>SJXQ01009010.1:0-319800 GCA_006408695.1 Aepyceros melampus
GTGGGTCTTTTTTTTATATATACTTATTTATTTATTTTTGGCTGTGCTGGGTCTTCACTACTGCGCTCGGGCTTTCTCCGGTTGTGGGGTGTGCGGTCCACTTTCCACTGTGATGCATGGACCTCTCGCTGCAGTGGCCTCTCGTGCAGCACGGGCTCTCGGTGCATGGGCTTCGGTAGTTGCAGCACTCAGGCTTGGCAGTTGTGACTCTTGGGCTTAGCTGCTCCACAGCACATGGAATCCTCCCAGACCAGGGATCGAACCTATGTCCCCGCATTGACAGGCAGACCTGCATCCACTCTGCCACCAGGGCAGTTTGTGTCTCTTGTTGAAAGCACAGTTAGATCTTCCTTTCTTATTTAGTTAGATAATTCCAGTCTTTCAATTGGCTTGTTAGATTCATATACATCTGATGTAATTCCTGGTGTGTTCAGGTCTGTTCCACTGTTTTTTACTATTTTCTCTCTGTCTCGGCTGTTTTTTTATTCCTTTATTTCTCCTTTCTATGCTTCTGTTTGGGAGATCATATTTTTTACTATTCACTTTTAATTCCTCTATTGGCTTTTCAGCCCTGACACCACAAGCCAATAAAACTCCGGATATCTGCTTCAGATCTAGCTGCCCCATGCTGCCTAGACATGGGAACATCCTGTCTGAGTGGATTTCGTCTAGTGAGTATAGTTCCCCTTTTTAAGGCTTGAAGGCCCCTCCAGTTTTCGCCCACTGTGGGTCCTCTCCAGTATCTTCAAATAGTTGATTACATTTTGTCCACAGTTTATAACTGTTAGCAGTGTGAGAGTTATTCATTTTACTATTCACTTTTAATTCCTCTATTGGCTTTTCAGCCCTGACACCACAAGCCAATAAAACTCCGGATATCTGCTTCAGATCTAGCTGCCCCATGCTGCCTAGACATGGGAACATCCTGTCTGAGTGGATTTCGTCTAGTGAGTATAGTTCCCCTTTTTAAGGCTTGAAGGCCCCTCCAGTTTTCGCCCACTGTGGGTCCTCTCCAGTATCTTCAAATAGTTGATTACATTTTGTCCACAGTTTATAACTGTTAGCAGTGTGAGAGTTATTCCAGCGGTGGTTACTCTTCCATTATCAACACTATATAACTCTCAGTTCTCTTAATCCTTTAAAAGTCTTTCTTATTATCAACGAGAACACCTCAGTTAGATATTGTTATTTAACATCACTTTTTGTTCTGTCCACGAGATCATGTCTCAGACTTTAGAAGACAATAAAATCTAATAATAGATTAGATTAATAGAACTTAATAATATATAACTTAATAATGTTTCATACTTTATCCATCTATCATTTTATTGACAGCCAATTATACCACTTTTCCAATTATAGCTATAATTTTAAGTTTTATACAAGTAAAATAAGTGTGAGTCCATATAAAGAAAACTAATTAGCACGAATAGTAGAAGGGTTATATAGTTATGGCAAAACATGAAATAATAGTGCTAGGAATACTCAAGTTAGGAAGATTCTTTTCAGTAACATACTTCCTCTGACCCTGAGACAGTGGTGAATGGAAATCTAGAGTAAGGAAAAGAAGTCAGGACAGGGAATAGAGATTAGAGAATTCAAAGGCTTAAGACCTTCAGTCCAGTGCCATTGTTAGAACCAATTTTTGTAACTTTAATGTAAAAGGTTGTTGAGAATACAGCCATTCTAAGAAGTTCTGTCTTTGGTTCTCTAAGATGTTTTTATCCTAATACATTATTAAATTTTTAAGAATCAGTATAACCTTTTCAATTCCACTTCTGATAAATGTTTTTTATTTGATTTTTGCTTTCTATTTCTAACCATTTTGAAGGTAGTTTTAAAATACATCTATAAGTTGATTTGTTTGAACGTCTCTGATGAAACTTCAATTTCAGAAATGTCTATTATTTCCTTTTTTTTTTTTTTTCATATGTTGATCTTGATCCTGAGCAGAGTTACAAAATTTTCTTTTAAGTTGTCTAACTCTAGTGCTAGATCAGGGCCATAGCACCTGAAAAGTAACCCCTTTGTTATCCAAAGAATATAAAGAAAATAAACCCCCAGGGAGGCAGCATTGACTAGAGATTAGCAAACGGGGCTGTCAGGATGACAATCCAATTTAATCAGCTCTCCTTTTTCTAAACTCTCTGCTTCCAGTTTTCTACCCTGGCTTTTTAAGGATTGGTATGACTACCTAGTGCTTATTTGTATTTATACAATGAAGGCAACATTTTATTTTCTTAACTAGGTTTTTAGTCATTTCACTGTGGAGTAACTGGTCCTTTGATCTAGTCTGAAGGATGGACTGAAGAAAAAAATCCCCGGTTGATTCTGTTATGGGCCTCGTGTCATGGACATCTCACCCTGTCTTTTCTAGTCGGTGCTGTGCTAAAATTGACTTATGCTAAAACACAATGACGCTGTGTTTAGAAACAGAAATACTTCTGAAGAGAAGTCAGTGGTCATTTGTATTTTCTTGTATATGTTTTTAAACTGTTTTTCTCTTCATCTTTGGTTTTCAGAAAATTTACAAAGGATATCACAGGTGTGGTTTTCTTTGTATTTGTTCTGCTTAGGGTTTGCTGAGCTTCTTGAATCTATAAATTGGGGAAATTTTCAGCTATTATTCCTTCAACTATTTTTTTTTCCTGCCTCGTTCTCTCTGTGCTTTCCTTCTAGGACTCCAATTACTCATATATTAGAACTTTTTATATTGTTCTCATAAGTCACAAAGTCCTTTTTCTGTTCTGTTCTCTCCCCCTCCCACATCTTTTATCCTCTGTTCTTTAGACTGGATAATTTCTAATTATCTCTCTTTGTGTTCACTTATTATGACATCATAACCAATATTCTTTTAAGTCTATTCATTAGATATTTTATTTATGTTATATTTCAAATCTAGAATTTCCATTTGATTCTGCTTTTATACTTTTGCTTTCTTTACTGATAGCTCTTATTTGTTTAAGGACATAAAGGAAAAGTAAGCTTAGTCCTAATAACTTTTATAATCTTCCTTTGCTAACTTCAGTATCTGCAGAATCTTGAAGTTAGTCTGCATTGATTACGTATGAGTCATGCGAGTTTCCCCCTTTGTCTAGTGATTTGGGGTTTTATTCAAAACATAAATAGTCACTGTAGAAACTCTGGATTCTGTTCTGCTTTTCCAAAGAGTCTTGATTATTTGTTTTGACGGGAGGTTAACTGGGCCTACTTCAAACTCCACACTCAGACTCCCCTGCACTTGGTAGCAGCTGAAATCTCTGTTTAGTTTTTAAAGCCACAGATGAACTTCTTGGATCTCTCATGCGCATGTCAGTTCAGTTCAGTTCAGTTCAGTCGCTCAGTCGTGTCTGACTCTGCGACCCCACGAATCGCAGCACGCCAGGCCTCCTTGTCCATCACCAACTCCTGGAGTTCACTCAGACTCTCGTCCATCGAGTCCGTGATGCCATCCAGCCATCTCATCCTCGGTCGTCTCCTTCTCCTCCTGCCCTCAATCCCTCCCAGCATCAGAGTCTTTTCCAATGAGTCAACTCTTTGCATGAGGTGGCCAAAGTACTGGAGCTTCAGCTTCAGCATCATTCCTTCCAAAGAAATCCCAGGGCTGGTCTCCTTCAGAATGGACTGGTTGGATCTCCTTGCAGTCCAAGGGACTCTCAAGAGTCTTCACCACCACAGTTTAAAGGCATCAATTCTTCGGTGCTCAGTCTTCTTCACATGTAGTTTAGAAATTAGCCAAAGATTTGGGCAGAACTTATGCGCAGAATTTGAGGCTACCGCTTCATGATTCCTTTTTAAACAGTAATTGTATTTATTTATTTTTGCTCCCTGTTGCTGCACGGGCCCCTTTCTAGGGGCTGCTGTCTAGTTGTGGTGCGCAGGCTTCTCATTGCAGTGGCTCCTCTGGTCGCACTGCCCGGGCTCTAGGGCGTGTGTGTTTCAGCAGTTGCAGCACTTGGGCTCAGTAGTTGCAGCTAGAATCCGAGGCTCGATAGTTGTGGCGCATGGGCTTAGCTGCTGGCCATGTGGGATCTTCCCGGATCAGGGATGGAACCCATGTCTCCTGCATTGGCAGGCAGATTCTTTACCACTAAGCCACCAGGGAAGCCCAGACTTCTGTTGTTTATTTCTAGTTTGACTCCATCATAGTTATGTAATACACTTTCTATAATTCACATTCATTTTAATTTCAAAGTTTGCTTTATGACCCAGGATATGGTTTGGTTTCTCTGGACACTTTAAAAGACTGTGTTATCATGCTGCTGTTGGATGAAGCGTTATATGAATGTTGACTAGGTTCTGTTGGTCGGTGGTATTGAGTTCTTCTATACCCTTGCTGATTTTCTGGTTAATTTTATCACTCACTGAGTGAGGAGCGCTGAAATCTCCCAACTATAATTCTGTCCTTTTCCTGATACCCAAGCCCTGTAAATGTTACCTTATTTGGAAATTACAGATGTAATTTAAGTTAAGGATCTTGAGATGAGGCCATCCTGGATTACCCAAATAGGCCCTGATCCCAATGGCAAGTGTCCTTATAAGAGACACAAGAGGAGGAGTCATAGACACAGAGGAGAAGGTCATGCAAGGATGAAGGCAGAGACTGGTGTGAGCAACCATAAGCCAAAGAATGAGGACAGCAACCCCAAACTGCAAGAGGCAAGGAACAGAGACTCTCTCCTAGAACTTCTGGAGGGAGCACAGTCCTCTTGATACCTTGATTTTAGACTTCTGGCCTCCAAAGCTGAGAGAATACATTTCTATTGTTTTAAGCCACAGAGTTTGTGATCAGTTTTTACGACAGCCACAGGAACCCATACAGTAGCATACCTAGCTTTCCAGGCTCTAATCTGAAAAAGAGGAATCCAAAGAGACACAGCTTGACCAAGCTCTCACCCTAGAGATTAGACTACCGTCACAACTCTGCAGACAAACTAGACTAGATCTTTCAGCCTCATCAAAGAGAGTAACTAGAATAACCAGTCTTTACCAGTTTCCACTTAGGAACTTATAAAGCCAATGTTTGTGTCCCATATGTTGGGACATTCATATGTTGGGAAATTCATGTGTTGATGTTCCATCTCCAGTGAAACAGTATGTGGAGATGGGGACTTCTGGAAGGAATGAGGTCATAGGAGTAGAGCCCTCATGAATAGGATGAGTGCCCTTAGAAGAAGAGATATGAGAGAAATTGCTTCTCTATCTCTGCACTCCCCTGTTAGGATAGCAAGAAGAAGGCCATCTCAAATCAGGAAGCACGCTCTTGCCAGGTACCTTGATTGTGCATTTCCCAGTCTCCAGAATTATGAGAAGTAAATGTTTGTTGTTAAAGTCATCCAGTCTATGGTATCTTTGTTGTAGCAGACTGAACTAATAGCAGCCAGTTTTTATAGTTTCTAAAATTTGGAGTTTTGGATAATTCTTCTTGCTGCCCTAAGCAATCTTATTTTCTTTTCTTTAAATTTTATTTATTTATTTTTTCTGGGTACAGCAGGTCTTCCTTGCTGCAAGGGCTTTCTCTAGTTGTGGCAAGTGGGGCCTGCTCTGCAGTTGAGGTGCTCAGGCTTCTCATTGTGCTGGCTTCTCTTGTTGCAGAGCACAAGCAAAGTAGTTGTGGCACACAGGTTCCATTGCTCCACAACATGTGAAATCCTCCCAGACCAGGGATCGAACCCATGCCCCTTGCAATGGCAGGTGGATTCTTAACCACTGGACCACAAGGGAAGTCTGCAAACCTGTTTTCTCACTGGCCATTTGGTCTCTTCTGCTTCCTTGTGACATTAGCTCACAGTTGTCCTTAGTCTGCCTTGGACTCAGAGCGTCATTTGCTTTCTTTTCACCACTAGCCAGTGTGACCTCTGGTATTAACAAGGATTAACTAAGTTAAGAGAAAGAAAGTGACCATGGGACCACTAAGGTGTTAATGGATCAGTGGCCCCTATCTCAAGTGTCTAATCTGATTGGGAGCAGGGGAACATTATCACCTGGTATCAAATGTGGTGCTTAACCACGTGGGGCTGGTTATTCAGATGTTGTCTGGTACAATACAGCAGTAAAGAGTGTGAACTCAGTGTAAGTTGAAATAGCTATGCCACTCTCCACGTGTTCTATGACCTTGGGCAAGCTAATCTCTCTCAGTTTTTGTATTTTGTCTATAAACTAGAGAAAATGAACCAAGCCTGCCTTACCGGATTGGCGTGAGGATTAAATGAGTACGCGTCTGGCATACAGTCAGTGCACAATACATTTTATTTATTATTACTGAGACTGCCAAGTGCATAACTTTTCCCATTCTGTAGTTCCAAAGATGCCCAGACCAACATGATTAAGATAATACTTTTCTAGTCAAAAACACATATTCCCATTGCTAAAATAAAGCTCCTAAAATCATAACTAACTATTGTATCTACAGACAATATCATGGGGCAGTATCAAAGCTGCTTCTCAGTCTTAAGAGTTCACAACCTCCTGGCACTAAGCATCCCATCTCTAGTTCTGCTGCAATCCCTTCCTGCCATTTTTTAAATACAGCTCCCCGTGTCTCAAAGGTAAAGAATCTGCCTGCAATGCATGAGGAGCAGATGCAGGTTCAACCCTGGGTTAGGAAGATCCCCTGGAGGAGGGCATGGCAATCCACTCCAGGATTCTTGACTTAAAAACTCCCGTGAACAGAGGAGCCTGATGGGCTGCAATCCACAGGCTCACAAAGGGTCAGACTCCAGGAAGTGACTGAGCACATAGCAGATTAGTACATGGAATGAACAGTGCCTTTTACCACCGTCAGCGTCGCTGATACTATTTAGATATTATTTAACTACTTATTAAAGTATCAGTTCAGTTCAATTGCTCAATCGTGCTGATTCTTTGTGACCCCATGGAGTGAAGCATGCCAGGCTTCCCTGTCTAAAACCAACTCCCAGAGCTTGCTCAAACTCCTGTCCATTGAGTCGGTGGTGCCATCCAACCATCTCATCCTCTGTCATCCCCTTCTCCTCCTGTCTTCAATCGTTCCCAGCATCCGGGTATTTTCCTATGAGTCAGTTCTTCACATCAGGTGAACAAAGTATCAGAGATCCAGCTTCAGCATCAGTCCTTCTAATGACTATTCAGGACTATTTTCCTTTAGGATTCACTGGTTGGATCTCCTTGCTGTCCAAGGGATTCTCAAGAGTCTTCTCCAACACCACAGTTCAAAAGCATCATTTCTTCGGCGCTCTGCTTTCTTTATAGTCCAACTCTCACATCCATACATGACTACTGGAAAAACCAAAGTTTTGACTAGATGGACCTTTGTCAACAGTTATGTCTCTGCTTTTCAATATGCTGTCTAGGTTGGTCATAGCGTTTCTTCTAAGGAACAAGCATCTTTTAATTTCATGGCTGCAGTCACTATCTGCACTGATTTTGGAGCCCAAGAAAATAAAGTCTTTCACTGTTTCCATTGTTTCCCCATCTATTTGCCATGAAGTGATGGGACTGGATTGGAGAAGGAAATGGCAACCCACTCCAGTGTTCTTTCCTAGAGAATCCTGTGGACGGAGGAGCCTAGTGGTCTGTTTCCATGGGGTCACACAAAGTCAGACAGGACTGAAGCGACTTAGCATGCATGCATGCAATGGAGAAGGAAATGGCAACCCACTCCAGTGTTCTTGCCTGAAGAATCCCAGGGATAGAGGAGCCTGGTGGGCTGCCATCTATGGGGTCACACAGAGTCAGACACTCCTGAAGCGACTTTACAGCAGCAGCAGCAGATGGGACTGGATACCATGATCTTCGTTTTTTGAATGTTGAGTTTTAAGCCACCTTTTTCACTCTCCTCTTTCACCTTCATCAAGAGACTCTTTAGTTCTTCTTTGCTTTCTGCCCTAAGGGTGGCGTATCTGCACATCTGAGGTTATTGATATGTCTCCCAGCAATCTGGATTCCAGCTTGTGCTTCATCCAGCCCAGCATTTCTCATGATGTACTCTGCATATAAGTTAAATAAACAGGGCAACAGTATACAGCCTTGACGTACTCCTTTCCCAATTTGGAACCAGTCTCTTGTTCCATGTCGATCTCTAACTGTTGCTTCTTGACCCGCATACAGATTTCTCAGGAGGTAGGTAAGGTGGTCTGGTATTCCCATCTCTTTAAGAATTTTCCACAGTTTGTTGTGATCCACACAAAGGCTTTAGTGTAGTCAAGGAAGCAGAAGTAGATGTTTTTCTGGAATTTTCTTTGCTTTTTCTATGATCCAGTGGATTTTGGCAATCTGATCATACATATTGAAGTATATGAAAGTATTAATGCAATTATATTAAGTATATACATGTCTATTAATTAATGAGGAAATTTAAAAAAATAGATTTTTAAGAAATAAAGTAACTATAGAGACAAGCTCAGTTAACCATGACCCTTGCACCAAGAAAACCAGATCCCCTGTTTCCTGCCTTAAAGTTAATACTGATGAGTACAGCACTGGGTACATCCTGGATACCTATAGACAGAGTGAGGACGCTAATGTGGGCTCTTATATTTTTTTTATAAGCCTAGGAACCATATAATTCCAATAACCCTACCATTTTATGCTTCTCTCCCACTGGTTATATTCTTGTTCTCTCCGACTTCCTAAATATCTCTTACATTCTGTTTCATACTCATTCCTCACTCTGTCTCACCAGAACAACATTAATTTAGACCTCATTCTGTGTCCTGGATAGCTGGAACAGTTTCCTGTTTCTGCAGCATCCAGCTTCCTTGCCCTCTTCCTGTGCATTATTTTTTAATATATATATTTTAATTAATTAATTTATTTGACTGTACTGGGTCTTAGTGGTGGCATGTGGGATACAGTCCCCTAACCAGGGATCAGACTGGGGTCCCCTGCATTGGGAGTGTGGGGTCTTAGCCACTGGACCACAGGAAGTCCCTCTTGTGCATTCTTTATCCTGGGACCAGAGTGATTTTTCTATAGTGAAAATTTTACTGTATTGTTTGTTCTTTTGCTCAAAACTCTATTGCTTTCAGGATACAACCTAAACTGCTTGCTGCTGCTAAGCCGCTTCAGTCGTGTCCGACTGTGCGACCCCATAGATGGCAGCCCACCAGGCTCCCTCATCACTGGGATTCTCCAGGCAAGAACACTGGAGTGGGTTGCCATTTCGTTCTCCAATGCATGAAAATGAAAAGTGAAAGTAAAGTCACTCAGTCGTGTCCGACTCTTAGTGATCCCATGGACTGCAGCCTACCAGGCTCCTCCGTCCATGGGATTTTCCAGGCAAGAGTATTGGAGTGGGCTGCCATTGCCAACCTAAACTGCTTAGGCCTTTCCAAATTCTAGCCCAATGGGTTCCTGTGGTTGCTGTTAAATCATCTATATTGTACCTGTTGGTACCTGTTTTCTGCTGCATTGCCTGGTAGTCCTATGTAGCAAAGCTCCTTCCTAGTCCTACTAACACCACCTCACCATCCCCTTAGTCACTAATGTGGATGTTTGATGGCACTTGTAGTTGCAGCTGCTGCTCTTGCTGAAACAGGAAAAGACACCCCTTCCTCTCTTTAGAAAATTCTTTCATTAAACGTTAAAGGGAGCAGTCCATTCTGAGTTACATCCTCAGGAGGCACAAGTTTCATCAGCCTGTTTAAAGACCATTAAGTGGAGTTACTGTGTCTCACTCTACCCCAGCCTAGCTTGAGTATCTGTCAGTCGTTTCCTTTTGCACTGACACTCATCAAGGGCATGCTGATTCTCCCAAGGCTGGATCTCTGTATGCCTGAGCCAGACTGACAGTGCTGATTGTTTGTTCCTTGTTTCTTCCTGGTGGCCCATGAAGGGAGGACATGTCTGTGAGTTATGGATATTATGAGTCATGATCATGAAAATTATTTTTAGTTAAAAAAATTGCAACTTTTTTCCCTGTCACACACCCTGTAGGATCTTATTCCCCAAACAAGAATGGAACCTGTGCTCCGTGCAGTGTTAGCTCTGAGTCCTAACCACTGAACCACCTGGGAATTTACCCCAAACGAATCTATTAATATTACAGCAAAAAAGAACCGTGAACTACAATGACTTTTTGGACTATTAACAGTTCCATCACATTTCCCACAGTAATTTCTTCTCTGGGAGAGGATAGCGTGGGAATGTGGTTCTCCTTCTCACTTCCAACACATTTAACCTGACCCCATGAGTCCTTAAGGAATCCAGATTTTTGGTCAGCTGTTTGTTGTTATTTTTTTTTTAATGTGGTCATATGTACATGAAATTTATCATTTTAATCACTTGAAAGCATGCAGTTCAGTGGCATTAAGTCGCTCACTCAGTCATGTCCGACTCTTTGTGACGCCATGGACTGTAGCCCGCCAGGCTCCTCTGTCCATGGGATTCTCCAGGCAAGAATACTGGAGTGGGGTGCCGTTTCCTTCTCCAGGGGATCTTCCTGACCCAGGGATGGAACCCGGGTCTCCCGCATTGCAGGCCGACACTCTAACCTCTGGGCCACCAGGCGTCCTCAAAATGTTGTACAGTCATTAGCACTATCCATTTCCAGAACTTTTTCATTGTCCCAAACAGAAACCTGTATGTGTTAAGGAGTCATTTCCCTCCTTCCCTTCAGTCCCTGGTAACCTCTATTCTACTTTCTGAATTTTTCTATTTTACGTACTTTATATTTGTCCTTTTGTGTGTCTGGCTTATTTCAGTTAACACAGTGCTTGTTAGGTTCATCCTTGTAACAGAATTTCATTCAATTTAAGGCTAATTAACATTCCATTGTATGTATATACCACATTTTTTTCCTATCCATTCATCTGCTGATGGACATTTGTGTGCTTAACACCTTCTGGCTATTTTAATAACACAGCTGCAAGCGTGGGTGTACAAGTTTATCTTTGAATTCCTGCTTCAGGTCTTTGGGTATATGCTTAGGAATGGAATCGATGGATGATGTGGTAATTCTATGTTAACTTTCTGAGGTCTGCTGGTGGACTGGTTTTGAGTTGTATAGATTAATGTGCAGATTAGGCTCCTCCCTAGGGTCCTGAGCAGTATCTTGAGCTTTTAACCAATCTATAGTCAATCCTCAAGTCTCCTTTTAGCTAATAGTCAAACATCCTCTCTCTACAATTCTCTTTGCACAGAATTGCTTAAGAGGAACTGATCTTAAGAAGACATCAATGCCCTGGAAAATTCACAAGTAGGACAGTTTACAATAAGCTGTCTATGCAGCAAACAGAGAAAAGAAACTTTTCACACCTTTTTTTTGGGTAGTCCCTCGTTGTTTCCAGTGGTGAGAAAGTGCTAAAGTGTTAGTCACTCAGTTGTGTCTGACTCTTTACAACTCAATGGACTGTATGTAGCCCACGAGGCTCCTTTGTCTATTGAATTCTCCAGGCAAGAACATCCTCCTTTCTCCAGGGGATCTTCCCAACCCAGGAATTGAACCCTGGTATCACACTGCATGCATGTTCTTACCACCTGAGCAAACAGGGAAGCCCCCAGTGGTGGTGGTGGGATGATCAAATTAAAAACAAACCAAAAACTCTTGAGTAAAATCAAACAGAAACCTTGCTAAGTACAAAATTTTTTAAAAGTTCTGAAAGGAGAACAAGTTAGAAGGGAGTTTGGATCATAAAAATGTAAGCAGAGTTATAGTTATAATTCAGCTTCTGTAATGTTGAAACTGACTGATTCAGTGATTAAAACTTGACTTTATCTCATTCACTGTTTAATGGTGCCTTAACACTAGCAATCAAGTATTTCACAATAGATAATGCTTATCCATGAAAAACCAAATATTTCCACTTGAGAAAAATGGCGGGATTTGCATTCACGTTTCCATCTTCCATTCTCGCATCAGGCATTAGATTCAGTAAACTGACTGACTTAAAATGGTGCTGACAATTAAAAGCAAACATACCAATACGGTTTGGAGGCGTAGGATTTATGAATTTGACTGAGCCAGGGTGGTCACAGGCTGGGCCCTCTGCAGAGGGACTTCTGCCAGCAGAAGGGTAACTTTAGAGCTTTTTGGTTTCTTGCCTTTGTGCATCCTGAAAGCAGGCAGTAGGCAAGTAAATCAATAATTAGGGGGTTATTTAAAGTAGAGATTTGTCACCTGACAGACCGCAACCTGTCTATATCCACAAACACAGTGACAACTCTCCCAGCCTTTTGTCCCCACGTGTGTGGAGGCTATTGAGGGTTTCTCATTTACAGAGCAGCTTGGGTTCAAGTTACCTTACTTGAAAGAAGGAAACGTGGGTGGGACTAGAGCAGCACACCTTTGGGGGGCATTAGCTTTGTTTTGAAATCCATCTAAAAGGGATACCTCTTATTATTAATTTTTGCACTCTTTGTCCTAAAACCAAGCATCTCGAGGTCGAGGTTGACTTAATTCACCTTGTTATTCTACAGGTGCTGAGTGCTCAGATGCTCAGGGTCAAGTACCAAACTTCATAGGAAATGAAATTCTTTGTGCAAAGTGAACAAAAGCGATGAGACAGCATACAACCATCCTGAAAGTTCATAATAGCCTGAGGCGTTCAAAGCTCTGTTACAGGAGATTGGTATTTTAGAATGTTTCACAGATTTAAAATTCCTCCCACAATCATTCTAGTTGGTAATAAGTAGTTACTGAGGACCTGCTGTATTTACAGCCCTTGGATCAGACACTGTCTGTATATGTCAGGTATGTGCTTATGCAATGTCAGGTATGTGCCTGCTACCTGTTGCTCTGGCCAGTGGCCTCATCATCTCTGCTCATTGAATTTCCATTCTTACTCATTTGTGTCTTTCATTCAAAATGAACATTTTACCAGTATATGATTAACATAGTGACTTAAAACCTTTATGAAGTAGCTAAAATTACAAGACTAACAGGCATTCCCTTTTATGGGACCCTGTATTGAACTGCATGTGTGTGTGTGTGTGTGTGTGTGTGTGTGTATTTTTTGGGGTGGGCTGTGTTGGGTATTTATAGGACCCTGTATGGAACTGAATATATGTGGTGTATATATATATTTTTTGGGGGGGGTGCTGTGTTGGGTCTTTATAGGACCCTGTATAGAACTGCATATGTGTGTGTGTGTGTATATATATTTTTTGGGGGGGCCTGTGTTGGGTCTTTATAGGACCCTGTATGGAACTGCATATGTGTGTGTGCATATATATATATATTTTGGGGGGGGGCTCTGTTGGGTCTTTATAGGACCCTGTATGGAACTGCATGTGTGTGTGTGTGTGTGTGTGTGTGTGTGTGTGTATATTTTGGCGGGGGCGGGCGCTGTATTGGGTCTTTGCTGTGGGCAGGCTTCTCTAGTTGTAGCACATGGGCTTAGCTGCCCTGTGGCATGTGGGATCTTTGTTCCCCCTACCCAACAAGGGGTCAAAACCACCCCTCCCCCAGGTCCCCTGCCTTGGAAGGTGGATTCTTAACCACTGGACCATCAGGGAAATCCCAGGACTGCATATTTAACACTACAATATATGTATTGATTGACAGGACAACTGTTTCAAAATTTAAAAAACTTTTTATCATAAAATGTTTCAGACACAAAGAAGCCCACAAAAAGTGAAATTATAAGACACTCATGTATCTACTACTCACATTGAACACGTTGCCATTTTTCTTCGTACTGTTTATTATTTTTTTTAAATTAATTAATTAATTTATTTGGCTTTACCAGGTCTTAGTTGTGGCACGTGGAATAGCTCCCTGACCAGGGATCGAACCCCAGACCTCCTACACTGAGCACGCAGAGTCTTAGCCACTGGATCGCTTGGGAAGTCCCCATACCGTTCATTTTTAAAGAAAGCATTAGTGATAGAGTGGAAAACCTCATCCTCCCCTGTGTCCTCCATCTTTCTCTCCTTAGAGTTAACCTCTATTCTATTCTAATTGCTCATGTCTTTATATACTTTCATAGTTTATGTATGTTTTGTGTTTTTAAATTTTGCATAAGGGGTATCCTTTACCAAAATGTTTGCAATTTGCTCTTCCATTCAACATTAAGATTTACCTACATTGATCACGTAAGCTCTGCCATTCCTTTGAACACTGTTCAAATTCTGTTGTATCAATATACCACTGTTCCTGTCTCCATTACCTTTCTGAGGGCCATATAGATTGTTTGTAATATCTTACTATGATATACAACTATGAATGAACAATCCATTCCTCTGGTCCAGTTAGCTCTGCCTTCAAAATGATGTATCTTAAAATCTGACCACTTCTCCCTCACCCCACAATCACCCTAGTCCAAAACATCATTTTCTCCTTTAGGGGTTCCTCAGTGTCTCACTCTTGCTCTCCCATTCCCATTTAGTATATAGTTCACGTAGCTCATGGAGTCTGATTGGGTCTTTTCTTCATCAGAATCCTTCCCCTCATGCCTGATATAAAGTCCAAGCTTCTTCCATGGCCAGGGAGCCCCTATGTGATCTCTCCCATGCCCTCCTTTCTCTAGCTTTCTGTAGTCCAGTATGGTCTGCTGCTGCTGCTGCTAAGTCACTTCAGTCATGTCTGACTCTGTGAGACCCCATAGATGGCAGCCTATCAGGCTTCCCTCCCTGAGATTCTCCAGGCAAGAACACTGGAGTGGGTTGCCATTTCCTTCTCCAATGCATGAAAGTGAAAAGGTAAAGTGAAATCGCTCAGTCGTGTCTGACTCTTAGCGACCCCATGGATTGCAGCCCACCAGGCTCCTCCGTCCATGAGATTTTCCAGGCTACTGAGCTTCTATTCACTGCCTTAGAGCCTTTGAACTAGCTGTTCACTCTGTCTCATGCCAACACTTCCTTCATCTTCCTATGGATTCCTCCCTATTTTTTTTTAAATGTATTTATTTATTTGGCTGCACCAAGTCTAAGTTGTGGCATATGGGATCTTTAGTTGTGGTATGTGTGATCTAGTTCCCTGGGATAGGATCCGGGTCTTCTGCTTTGCAAGCGTGGAGTCTCAGCCACTGAAGTTCCCCTCCCTTGTCTTTATTTGGGTTTTTGATCAGATAACACCTCCTTTCCTATTTCTATTATCTGAATTGGAACCTCTTTATTTCCTATCCGTTTATTCTGCTTTTTGCTTCCCTGATAGCTCAAACGGTAATGAATCTGCCAGCAATGCAGAAGAATTGGGTTCGATCCCTGGGTTGGGAAGATCCCCTGGAGGAGGAAATGGCAACCCACTCTGGACAGAGGAACCTGGTGGGCTATAGTTCATGAGGTCACAAAGAGTCGGACACTACTAAGCAACTAACAGTTTCTTCTCGGAAGTGATCACATCTGAAATTATCTTATTGTTTACTTCTGCTCCTCCACTAGAATGTAAACTCCCTGGGCTCTATGTCCTGGTTCTCACAATAGTGCCTAGTGTTACAGATGTTGGCAAGCCTCAGCTAAACAAACAAATAAGAAAGCACGAGTACAAGCCTCAGTGCACCTTCTCCTGGACAGTGTCTGGGAAACTTATTGATGGTGAAGCACAATAAGAAGTGCACATTTTATACAGCATACACACAGGCACAAGAGTTTCAGGAAACAGTACACTACTCTTATTTTTACAATTCTATTTCAAAAAGCAAGAAAATATGCTAGTTGCAACCCACGAAACTGATTTCAAAATTTGCCAATGGGTTCTAACTCACAGTGTGAAAAACTTTGTTTTAGAGTATATGTCTGTAAGTGGTTTTGCTGAACATTCCTGAATTGCTCTCCAAAGTGAAACATTTACACTAATAACATTGTTGCAGGGATTTCCTCATATCCTTAGCAACACATGGTCTTAACAGGCTTTAAATTTTTTTGCCAGTCTGAGTGAAACTGTTTTAATTTGCATTTTCCTGATTATTAAAAAGAATAGCCCAGTGATCTTAACCTAAAAAAATAATGTAAACTATATTATAGTGCCCCTGGAGGACTAAGCGGATTCTTTACCAACTAAGCCACAAGGAAAGCCCTCCTTACCAGAACCAGTAGGCAAAGTGACTTAATCTTTCCTTTCCTTAGTTTAGCAATTCCAAATTCTCATATGTTTGATTTTAGTGGCACAGATTGCATTTCCAAGGACACAGCACTAGGACAATTTTCGTTCATTCACCATTCATGCAGTCATTTATTTACTCAACAAATATTTATTGAAGGCCCACTACTGCCAAGGAATTTCGAAGGACAGACCAACAACCTCTCTTGGCGCCTACCTTCCAGACCGGGAGTTCTTTGTCCCTGGCGCTGTGGCAGAGTGACCACGGAGCTGGAAGACT
Source organism: Aepyceros melampus (assembly GCA_006408695.1). Taxonomy (NCBI): domain Eukaryota; kingdom Metazoa; phylum Chordata; class Mammalia; order Artiodactyla; family Bovidae; genus Aepyceros; species Aepyceros melampus. The sequence continues at coordinate 16,239 of SJXQ01009010.1, forward strand.
CTACCAAGTCCCCTCCAATTTTTCCAATCCACATTCTCTTGCGTCTTGTTCGCAAGTTTTTGTCTTCAGTACACCCAGAGAGGAAGCAGTATGTTCACGCATTCTCTTCCTGCAAAGAAGTATTCCCAAGAGAAGTTGGGAAGGAGAAAACTGATGTTTCATTTCAAGCATTTGTTTTAAAATCTAAGATTATAATTGGTCTCTTTTAAAGCAATCCAATATATTTAACTTTTTCTTCTCAAAGCAACTTTTTTTTCCTACTCTCTACAAACATTTGTTTTAAAGCTTCACACTTGATCTCATCGTAATGTCAGGTTCGATTCAAAGGGCAATGAAAAATCTCACGTTCTTTCTGACTTAAGTGGTTACAAATTTTGACAGAAGAAAGGAGCCCCAAATCACATTATTACAGTCTTTAGCTTCTATTCTTCTATAATTTCTAGACTTTATTATCCCATAGTTAAGTCTTAACTAATATCAGAGCTTTCTTATTTAAAAATCACAAGTCTTATGTAAAAGAATTTCCGTGCTTTCTGGAAAGAAAGATAAGGGATTTAGCTCATTTTATTACTTTATCTTTATCTAATAATGGTGTGGTTACCAGATAAGAGGTGCTAGCTATATCGCGGGACAGTGTCTGGGCTGTTGGGAGTTCGTGCTCCAGTCTTTGATTTTTATTTTAAATAACGTAAACCGCACGCCTCAGGGAAAGTGTTAAGTGCGGCGGCTGGCACCGCTCTCCATTACCCCCTGTCTCCTGCCCCCCCACCCCACCCCGCCAGCCCCACAATTCATGCAAATTAGGCTGCTATCCCCGGGGCAATTTGACCCATTTTCGGCCATTCTCTAGGGACCGTGCAGCTATGTAAAGAGACAGGTCCTGGAGCTTCCAAGGCAGTACTTTTCCAAGGCGGATCTTAGGGGACTGCAAGATTGTTACTGGACTTTTGCGTATCTGGAAGGGCTGCTTTTTTCTCGGGGCTGAGTGGGTCTTGCTCGGGTGGGCCGTTACCAAAGCTGGCAGGACCTGCGCTGCAACGCGGGAAAGTCGGCCGCGCCCCGCCCCTCCGGCCCCAGCTCTGCACACCCCGCCCGCCGGCCGGCGCGGTTAGGGCTCCGGCTCCTGCGCTGTGGGACGGCGGCGCGCGCGGCTGATCAGCTCTCCCCGCTCCAGCGCCGGCCGCCAGCATGGACGCTCGCCGCGCGCGGGTGAGGCTGGACGGGCTAAGGCGCGGGATGGGCGCGGTGGGTGCTGGGAGCGGGCTGACCCCCTCCAACTTCGCCGGCGGAGTGCCCTTATCAACGGGTGGCAGTCCTGGGCGGCACCCGTTTAGGCAAGCCCCAGATTTTGTGCACTTGAGGGTATTTTAGAGACTAGGGGCTGTGTCCAGCGGGCGTGACACCCGGCGCGCGGGCGGTCAGAGAGTTGTGAGGTTTGAGGTTTGCAGGATGCTTTGCAGCTTGGGGGAGCTCAAGGCCACGTGCGTCCGAGGCACACGTGTGCTGCGGGCAGCAGGGGCGGGCCGGTCCCCCATTGTGTATGCTGGTCCGAACCCTGCCCGCGGGGCGTGGAGGGGAGCGGGACGTGGAGGAGGGTGCTGCCCTGCAGCCTCCCAGACCTATCCCGTGCGCAACCCAGGGAGGATGAATGTCTAGTAATGCATCCTCCCGGGCGCACTGGGGACCCTTGCGCTAGCTTCCTGCTTATTTTTCCGTTGGCCGTGCTGGCGCATCTAACTGCTGAGAGTTGATGGGTTGGGAGTTTAAAGGTCTTGAAAACCTCTCTCTTTAGAACTTGGGTTGCCCACACTTGAGAGGGCACTTACGGTCACAGGAGGTGATTAGTGCAATGGTGGTCTGTCGGTTTGCCGACCATTTGCTCGTTTCCCAGTCCCTTCCCCACCCCCCAGCCTTTCTTGCAGCAACAGGACGGAGCCCTGAATGGAACATGGAACGTTACTGTTTACTCTAACGGAAACCGGAACGGAGGGTCTGCCCCAGGAGAGGTTAGAGGGTGGGGGGTTGGGTGAAGAGGAAGAAAATGACAAGTTTAAAATAAATAGCAGGAGTGAGGGGCCCACGTGAGGGGGCTGGGGTACTCCGGGAGTGGGTTGGAGAGGGCGTGTTGGGGGCGTAGTTTCAGAGATACCTCTTCCCGAATGGACCTTGACATTGGCTTTCGGGATGAAGAAAACCACATGTAGCAGGACCTGGAATCTGACATCCCTGGGTTCAAATTTGAGCCATCATGGGCCTTGAATAATCTGTTTCACCACTCTTCGCCTTAGTTTCCACCTTTGTTGCAAGGAATTGCTTAGTGCCTGGCACACACACACACACACACACAAAAACTGTTGAATGGTATTTGTTATTATCTACCTGCCAGGAAAGTCCATGACCATTTGTGTTCTTTCTTTCTGTCTTACTCTCCAAGCATACATTTGCCTGTTAACTAACTTCGCATGCGCTGACTTGTTAATGCCCAGCAAGTATTTCCCTGAGATCTTCCAATAGAATACCTATCTTGAGGCAGTCTTGTGCCTCTGACTGCAGGCAGGTAGATTGATTGTGGGAGGGCGGGTGTGCTAAGTTGCTTCAGCCCTGTCTGACTCTTTGCGACCCTATGGACTGTAGCCCACCAGGCTCCTCTGTCCATGGAGTCTCCAGGCAAGAATACTGGAGTGGGTTGCCATGCCCTCCTCTAGGAGATCTTTCCTCCCCAGGGATTGAACCCCACCCGCGGCTCCTGCATTGCAGAAGGATTGTTTTCCTTTGAGCCACCGGAAATGGTGATAATTCTTGCAGCAATGTGAGGAGCACAGCTGTTTTAGGAAACTGCAGACTCCTTCCAGCCCTGTGATCTTGGGCAATCTAATTTCACCACCTGGTACTTTTAATTTGTTCCATCTGGAAAATAGGGAGTTTCTGAGACCTCCTCTAATAGGTAGTACCTCTTAACCTATTATTACATTTTCATGATTTTTAAAAGGACAAGACTAAAACTTCCTAAGATAATTGAATGGAGTCTGTTGAGAAGCACTGACGGGGTGGTTGGGTTCCACCATTATGAAAATAATTTTATTTGCAAGAGAAATGTGTAACCTTAGGTGTAGAAAAAAGATAAGAAAGTTATGTTCCCCCTACACCTCACGTCTTGGCATTATTTTGTGGGACCCACAGAATGGCCAGCCTAACAGAGCCCTGAAGTGGAGTCAGGCATTCTACCTGGGTTTGGAGGACTGTTTGACCTTTAACTTGGTTCTTGTACATTTGTTCACTGGGTTGATGTATTTGATTTGTTAAGACTTGGGCAGAAATCACTGTTCCCCTCCTTATTGGCACAAGGGCTGTTTGAAAGTCTGCCCTCTTGAAGCAGAGGTGCTGCCCTGTGTTCGAGGTTTGAGAAATTAGCATCACAGTACAGAGCCCGAAGCTTACTTAGAAAGACCTCATTAGCTTGATTTTGGCTGAGGGAAAGAAATCACTCTACCATTTTGTACTTTTGAAGTACAGTCTAATTTCTTTTCTTTTTTTTTTAAAGGGCAGATTTTAGCAGTTTAGCATTTAACGCTTAACGCCTTGGGAGCTCAGTATAATGTTAAGAGTTTGGGAGTTTTTAAGGTGGGTTAAAGGGTAATTCCACAGGTATTTGAATAAACTGATACCAATGTTCCCTCAAAGGGATCTCTTTTTAGGATTTTACCTGATTTTGGAAAATTTTGTAGCAATTGCAAACCCTCCTTTTTCTTTGTAGGGTATAAGAAATGGACATACCTCCTCTGCGCTGTCTGAACCTACTCAGCTCAAAAATATACCTTTCTTTAGATTCTGCAGCAAGCATCCCATTTAATAGTATGGCCATTTCCGTTTGCAGCAAAAGGATTGCAGAGCAAAGAAGAACTTCAGAAATTCAGATATGTGAAGTTGATCTCCATGGAAACCCCGTCATCCTCTGATGACAGTTGTGACAGCTTTGCTTCTGATAATTTTGCAAACACAGTAAGTGCTGCCTGAGAATAAACAGAATGGAGTCTGCAGTGCTCAAAATGCCCCCAAATGCTTTGTGCATGATTAAAACTGCTTGCTTTTTGCCTACATTTCTATACAGCTGTTACGAAAATACAGCATGCACTGTAATTTCATTTCACTTTTTGCTGTGGTTCTAGGTAGTAATTGTTGGAGGTAGATTAGCTACTTATTCTATCCTTTTGAAATGTCGCCTAACCTAACATGCCTGATGATTTGCCATAACAACTCAGAAATCATTTGTAAACCTCTGAACCATTTTTCTTTGTAACAAAAGCTGTTCTCTTGTAGTGCACTTGTAAATGTGATTTGCTCTCTGCACGGTTTACGGAAAATTGGTTCTTCAAAAAGGAAAAAAAAATGCACAACCACATTTATTTATTTATTTTACAGAAACCTAAATTCAGGTCAGATATCAGTGAAGAACTGGCAAATGTTTTTTATGAGGACTCTGATAATGAATCTTTCTGCGGCTTTTCAGAAAGTGAGGTGCAAGATGTGTTAGACCATTGTGGATTTTTACAGAAACCAAGGCCAGATGTCACTAACGAACTGGCCAGTATTTTTCATGCCGACTCTGATGATGAATCGTTTTGCGGTTTCTCAGAGAGTGAGATACAGGATGGAATGGTGAGTTTGAGAATTTCACCAATATCAAGCAATAAGGTACATTTAGAGGCATGACATACTTGCTTAAAAATCTTTTTTCCTTATGATTTTCATTTTAGTCATGCCAGAAGGTTTTGTTGATCTTTTGAGAAAGTTTTAAGAGTATTTTCTTCATGTCTTAAAGCAGTTTTTTGCTAATGTAGTTCTAATAGTAAGGCTTAAGGATTTTTGTAGTCTCTGAAAATCTTAGGAACTTGTAAGAAACAATCGGCCAGCGTGCAGATTTCTGTGCCACAAGCCCAATCAGAGGAAGCAGAGATGTCCTCAAGATGAGCTCCAGTCACATTTAAGTGCCCAGCCCAGGGCCTGACAGAGAGAAGGCCCTCAGTAAATGTTGATTCCCATAGTGGATGTATACCTGCATGTGGAAAGCCTGTGATAACTCACGTGCAGGAGCCTGAGTGCAGGTAATGACAATTAGGGCCCTGCCTGCTTCCGCTCTTGCTCCTTTGTTGGCTTCTCTTATGCCTGCTGTCTTACCTTTAACCTCTATTGTCCTGCTCAGGATGCTGCTGCCAAGGATGCACCTCAGTCCCACTCTTATCTGAGCATGCTGTTTACTTCTGCACGTTTTCCTCTTAGCAACACTTTTTTGACAAAGGAAGTGTGTTCCGGGTGCATGCTCTTCAGCTCATTGTGGTCTGACACGGGTCCACTGCCTGGGACCACAGTTGGGCGGCGCTAACATAAGTGAGAACATCTGGCCAGGGAGTGTTTTATCATGACGTAACTTCATGATAGTGTAATATTTTCTCTCAAGAGGTGATGCTGATCTGAATCAGTGCGTATTGGAGTTATTGGCAGCACTGCTCTCTGAATCTGGGTATGACTCAAACATTGTCTATAGCCTGAATCATTTCTGGGCAGTGTTTCAGTTCTTTGTAGATGGTGTTTGTTGCGACTGAGAAAATGCCAATCGATGAAAAGGCTTAAGGATTTGTAAAAGTTTTTTTGTCATTTTATGTTCTCTCAATCTGCACACTAAAAATAACATAAAGGTTATAAAAAGCAATGAGTTTGTTGAAATGTTAAAAAACGCTTCTTCCATTTTGGGACTTTATGGGTGGTATTTTTTACTTCTCTCTTTTTTGTTAAGTTTGTTTTCAACAATCACCACAATCAATTTCAGAATGTTTTCATCACCCCAAAAAGAAACCCTGTTCCCATCAGCAGCCACTTTGCATCCTTTCCCAGCACCCTCAGTTCCTGGCAACCACCAATCTATTTTCTCTCCTAGGTTTGCCCATTCTAGAATTTCATATAAATGGAACCAAACAATATGTGGTCTTTTGTGACTGGCTGCTTTCACTTCGCATGATGTTCTTGAGGTTCTTCCATGTGCCATTACTTTGTATCTTTTTAATGCTAAATAATACTCAGCTATAAATATTCAGACTATATCACGTTTTATGTATCCATTCATCAGCTGATGGATGTTTGAGTTGTTGGCACCTTTTGGCTATTTTGAATGATGCTGTTGTGAACATTCATGTGCAAGTATTTGTGTGGATATACACACCTGAGTATATACCTAAGAGTAGAATTGTTGAGTCATACAGTCTCTAGGTTTAACCTTTTGAGGAACTGCCAGACTGTTCCAAAGTGGCTGCCCCATTTTACACTCCTCCCAGGGGTCGCGCAGGTTCTGGTTTTCCCACATCCTTGCCATACTTGTTTATTTGGCTCTGCTAGTAGGTGGGAAGTGATATCTCGTGATTCTGATTTTCCCCGGTGGCCAACATTAATACATTTTAAATGATGGAAACATTACTTTTGGAATCTGAAATTTAAAAAATGTTATGCTTACACAAAATGGATTAGAGAGTTGTTGTTAATGTTGTTTAGTTGCTAAGTTATGTCTGACTCTTATGACCCTATGGCCTGTAGCCTGCCAGGCTCTTCAGTCCTTGAGATTTCGAGAGAGGCAGTCAGATTCATAGAGACAGAAAGTAGAATGATGCTTGCCAGGAGTTCTGGGGGAGGTGAATGGGGAGTAATTGTTTAATGAGTATAGGGTTTTACTTTATGAAGATGAAAAATTTCTGGAGATGGATGGTGGTGATAATCGTTGCAAAACACGGAGTGTATTGAATGTCACCCAACTGTACACTTAAGAATGGTTGAAGAGTAACCACATTATAAATTAACTATACTCCAATAAAAATTAAAACAAATGATTAAAGTGGTAAATTTTAGGTATATTTTGCTACAGTTTTTTAAAAAGTAGATTAGCGCATTGAGACATCTTTAATATAGTTTAATACTACCATAAGTAGGAAATCATGAGAGAACATATATTTGTCTCTAGGGGAATTCTTTTAAAATACATTAAGATTCTATTTTTTAAAGAAGTGGAAAAAGAAGCTGGGATTTTTCACAGTTTAAAAAATGGCTCTGAACCACTGTCCTAGAGGCTGTGACTGTGGCTTAGTACAGTGGGTCCCAGGAGAGCTCCTAGTTAATCGGCCCTCAGCTGCTTGTGTTTACTAGTAATTCCTGATTTTGTTACTCAGAGCCGACAGTTAAACTTGACAATTCAGGTGTTCAATGCAAGTGTATTTGCAAGTGTCTTTTGTTGCAAGGGCACTGTGTAGTCACATCTTGCAGACTGTGACAGTCAGCAAGTCGTTAACGCCTCACTTGTTCTGCTTGACCAGAGGCTGCAGGCAGACCGCGAGGGCTGTCGGACCCGCAGTCAGTGCACGCGGTCTGGACCTCTCCGCGTGGCCATGAAGTTTCCCACTCGGAGCACCAGGGGAGCAGCCAACAAAAGAACAGTGCCCCCGGAACCCCCAGAGAATTCTGTGACCGATCCCAATTCTGACTCAGAAGATGAAAGTGGCATGAATTTCTTGGAGAAAAGGGCTTTAAATATAAAGCAAAACAAAGCAATGGTAGGTATCTGACTTTGAAGGTGTCAGAACTGATGACCCTTCCTAGCATTTCTGTAAGCCACTTGTTGCTTATATCCGTGTCCTAAGAAGTATTTTCCACGTAGCTCTGAAAACATCATCACATATGCTTTAACATGTATTTCTTTCCCTTTTCTAACTTTTTCTTTCAATTTGTGAAAGTTTTGGGAAATGTACAGGGGAAACAAACTCTGAGTCGTGCTGCTGTGATTTCTAGAATTTGCTTGTTTACAGCAGTGACTGTAAACCAATAATTTCTATTTAATTTCCTCCCTTTCTAGCTTGCAAAACTCATGTCAGAATTAGAAAGCTTCCCTGGCTCCTTCCCTGGAAGGCGTTCCCTGCCGGGCCCCAGTTCAGTAAGTATAAATATTTGTTTGTGGAAGGTGTTTGGGGTAGGTCTGAGGTGTTGTGATAAAGTCCGATTTTGTTATTTTGTGTGACCTTGTAGACAGAGGTGATAGAGGAAGTCTTCTAAAAGATCTCTGGGACCTCTTCCTTGCACCCCAAGCCAGGTGTGGGCCCTCTACCCCATGCTCAAATCACCCCCCCCTTTTTTTTTTGGCTGCACTGCATATCATGTGAGACCCTAGTTCTCCCACGAGGTACTGAACCCACGCTCCCTGCAGTGGAAACATGGAGTCTTAAGAACTGAACTGTCAAGAGAGTAGCTCCTCAAATGCCTTTTGATTGGTTTTTTCTCTCCCTCCCACTCAAATAAACTAAGCCCCTCAGGGATAGGGAAGAAAAATTGCAAGTTGTTTTTTCTGTAACTCCAGCCCTTGGAACATATCTACCTGGCATGGTAATCTATCTTTTTAAAATCTGAGAATGAGAAAAAAAAGAATGATTTCTTAAACCAAGTCATGGCCTAATATATGTGATTGTATTCGAGGAGCTAAGCTTGTGCTACTTAAGAGATTGTAGAAAAGTTTTTTTGTTTTTTTTTTTTAAGAAAACAAGAATTTTTTCTTACATCTTTTATCAAATCAAGAATAAATAGGTCATCCCTGAGTTTGAGAGAAATTGGGCTTGGTGTTACAGAAGCTGAATTTTAATGGCTGTGTTATTTCTGGGCTCATTTCCCATGCATTACAGAAAGGATGAAGGAAAATGGCAAGTGGAGTATTCCTTTTACTTATGGGAAAACCTGCCTCAGGAGAAGCTACCACTTGTCAGTTTGGAATAAGTGGGTCCATTCTGTGTTTTTTTCAGCGTCCAAAGACCCCCAGGAGGCGCACATTTCCAGGTGTCGCCTGCAGGAAAAATCCTGAGCGGAGAGCTCGTCCGCTCACAAGGTCTAGGTCCCGGGTCCTGGGGTCACTCATGGCCCTGCCCACAGAGGAGGAGGAGGAGGAAGAGGAAGACAAGTACATGTTGGTGAGGAAGAGGAAGCCCATGGTCGGCACATGAATGTGAGTTCTCTGCTTTTGTGCCTGCTCCTCTGCTTGTCATCTTCTGTGGGTCCAGGGATCATGGACACAGGATGGGAGCACATAGAATTTCAACACCAATGATCCATGTATTTTTTTTAACTTAAAAAAAAATCAATTAATTAATTTGGCTGTGGCATGCAAACTCCAAGTTGCAGCATGTGGGATCTAGCTCCCTGACCAGGGACTGAACCTGGGCCCCCTGCATTGGGAATGTGGAGTCTCAGCCACTGGACCACCAGGGAAGTCCCTGGGGATATGTATTAAATGGCCTTCTCAAACCGTCTGCATCATGGTTAAGGTCACATCAGCTTGTTTTGATGGCTCTTGGTAGCAGGCAAGAGAATTAAAAAATTTTCTTGGGCTTTTCTTAATTATAGGAGTTGTTTCAGTAATGTTGTTCTGTGATCCGTAATAAATCCCCTTTCTCTGTAAGTTCCAAGACCGATTGCCAGGTTGAGTTCTCTGTGAAGGAGTGACAAAACGAAGATCTAAGAGTCAGAGCTGGGGAAAGCGAGCCAGGAAGGACGCTGTTCCTTGATTCTCGTTATGCAGGAAGATGACATGCCCCGAAGTCGTCGCCCCGGACCCATGACCCTTCCCCATGTTGTTCGCCCGGTGGACGAAATCACGGAGGAAGAGTTGGAGAATATCTGCAACAACTCCCGAGAGAAGATCTATAACCGTTCACTGGTCAGAGCCTCTAAATAATGTCTGTACATGTCCCTGTCTGTGAGAGACATTTTGCTCATGTTCTAGTGGTCTTAGCGCATGGGATGTGTGCCTGGGTATTTTTTTTCATAAGAAAAGAGAATTTTGTAGCATCCTTGGGATTTAGCCTGGTTGGTAAATTTGCAGTAGTAGTAGTTGCTTAGGTAAATCTTCAGTAGCATTAAGTCTTTTCTCAATTTAGAAATTGATTTAATTCAAACTAAGTAGCTGTTAACGTGTGCCTACATAGATAGGTGCTGAGGATATGCTGCTGCTGCTGCTAAGCACTTAAGTTGTGTCCGACTCTGTGCGACCCCATGGACTGCAGCCCACCAGGCTCCTCCATCCATGGGGTTTTCCAGGCAAGAGCACTGGAGTGGGGTGCCATTGCCTTCTCTGCTGAGGATATGGTGGTGTACTAAAGACAAACAAGATTTGGGCAAGCTTTCTTTTGCGTAAGATCTTTTCTTGAGATAGTTTTGATAGCATTAACTGTTGCATCTGCCAGTTGAATGGAATCACCATGCTCAATAGTTTCCATGGCCTGGCATATACGTGTGTATATAGATGGAGGTAGGATTCGAAGAGAAAAGATCAGACTACCCACAAAAAAGGACATTCTTTTTTTTTCTTTTAATATATTTTTTGTAGTCAAATTTATCTTCCTTTTTTTTTCTTGGTTGTGAGGCTTGTCCTCAGCAGTAAAAGCACAGAGTCCTAACCATCAGGCAGCCAGGGGATTCCCAGAGAATGACTTTCTTTTAAGATTTTCTCTACAAAAAGTAGCATTTCTGTTTTTATTCTTATTTGCAGGGGTCAACTTGTCATCAGTGCCGCCAGAAAACTATCGATACCAAGACAAACTGCAGAAATCCAGAGTGCTGGGGCGTTCGAGGCCAATTCTGTGGTCCCTGCCTTCGAAACCGTTATGGTGAAGAAGTCAGGGATGCTCTGCTTGACCCAGTAAGTGCCTTGAAGAGGTGGTCCTGTAGGCGCCAAGGTCAGCTGTGAGCTGATAGGGGCAGGAAGAGATTGAGCTCTTGGTGTTGAAAGGCAGATGAGTTCATAGTGTCAGTACTGGACAGCTGTGAGCGCCTGCGGAGTGCTCGGGACCTGGCCACTCAGGGGAAGTCTGTTCTCTAGTCCCTGTACTGGTAGTGGTTGTGTGACTTTTTCTGCGGGATTTCCCAAGGGAAGTGATGCATTAACCACATTGTGTTTTTGGTTTTTTAATAGTAATAAGAAAGATCTGAATACAATTGATGACACCCACCTTGGAGGTTAAACAGGAGTAGATAAGTAAGGGGGGTAAGGTTTGACTTAATGGTGCCTTTTCACGCTTCTCCTTCAGAACTGGCACTGCCCACCGTGTCGCGGGATCTGCAACTGCAGCTTCTGTCGGCAGCGAGATGGGCGGTGTGCAACTGGGGTGCTCGTGTACTTAGCCAAGTACCATGGCTTTGGGAACGTGCATGCTTACTTGAAAAGGTAGGGCTGGTTTTTCTCTCTTCTGCACCCCAATCTTAATTTTTTTTTTCCCTTACATTTTTTACTTCTTTTCAAGTTATCTGAGAAACTTTTTTTTAAAGCACTTTTCATATTTTTTTCCCTCAAACTTTAAACTCTTGTACTGGGGTATAGCTGATTAACAACGTTGTGGTTGTATTAGGTGAACAGTGAAGGGACTAAGCCGTACGTATACATGTGTCCATTCTCTCCCAAACACCCTGCCCCTATTCATTTTTGTTATCTTAATAAAGAGAAGGTGGAGGTCAGGGTAGCAATCACATGGAAAGCAGAAGCACGTGGGGCATCAGGGAGCATTGCAAACCTTCCTCTGGGTGGTGGTGACCCTTGTGGGCCCTCATGTGTAAAATTTAAGTTGTGCACTTAAGATACATGTTACAACTCAATAGAAACATTTTTAAAGGAGTGAATTAGGCTCTCAGAAGATTTTTATTACTTTTGTAACTTTTTAAAAATAGAAATATGGTTAATTTATAGTGTTGTATTAGCTTCAGGTATACAGCAAAGTGATTCAGTTACATGTTAATATATTCTTTCTTATATTTTTTCCATTACAGTTTGTTACAAACTATTGACTATAGTTCCATGTTCTATACAGTGGACCTTGTTGGTTATTTATTTTATATATAGTAGTTTGTAACTGCTAATCCCAAACTTCTGATTTATCCTCCCCCCAACTCCCTTCCCCTCTAGTAACCGTGTTTGTTTTCTAGATCTGTGAGTCTGTTTCTTTTTTGTAAATAAGTTTTTATCTGTGTCATATTTTTGATTCTATGTGTAAGTGATACCATATGATACTTGTTTTGTCTAATTTAGTGTGATAATCTCTAGGTCTATCCAACTGGTCCATCCAGAGCACGTCATTTCATTCATTCTTTTTGATGACTGAGTAGTATTTCACTGTATATATGCACCACATCTGCTTTATTCGTTCATCTGTCAATGGACACTCACATTATTTCTATGTCTTGGCTATTGTTAATAGTGCTTCTATGAACATTGGGGTGCATGTGTCTTTTGGAATCAGAGTTTTTATAAGAGAATTCTTAGGCCAAAAACCATATCCTGACATGTTCCCTCTTCTCTTTCAGTCTAAAACAGGAGTTTGAAATGCAAGGATAATAATTGGAAGATCCGCTTCCTGCCTTCCACTTCGCAAATCTTCCTTGTTAAAGTCTTCAGTTTTGTCATGTGATTGAAACCCGGGTTAAGAATTCTGAGGCTCGGTCTGCCTTACAGGCAAATCAAGTTGTTCCCATTAAATGCGCACGTGTGTCTGGGCATCACAGAAGTGTAGAGCCAGCTGTACTCTGCCCTCCTGCAGTTTTTCTTTTCTGCTCCCCCCCCTCCACCCCATGCCGTCCTCTTATTTCCATTGATTCTCCTCCATCATTTAGTTTGGGAATCCTTTTTGAGCGACAGTTTTATGAAAGCATGTTGGATTTAATTGCCGTTGAAATAGCCCTGGAATCCACGTATAAAACCAAGCACTTAGAAACACAGTAGTAGTGTTAACTACCTCTATCCAGTTTCAGAGACTATCCCTGTAACTTGCTCACATGTAAACACTGGGTCTGACATAGTGTTTGTCAACCTTTTTGGCAGAATCGTGGCACAAAAGTCGTAAGACCATGTGGAAAAATTAGGTGATTGTTGGCAAGTGGAGTATATGACTTTGGAGGCTTCTGAGGAGAATATTTCATGTATTTTGCTTGTGATTCAAGTTGTCATTCGAGACTTAGTTGCTGCTTATTTCCTCTGCCATGTGCATCTGGCCCACACGGTCACAATATGAAGGTTCGTGGACAGTACTAAGCTTGAAATAATGCAGAAAAGCCATCCTAGGGAATTGAGATGGAGAGGCTTCAGGAGTAGGCCAATCTTTGAATTCATGGAATAGAACCTCAGGATAATTGAGTTTGCCAAGTTTATTTCAGTTCATAACATAAGGTGTTTCAAATAAATTCTTGGTTATTTTGCATGGAAAATTGATACTTAAACTCAGCTACAATCCTTTGCAGTTTTTGCTTTCTTGAAGAAATTATAAGCCAGGCATAGAGGATTCATGTTCAGGTTTAAAGCACTTTTATAACTGAGAAGTGCCTTTTTTGGAAAAGGGTGACTGTCAACAGTTTGTGAACTTGCCATCTCTGCCAGTTTAGTTTCTGGGCAGAGTCATGTGTTGTCTCCCCCTTGCCCTGTTTTGGCATGAATCAAATCTTTCGGTAGAGGTAGACACAAAGTGTGTGTGTTCTGCTTTGCATCTGCAGCCTGTAGCTATGCCGGTTCAGTTCAGTGTTTGGTGCATAATTGGACCTTGAATCAATAGATGTAAATAGAGCTTTTGATCTGTTACACTTTTATACAAAGTTTTTTTATTTTAATAATAAAACATTTTGTTTTAGCTTGTCTTACTTTTTTAAAATCTTTGATACTCAATCTTACTGTACCGAGTCCTGATGTTTCTTTCCTATTTAAACAAAAGACCATTTCTGCCTTTTCAAGACCCACCTCTCCCCTTTTGGCTTAAGTTTCTGATGACCAAGGGCTAGCTCTTTCGAACAAGGCCTGATTTGGTGATGTGATTAATAGCTGTGAATCAGATATGATTAATAGCTGTGAATCAGAATCAGCTAAGATGGCTACATCGACACATAGAAAGTAGGGACCCATGAAGTTTTAAAAATGTTGTTTTCTTTCCCTTGGCCATTTGCCAACACAAGAACCAACAGCAGTTTCACAATACCTGGATATTTATTTTAGACTCCCTGTACCTTGAGGCCTGTTCTAGGACTGAGAGAATCAAAAGATAGAAAAAGCATGGTTCAAAACTTCTCTTATCCCATCTTTTATTTTTTAATTTAAAAATTAAAAACAATCATTTTGGGGCCATGCTGAGCAGCATGTGGGATCTTCGTTCTTCTGCATTGGAAGTGCGAAAGAAGTCTTAACCACTGGACTGCCAGGGAAGTCCTAGTACCTCATTGTTCACATTAGGGTTGGCATACTACAGCCTCTTAGTTACAAAGACAAAGAAAGGTAGGAAATTGAGAATTTTGGAGAGTGTGGGGCTAGTCTGTAGACCTCTACTATAGCACACAGTTCTGGGTGAACTTGGGTATGTAGCTCAGGGGTGAGGAGAGAAGAGGCAAGCTACTTAGTTAGATACCAAAATGGGGAGGCAGCCTGCAGGATTGCAAATGGGCATAGCTGGCCACATGGGAAACTTTTTTAAAAACATTATTCTGTGCCTTGAAAGTTTGTTGGAAGTGCTTATTATCAGATGAAAGTACCTACTGGTAACCCATGATTGCAGCAGTGCTCAATCCAACATTATAAATAGTTGCCAAAGAAAGGATACTAGAGTTAGTTCAGCACCTCCTAAGTACCAGACACAGTGCTCAGAACAGGATGTATGTTAGGCATTTTGGAGATGTGACTCAGCAAGGTTAAGTATTGTAACTTAAGAAAACTCAAGAGCCGTGCCAGCTGTTGCAGATAATAGAACCAAACACTGTTCTGAGGGCTTCTGATAGACTGGGCTACATATGTGATTGCTAAGTCACTTCAGTCGTGTCCGACTCTGTGCGACCCCATAGAGGGCAGCCCACCAGGCTCCCCCGTCCCTGGGATTCTCCAGGCAAGAACACTGGAGTGGGTTGCCATTTCCTTCTCCAATGCATGAAAGCGAAAGGTGAAAGTGAAGTCACTCAGTCAGGTCCGACTTAGCGACCCCATGGACTGAAGCCTACCAGGCTCCTCCATCCATGGGATTTTCCAGGCAAGAGTACTGGAGTGGGGTGCCATTGCCTTCTCCGACATATGTGATAGATAAGGCTATATACGTTTGTCATAACAGATAATACCACCACCCATAGTTACATGTTTATTCACTTTCTCTCATAAGAATGAAGTCATTGGGAGCAAGACTACTTTGATCCAAATACTCGTGTACTCTGGATTCAGCAAGTGGTTACTAAGGGAGTTCCCTGGTGGTTAAGATTCTGGGTTTTTACCGTCATGGCCTGGGTACAATTCCTGGTCAGGGAACTGAGATCCCACAAGCTACACAGCCAAGAAAAAGAAAAGCTTACTAAATATCAACTGACTTGAGGTTCCTGGACAGGAAAGTTCCTGAGATTTGAGCGGAAGGAACTAAAGTCATGATGGAGGAGAAATAACGGATAGGTCCCAACATTTGTTAATCCCAGCATTAACCCCTACGAGGTATAACCTTTCTTTGTGATACAATGCTTAGCTTTCTATGAAGCTGCAATGGTCAATTCATTAAAAATCATGTATTTCTAATAATGTGTTTTTCTTTGGGAAAATACAATTTAGTTCATTGTACTAACTTGAAAGAATACCATTATTCAACTAAATAATTTGTATTGAGCTGTTAATGAGCCACAAAAAGATCATTTTACATATAGTAGCTCTAAATGGTATCCATTTGTTCGGGGAAAATTTGAGGTAGCAAAAATTGAGTTCATGGATGTTAAAAACTTACTGTAAGAGAGAAGATACCCTCTCCTACTGTGTCTGCCCATCACTGACTTGAGCAGTGGTCCATCCTGTTTCATCTATACTCTTGCTCCTCCCAGTCCATTGAACTATTATGAAGAAAAACCCAGACATATGACATTCATACATACTTCAGTATTTCTAAAAGTATCCCTAAAGACTTGTAGAACCATAATAAAATATTATTATACCTAAATAAAGTTAGAGTTCCTTAATATCAAATATCCAATCGTTGTTCAAATTTTCACTGTCCCATGCCTCACCTTCCATTTATACAATTGACCTATTTGAATTTAGGACTCCTAATGCTTACTTAGAGTCTCTTAACTATTAGGTTTTCCCTCCCTTTATTCCCCTTCCTGTTTATTGTTGATAAAAATTTTTTCCTGAAGAGTTTCCACATTTTACTAACTGCAACCCCATGGTGTCATTTAGCCTGTTCCTCTGTCTTCTGCTATATCTAGAAACTTGATCAGGTTTGGATGTAGCAACAGTACTTTATTTTGTGAACTGACATCAGAAGACTTTTACTGGTCCTCTTCTCTCCCTTTTTTACTGTTAATAGCCACTGACGAACATTTTCTGTAAATTCTCTCTTTATTCATCAACTAGGATTTCCCCTCAACTATTTAGTTACACTAGGTACAGTTTTTACATAACATATGTATTAAGGACTTGATTTTTTTTTTTTTTTTTACCAGTTTTCAGGTATCTTCTAATGGTGCCTAACAAGGGTTTTCTTGTTTACTTGATTAGTATCATTTCTCTTGGAGTTTTCAAATATTTGATGCGTTTCAGTTCATAGCAGTCATTCTTACTGATGCCCAGTTTGGGCCCATTGACAGAGCTGTTGGAGAAGGCGATGGCACCCACTCCAGTGCTCTTGCCTGGAAAATCCCATGGGTGGAGGAGCCTGGTGGGCTGCGGTTCATGGGGTCGTGAAGAGTCGGACACGACTGAGCGACTTCCCTTTCACTTTTCACTTTCATGCACTGGAGAAGGAAATGGCAACCCACTCCAGTGTTCTTGCCTGGAGAATCCCAGGGATGGGGGAGCCTGTTGGGCTGCCGTCTATGGGGTCGCACAGAGTCTGACACGACTGAAGCGACTCAGCAGCAGAGAGCTGCACGCAGGCCCCCTGTATCCTTCTGATGTGACCCCAGGGGTCTTTATAATTCCCTTTGTTTTCTGCTAAGACAGAGTGTTCCAGGCTCACCCTATACATTATCTGCCCCAAACCTGCAGTCAGCTGTCCCTCCATTGTATTTTGTTTGCATAACACATTTCTTTTGTATCTATCTGTATATCACATATACACACAACTTACATAAATTAGCTCATATGTAAACAAATTATAGCAATTGTATGTAAATATATTAGTGTTACTAACATAAACATGGTTTCAGAACAATAGTACCAATATTACTACTTAGATATTACTGAAAACAGATTTTTCTCTTTTTGTCCTTATTGTAAGTCCTTTTGTACTGTTTTTAAAGTCATTTTAAACTCTTTATATGGTTATTAAGTTTATTTGTGTTATTTTGCTTTTGTTTTTGAAGAAGTGAAGTCGCTCAGTCGTGTCCGACTCTTTGCAACCCCATGGACTATAGCCTACAAGGCTCCTCTGTCCACAGAATTTTCCAGGCAAGAGTGCTGAAGTGGGTTGCCATTTTCTTCTCCAGGGGATCTTCCTGACCCAGGGATCGAACCCAGGTCTCCCACGTTGCAGGCAGTTACTTTACCGTCTGAGCCAAAACAGCTTTTTAAAAAATTAGGATTTAATTTTGTCTTCTAATAATGTAAAACAGTTACATATTTCCAAAGTCGAGCTTACAAAATAAGATGTTTTTAGTGAAGTCGAGATTTTATTTCTGTCCTTCCACCCTGATCCTTCTCTCCCTCTCCAAATTAACATCTTACACTTTTTTATGACTTACACTCAGATTTTTAGAACTATAAACAAATATGTATATATATCTGTACTCTTTTTGCCTTCTCAGATAAATTATAGTATCTGACTCACTATATACTTTAAAAAAATTTTTTTTACTTAATATGTATGGGAGAGAGTCATAATAATAATTTTATTATACAGAGAATTCTGAAATATGCTCACATACATGAACATGGAACTTAAGCCATAAAGTTTCAGAGAAAAAGATGTTGCAGAAAGTGGTTTCCTCTACTACAGCATTGAAGGACATACTGTTCTGTGAACTTGTGCTAAGATACTCAAATTCTCTCTTCTCACATTGAGCTTAGAAGGCAAGCCGTATCAGCAGGAACCATTATTTCATTTTTATTTTCATTTGATTATACATTCTTTAATAGACTAGTCCTCAAGTATGTCTTCTAAAATGAATAGCTGTAAATGTTTCTTAAGGGTTTCCCTGGTAGGTCAGACAGTAAGAATCTGCCTGCCAATGCAGGAGATGTGGGTTCAGTCCCTGGGTGGGGAAGATACCCTGGAGAAGGAAATTGTAACTGATTCCAGTATTCTTGTCTGGGAAATCCCATGGACAGAGGAGCAAGGTGATTGCAAAAGAGTCGGACCCAACTTAGCAACTGAACAACAAAAAATGTTTGTCACTCGTTGAAGACTATCCAGTATGGCTTTTTAAAAAGTAATAATTACCACAGGAGCTTGCCTAAATTTTAAGACGACCATTTTGAGTAACCTAGTGCTTTAGGAGGAAAAATATGTAAATAAAATTCCTTTATGCAAATGATTCTTGCCATTCTCGTTGCCAGTCAGATTTTTGTAAATCATGATAAACAGATGCTACTGAACTAAATGACTAAGTAAAATTATGGAGATAGATTCTGTTTATCTTCTTTTTTAGTGTTGTGGGGGAGAAAAGGATGATCAGGGCAGACACCAAAACTCTATTAAATTGATTTCAGCGAAGTGACGTGTGGGATTTCTAAAGTATTGGAGAGAGCTGACAGACAGGCCCTGGTAAGAGAGAGGTTTGACTTCAACTTAGTTTTACCAGAAAACTAGGTTTTAGAAACAACCTAATATCAAGCTTGCCTAGTGTTTAGCATTTTTATTTTTTTAGTTTTTATGACTTTTATGAAATCCTTACAAAACAGAATACAAAATTCTGGCATTGACAGTTGGTATTAAAGGAAAATTTCTGAGCTGTATCGGTTTGCCTAATACAGCGGAGTTAAAAGGCTTGGATGTTTTCTTCCTACTTCAAAAAAATTTTGAGGTTTTTTTTTTTTTTTTTTCATCTTTTTTACACATCTTAACACTGAAACTGTGCTGTGACGCCTTTCCCTAGTGTGGGAACAGCCTGGAAAGGAGGCTGCTCATTCACAGTCATGGTTCTTACCATTCCTTCCTGGCTGCACCCTCTGACATGGGGGAGGAAGTACTGTCCCACCTTTGGACAAAAAAGAAAAACAACTCAAAACTCAGCTTCCTGAGCAAAATGGCCATGGCACCTTGCAGTGAGTGAGAGTCCATTTGTTTCTTTTTTACAGAAAGGCAGAATCTCCAGTTTTAAAATGTGGAATCACTAATGGGAGAGAAATGGTGGTGGGGGTGGGTGGCCTCCTTACACCTGGAGTCTTTGGAAAGGCCAGTCCATGGATGGGCAGGTGGGGGTGGTGAGGGGCAAGGGCCTCCTACCAGCCCCCACAAACTGTAACAACCTCCAGGACTTGGGGGAACTGCAGAGCTGGCGCCCGAGCCTGCATACCTCAATCTTCCCTCCAAGTAATTCTGCGAGAGCAGGGAAGGGAAGTCACCTGATGTTTTAGAAAACTAATGAAACAGGACAAATGGACTAGAAGCTGGAGGATGGTCTGGGCTGCATGCCCTCAAGGCTTAATGTTTGCTTCTTGTTGCTTTTTTTCTTAATTTAAAAAGATTGAAAACTGTACAGTTCTGGATTTCCCTGGTGGTCCCAGTGGTCAAGAATCCACCTGCCAGTGCAGGGGACACGGGTTCCCTCCCTGGTCTGCAAAGATGCCACGGCACAGCTAAGCCTGTGCAGCACAACCCCTGAGCCTGTGTGTGGCAACCACTGAGGCCTGTGTGCATTGGAGCCTGTGCTCCACAACAAGAGAAACCGCCGTAATGAGAAGTCCATGTGTAGCAGCGAGAGTGAAGCCCCCACTTGGCGGAAACTAGAAAAAGTCCACGAGCAGCAAGGAAGACACTGCATAGCCAAAAATAAAATTAATTTTTAAAAATGTACAATTCTGCGGTTTCCAGCACATTCATGGTGTACAACCATTACCAGAACATTTTCATCAACCGCCCGCCCGCCCCGCCAAAAGAAACCAGTCACTACAACAGTCACTCCCCGTTTTCTTTGTCCTCCTCAGTCCATAGGAACTCTGCTTTCTGTCTCCTGGATTTGCCTGTTTTGGATATTTGGGAATATCCAGTATGTGACTTTTTGTGTCTAATTTTTTTTCACTTAGCATGTTTTCAAGCTTATCCTTATAGTAGTTATCAGTACTTTATTTCTTTTTGTGGCCTAATTGTATTTCATTTTATGGTTATGCCACAATTTTCTCAATCAGTGGATGAGTATTTTGATTGTATTCATTTTTGTCTCTTGTGAATAATGCTGCTATGCACATTCATTTGCAAGATTTTGTTTCAACATTCAATTTCAGCCTAGGAGTGGAATTGCTAGGCTGTAAGAGTAATAATTCTTTGAGTAACTGCCAGAATATCTTTTTCACTTGCTTGATTGTACTCTTTGGTGCACTAAAGTTCTTATTTTCAAGGGGTCCATTGTATTGATTTTTTTCCTTTTGTTGCTTGTGTTTTTGATGTTATATCTAAGAATCCAATGCTGGGCTTTCCTGATGGCTCAGTGATAAAGAATCTGCCTGTCAGTGCAGGAGACAAGGTTGTGTCCCTGATCCAGGAAGATCCCTGGATCATAGGAAGATCACTGCCATGGGAGCAGTGAAGCCCCCTGTGCCACAACTATTGAGCTTGTGCTCTAGAGCCCATGAGCCATAACTACTGAAGCCTGCACTCTGCAACAAGAAACCATGGCAATGAGAAGCCTGCACACTGCATCTAGAGAGTAACCCCCTGTCTTCAACTAGAGAAAAGCCCGCATAGCAACAAAACACCACCACTGCCAAAAATAAAATTTTAAAAAAAGGAATCCATTGCTAAATTCAGCATCCTGAAGATTTATACCTATGTTTTTCTTCTAGGAGTTTGACATTTTTTAATTTTTACATTTTTACGTCTGTGACCCATTTTGAGTTAATTTTTGTATGTGTGTGAGGTAAGGGTCCAGTTTCATTCTGGTGCATGTGGATAGCCAGTTGTCTAAGCACCATTTGTCGAAAAGACATTTTTTCCCCGTTGGATGATTTCAGCACCCTTGTTGAAAATCAGTTGACCAGATATGAGTGGGTTTATTTCTGGACTGTTAGTTCTATTCCCTTGATCTTTATGTCTGTCCTTATGCCACGACAACACTGTTCGTTACTACAGTTTTCCTGTAAGTTGTGAAATTGGAACATTTTCCTCCAACTTTCTTTTTCAAGATTGTTTTGATTATTTTGGGCCCTTTGCAATTTCATGTGAGTTTTAGTATCAGTTTATCCATTTCTGCAAAATTGGAAGTTGGAATTTTTATAAGAATTTATAAGAATTTATAAGAATTACATTGAGTCTGTAAGCTGATTTAAGGCAATGGCACCCCACTCCAGCACTCTCGCCTGGAAAATCCCATGGACAGAGGAGCCTGGTGGGCTGCAGTCCATGGGGTCGCTAAGTCGGACAAGACTCAGTGACTTCCCTTTCACTTTTCACTTTCATGCATTGGAGAAGGAAATGGCAACCCACTCCAGTGTTCTTGCCTGGAGAGTCCCAGGGATGGGGGAGCCTGGTGGGCTGCTGTCTATGGGGTTGCACAGAGTCGGACACGACAAGCGAATTAGCAGCAGCAGCAGCCATGTTAACAGAATTGTCTTCCAATGCATGAACATGGGATGTATTTCCATTTATTTAGGTATACTTTAATTTCTTTCAATAATGTTTTATAGTTTCTAGTATAGTTTCTGAGTCTTGCATCTCCCTGGTTAAATTTATTCCCAAGTAATTTACTCTTTTTGATGTTATTGAAATTTAAATTATTTTCTTAATTTCATTTTCAGATTATCACTTACATATAGAAATACAACTCATTTTTGTATATTGAAGCTTACTATTGTTTTTAAGAGAACTTTTCTCACCCGTGCATCCTTGGAACTTATGCTTGTTCTTTGGGTTTAACAGTCAGACCTTCAGTCTGTCTAAGATTAGAAAGACTTAGAGGATATTAATACTTGCAAGGATATTAATACCTGCTGAAGTATATTAATACCTCCTTAGTCTCATCCATCTCAATATAAGAATTTCAATACTGTCTTGTTACCAAGAAGTTTTGCTCTTTAATTAACCATGGAGGGACTTCCCTTATGGTCTAGTGGCATGGATCACTGGTCAGGGAACCAGATCCCACAGCTGCGTCTAAAGATCCCATGTGCCGCAACTAAGAGCAGCCAAATAAATAAATATTGTAAAAATGTTAACCATACTACATTTTAAAATGCTGACTGATATGTTGAGGTGGAGAAAAAAGTGAGATACGGGCAATAAGCTTATATTCACCATATTTTAAATTTTATTCTTATTTTTAAATTACTTTTATATAAAACTGAAATTCCATAATTTAAATCATCCACATCCTGCCACTCACAGGTAACCATAGGTAAGAACTGGATTACATGGGTGTTGAACTTAAGTATTGTTAATGTTGCTAAGATCATACTCTGCATATAATTTTTGTCCTTCCGTCTTAAAAAATGTCTGAATTCTGTAATAGCAACTCACTGTTAAGAAACATCAATTTAATCACTATAAAAAAGAATAATTTCTTTACATTTATTTATAATAAGGACAACCACTTTGAGCATGTCTTCATGGGGTTTTTTTTTGGCCATGCCAGAAGGCATGCAGGATCTTAGTTCCTTGACCGGGCATAGAACCTGTGACCCCTCCAATGCCAGCACAGAGTCTTAAGCACTGGACTGCCAGGGAAATACCCACACACACACTTTTTTTTTTTTAATTAAAGCATTACACATGCATTTTTTAAACAAAATCAAATATTTCTGAAGGATTCCTAATGAAAAGCAACAATGTCTTTCTCCACTTCTCCAGAACCCCAGTCCTACTTTAACTGCAATTTTTACAACTTTTGAGGGATAACCTCCATATCTCAAGTAATATTCTCCCAATATTTCTTTCTCTCTCTCTCTCTCTTTTTTTTTTTTTTTGGCTTAAACAATAGACTTGTTTCTTGAAGTTTTGGAAGTGCCAGGTTAGTGTGCTAGCAAGATCTGAGGCTCCTCTCCTTGGGTGGCAGGTAGCTGCCTTCTCCCCGTGTCCTCACCAGCCCTTTTCTCTGTGCCCTGCCACACTATCTGTTGATCTCATGACCTCATTCTCCCCGCATCCTCATCATCCCTCAAGGCCTGACCAGATAAGCATATTGGCCTGATGTTAGAAGCAACTAGAATTTTGTAAGCACTTACATGTGCCAGGCACTCTGCTGTAATGTTGCCATTTTAATCCTTACCACAGCCAAATGAGTTAGTTTACATCATTCTAGTTTAAAGGTAGAGAAACCTATTCAGAGAGGTAAGAAACTGGTCCAAGTGTGGCAGATTGCATTTTCCAAAACGTGGTCACAGTAGTATTTCTGGTCCCACCTGCTTTTCCAGAACCCTGCTTTCCCTGAACTCCATTGCCTTAGAGTATTTCCTTACTCCTTAAGCCAGGGTAAGCCTCTGTGGCTGACTTAATGAGTAGAATGCTGTGGAAACACTGCTGCTGCATGACTGACAAGCCTGGCTTTATAAAGGTAGAATGCTTCTTGTCTTTCTCTCCATGGATTCTTTTTTTTTTTTTCTTGCATTTTTTTAAATTGAAGGATAATTGCTTTACAGTATTTTGTGGTTTTCTGTCATACGTCAACAAGAATTAGCCATAGGTACACCCTTGTCTCCTCTCTCCCAAACTTGCCTCCCATCTCCCTCCGCATCCCACCCAGAGCTCCTGTTTGAGTTCCCTGAGTCATACAGCAAATTCCCATTGGTTGTCTATTTTACATACGGTATTGTAAGTTTCCATTACTCTCCCCATACATCTCACCCTCTCCTCCCTTCCCCACCCCTGTGTTCAAAGTGACTGTACTACAAATCATTTTGTAAATGATCTGTAAATGCAGTCTACAGATCCCCGTGGATTCTTACCACGAAGTTGTAAGGAAACCCACGCTCCATAAAGAAGCCACATGGAGGTTTTCCGGCTAACAGCATCAGCTGGAGGGCCCAGCTAGTGTAAGAGCTGGCATTATATCTAGACATGTGAGAAAACAAGCCCTCAGATGATGCTCGGCTCCAGCCCATGAGTCACTCTCATCCTTCCAGCTGGGGCCCTGGACAGTGTTTCTACAAGAGACAAATTGCCTGCTAATGCCCTGTCTAAATTCCTGACCCACAAGTTGGTGAATGTGACAAAAAAACAGTTGTTTTATGCCACTAAGCTTTGAGGTCATTCCATACACAGCAATAGATAACCAGAACATCCAGACACTGTGCCTCTGGTAAGTGATGGACCTTGGGTTTGAGAGTCGTTTCTCCTCCAGAGTCTTTGCTTGTAGCCACTAGGCTCCATGATCTGTGAAGGCTGCTGTATTAGTTGGCTAGGGCTGCCATAACAAAGCACCACAGACTGGGTGGTTTAAACAGTAGGAATGTATTTTCTCACAATGTGGGAGGCTAGGAGTCCAAGATCACGGTGTCGGCAGTGTGGGTTCCTTCTGAAGCCTCTTTCCTTGGCTTGTAGGTACCATCTTCTTCCAGTATCTTCACATGGCCTTCCCCTTTGCTCACTTGTGTCCTAATCTCCCCTTCTTATAAGGGCAGAACCCACATGTATGACCTCATTTTACCGTAATTACCTCTTGAAAAGTCCTCTATTCAATTACAGTCATATTCTGAGGTACTGGGGGTTAGAATGTCAACATGTGAATTTGGGGAAGACACAGTTCCACCTATGACAACTAGCCACGGGGCAGGGAGCTCTGGCTCCTAGCTCACTCTGTCCCGTGCCTTATCTACTTACCTTCCAGGGCAGTGGTTTTAGAACCTGGCCGCGCGCATTAGAATAATCTGGTAAGTTCAAACAAGAAGAGTTATAGCCACACCCTACCCCAGACCAATTCAGTTGGAATCTCTGGGGCAAGACCTGGGTACCAGCGTGTTTTTAAAGTTCCTCCCTCTGATTCTAATGTGCAGCCAGGGTTGAGGATGACCACCCTGGGGTGGAAGAGAGGTCTGGTGGAAGCACTGAGTCAGCCAGGACAAGTGAGTGTCCCCCGGGGCAGCCAGCTGGTGCTTCGGCTACTGGAAGAGAAATAAAACTGACAGAGAATCCCAGTGCTTTGCAGTAGCTTAGGTACGGAGAGGTTGGGGTATCCCCTGGGATAAAAAGCACAAGATGGAGGGGAGTGTCCATCCCACAGTGAAGATGTGAAATTCCATCACCTGCATTAGAAACCAGAGTAAAAGAGGGGGAGCACTAGATATTCAATGGCACTAAGGTGGCAGAAGTGAACAAGGGCTTTGGTGTGAATCTTTCCTTGTTAGAGCCTGGATTTCGTGTCTTACTTTGGAAATGTGTAACTGAGCAGAATTTATTGACTCGATCTTATAAAATAAGAAAATCAGCTGCCGGCAATATTGTTCAGCCTGGGAGCTCCAGACTCACATGTCAGGAATTGATGACATGTGGGTTCCTTGATCTCGGTTCACAATCGGAAGTCAGCAGCATCAAACTGTTTCTACCTCGTCCTTCCCCAGCCAGCCACACTCAGCAGACCTCTATTCCATTTTCTCCTTCTGACTCCCAGCCTCCCGCTTTGGCTGTTTCTGGGACTGTTTGTTGCTTCTGAATTGACACAAGAGATGTTGCCTATTCTCAAAGTCATAAATTTATATTAGTATTACTACAGTAAATTCTTTATGAAATAAAAATCAATAGTCACCGACATCCTGAGTAGTGAGGAAAATAATTGTTTATGGCACTCAGCTTAAGCTGTTCTGGTAATCACGTTGAAAAATACAATATTTATTCATTAGATCAAATTTAATGAGGCCTCCTGGCAGTAATTATAAAAATTACTGTAGCAGTAAATTACTAATGAGTTGTGATGTGCTTCCTACCTGTGAAGGACTGGGGGTTGAAAAAGCCTGCTATCCAGATGAGGATGTGAGGGGGGGAGCCCCACAGGCTCCGTGCTGCTCCCTCACCCAGGCAGGAGAGGAGCAGTGTGCCCAGACCACAAAAGCAAACAAGAAAAAAGGCCAAGGACATGCAACCCTGGCGGCGGGGGGAGAGGATTTCTTGCAGCCGTCGGAACACGCTCAAGATTAGAGCATTCTTTTCCCAAAGGTGAGCATCATCTCAGCGGCTTGGAGTTACTGGCGTGCTGGGGTCACAGAGGAGCACTAATCTGATGCCTGGGAAGGACAGAGTTTCCTATAAGGCTGGGAAATGATTTCAGACACACGCCGCCCCCTTTAAGTCTGGGGGCTCGACTCTGACCGTGGAGGTAAAGGTTCTGCCCGGTGCTTTCAAAACCAGCTGCTGAGCCTCTGCTCTAAGCAAACACAGTTGATAGTTTCTTACAAGCTCCTGGGGGTTTTTTCCCTCCTCGGAAGGCTCAGAACTGCCTAGAATTTTTGTTCCTCTATTTGGAGCCAATTTTTTCTTTTTTCTTTAAAGATGCAAGTCATTAATTTTGATAGGAAATCTATACATGGAAAAGTCAGAAAACATATTGATCTGAGGTCAGGTACAATTAAAAAAAAATACAGCAACAAACCTGAATGAGGTATGGTTCGACACAGCTTTGTACTGCAGTTCTCTGGATTAATATAAATGGTGGATACTGCTGCGCCTCACAACAGGGCTACTATGTGGGGGCCCTACGATAGCCTTTGTTCCCCAGACACAGAACCATGGCCTCCCCATGAGGGACAAGCCATAACGGGTGAGGACCTCCCACCACCAACTGCTGGAGTCAGGTACCTGGTGGAAACGCCCGCAGAAGCCTCAATGCAGCATCCCCCTCCAAAGCAATGCCTCTGAATAGCAGGCAGGCTGTCGTCTGGAGTGACAGCTATCTATTCAGGTGGCGGCTGCTTTTGTCTTCTCACTTGTAACACCACGAGGATTTTTGTTTAACTTTCAGGATTCTGACAGCATCTCAGAATGTCATCCTCCGAGTGGGTCCAGCCCCTCCTCTCATGGGGAGGATGCGGTGACATTAGAGTGTACATTTTTTTTCTTTAAATTGCAGATGCCTTAAAATGAGATTGTCAGGTTTGTTGGCTCGTCAGACGACAGTATCAAGATTGTCACGGTGTATTATACCACTATAATATGATCATGGTACACGAAACTAATGAGTAATATTGTACTTAGTGTACGTTAACACTAAAAATGGTGAGCAGCCTTGCGTCTTACCAGAGAACCTAGGAAAGATGTTATCCTGCAGGACGTAGGCCAGAATTTCATCATCCAGGGAAGGTCAAGAGCCCTCCTGGAAGAGGGAGGAGTAGCGGGGTCAAGATGAAGGATATTTGGGGAGACCCGAGCAGAAGGGAGCTGGGGGCTCCTCAGGAAGGCTGAGTGAAGCCACCAATACAAAGGGATTGTTGAAGGAAGGAGTCCGTGTCAACTGTGAGTTTTCCTCACAATTAGAATCATATGGCTAAACTGGAAGCAATTTAAAGAGGAGTGTTATCTGCCTTGCTTACACCCTTCTTTGCCATTCATTCCTTCATCAGATGTTCACAAGCCCTCCTGCATGCCCAGCCCTGGGCATCAGGCACCCAGCAGTACAGGTGCCAGGCACAGACCTGCCTGGCAAGGTCTGCAGGGCAGACAGCGAACACGTCTTAAGTGCAAACTAACACGCATTGTCTGTGGGCTATGAGTGCTGGGAAGGAAAAGGCCTAATTTCTTTAGGGAAAGCAACTCTGAAGCTGAGAACTCAAAAGATGAGGAATTAGGAGGGGAATGGTGGGGCAGGGAGCAGCATTCCTGTGCAGGAAATCACGGGGATCCTGTGCGAGCTGGCAGAGGGTCAGAGGGAGGGAGGGAAGAGGTGACCCCACAGTCACCATTTGAAGAACATGACCTCTGGGGTCAGACAGACCTGAGGTTGACTTTGGGTCCGTCAACCTCCCTGTGTTATATGAAAGAGCCTAAATAACATCATCCCGAAAGCCCTCAGCCAGCACGGGTCCTGGCGTGTAGTAGAAATTTGGTATGTGGAAATAATCATTACCATTACTGAGGAGCAGGTTGGTGAGCTTATCGCCGCGTGGTGTGCAGATAACCTAAGTGCTTGTTCCATGGTGGTTGGACAGTCAGGGCGCTGGACAGACAAAAGTAAGGCATGTGCATGCATCTCACTGCCATCATCCCTGAGTCAAGGCATAGAGGAGAACACAAGAGTAGTATTTATACAGATACAAGACAACAGTATCCCAAAGAAGACATTCATCTACTTGTTGGCACAAACAACGCCTCCACATGTGGTAAATGAGCTAGCCCATCATAGTTTCAGATTATTTGTTCAGTGCACAAACCGCACAACTGTACTCTGAAACCCTGAGTCCCACATGCCATTCTCTGAGTGCCTATAGAGTAGTTAATTTCAAGCATGTTTTTTCCTAAGGCAGACTGCTCTTGTGCCTACTAGTAGAGAAAGTCTGTTTCCTAAAACTGATAGGATTTTCAGGGTTTATCTTTTCTAAAATATGCACAGATTCCTCCCCGCACTAATGTTACTGCACACAACAGTCGTATTTGAAGAAGGAAACTTACCCACAAGAACTGCAAGAGAAATGAAAAATGTGTACCCAGAGCCCTCCCAGAAGTCAAGGATGTCAGTGTTTAAGAGATGTCGAATTGGATCTTTGCACTTCTGAACCGCATGTCCTCAGATTCAAGAGTAGCCTGGGAAAGATGAAGTGCTGGGGTTTCCCCATTGCTCCTATTCCAAGAGCCCATCAAAGGGCTGGCTGAGATTCATTTTTCATGACTGGGTTATGAACATATTTATAAAGGGTTAACTTGGGCCCGACAGTCCTGGAAAATGATACGGTTAAAATATTTTATTCCATGCTGTCTTCTTCATCTGTGTCTTCCCCTACTTGATAACGAGTCATTGTCATTGATGGGATTATATGCATCCTAGTAGGCCTGCTAGGGAAGATACAGCTTTTTCCAACCTGGACGTCCAGAAGGTGATAAAGCTCTTATTTTCTGAGAATTTTTGTCTAGAGGAAAAGTGTTCACTGCTGGGTTGACTGAGCTTTATAACCCAAATGGCTGAACAAATGAGTCGTGGGCATCCTCAACTGGCTTATCCCTTCAAAATGCATAAAGCGGGGAGCTGTGGGGAAGCGGGGGACAGGAAAGAGGCAGGAGGAGAACAGACACAGGCTGGAGACTCACCAGTCCTGCCAGGGGCGGCTTTGTTTGGCCCGGCCTGTCTCTGGTACCCGGGGCACCCGCACATCCTCACGCAGCTCAGTCTCCCTCGCCTGCAAGCCTGCTGCCCCGAACTCTTTAGAGCGCCAGGTCTGAGTGTGGCTTAAAGGGCCATCTGCTACAGGCACATGGTCAGCCCTTTGTGGAAGCTGCTTATTGGGGGTACTTTAGAACTCAGCCTCTTTGTCCCGAAAACAGCATACTTCTGTGGGCTTTTTTTCCCCCTAAATTGAACCACTCCTGTCCCTAATTGTATCACTCCCGCTGTCACCTCCTAGCCATCAGAGCCTGTGGCATGGTTCTGATTGTGTTGCCGTGTGTCCTTGAAGCATCCTTTTTGTTGTGTTCAATGGCTCTCCTTCAGCTCACAACACAGTGGTCGCAATGGTCTCCTAGGGTCACCCATTCTCCACTGAGGACCAGCCCAGAAAAGCTCAGTCGTAATGAACGGGGCTTCAGACGGACAGACACACACGCGGGCTTGAGAGCCCTCCTGGCTTCGGCCACTCTAACAAGATTTTGTCATTTGTGGCTTTTGCACATTGGAAGAACTTTCATCTCTGAGTTTCTATGGGCTATAAATACTTGGTAGGTTAAAAAGGAATCATTCAGAACATGAAATAAACATAACCTGGCACGCACACAGCAACACACCTCAACGGAGCCCTTCAACTTGGAGGCCAGAGCTGCGGGAATCTGAGACGGGCCTTCCTTCATCTCTTCTCTCATTCACTTCCCTCCCGGGCTGGACACTGCTCTGCTTGCTGACCTCTTTTGGTTGGATATTTTCCTAATGAGGCAGGAGGATGAGGTCTCCATGTTACTTGCACCTTTTAACCACGAAGTGAAAACTCGATTTAGTTGGGATGGGGGGAAAATGTGTACAATGTATGGAAAACATGATATGGATAATATGTATCTTCCACAAATAAAGAAATGAGCTCGACAGAGGCACGCTCTGCCTCAGTTCTGAAAAATCCCTACCGTCCCTGCTCTCTGTGGCTTTGTTTTTTTGAGATAGGTGCTTTATTATTATTTTCAGATTATAAAAGAAGTATGTGATTGTGTAAAAAAAATTAAGTTATAGAAAGATAGACTAAGAAAAATCAGCATCAAGCATATTTTCCAAAGATCGTATCATTAATACCTTTGTCCTATGTTCTTTTTTTCATTGAGATGTAAAATACACATACAAGGTACACAAATCATAAGTGCGTGACTCAATACTAAAAAAAAAAATTTTAATTATATACATCCATATCATGATCACCTACATCAAAACATTCCTTGCATCATAGCAAACTATTGTGTCCCCTCGTAGTCCACATCCCTCCAGAAGTCCCTTCCTAAGGACATACACATATACATATCCCATTTTTAGACTTTGTTTTCTCTGTATTCCACTTTTTAAGCTTTGCTTATGTATAGCAGGTGTTTTTACAAAAAGGAACCCCACTTCATATGGTATTGCAATCAGATCTTCTCATTTTATATAATAAAAAATTTTAAATTCTGTTATATAATAAAATATATAGCATCATTTTATAAAATACCAATAAAATCTCACATAATATACAAATATATAATTTACATAATTACACTTTCCTATCTTTGTCATTAAATCGAAAACTAAACCATCATTTGTCATGGCTGCATCCCATTATTAGATGTAGCATAATTTGTAAACGAACGTTCCCACTGATGGACATACAGCATTGTTCCCTTTTGATTACATTTAAGAATTGTCATTAGGTTAATATTTACGAGCAAACTTATTCCAAAGGTTTTGTAATCCTATTTTACCGTGAAGTGTGAGTATTTCTTAACTGCTTCTACATTGTATGTTATCCATCTCTTGTTCTTTCTCTCGCGTGGACATGCTGAAGGAGTCTGTGCGTGCGTGTTCTGTTATTGTTCAACGCAGTAGTCTCAGTCTAGCCCACTCTTGGAGCAGAAGACAAAAAGTATGTTCGGATCCACACATCATGTCAAGAGGTTTTAAAAGTCATTTAAAAATTCTCATCGAATTTCACTTCATTTCTTTACAGATTATTCTATCGATAGGGGCAAAAAAAAAAAAAAAAAAAAGGTATCTGATTCAAGTCCTCTGATCCCATCCTTATTGAAACAACACCCTTTCCCCTGAACTAGAAAGCACCTTCACGAATACGCACGGTGCGTTTCTTTCTGCCCTAATCCACGAGTATCACTGCCCTGGTCTCTCAGCTTCCACCTCAGGGTTTTTGTGTAATACTTCATGCTTTTTATTAGGAGTTACAGTCTTGTACAAAATTCCAGTGCTGTGGGTTGGCACGCTCCCTGAATTTTCAAAACAGGGGTTCATTTTCCTGGTCAGTTATTTAATTTATTTTTGAAGACATCTTTTATTTTCAGTCAGAATGACAAGGAGAAATAATTCGCAGAGATATGTGTTTAAAGTAAAAGGGGGTTTTATTAGGATGTTTGTTTATGTCGACGCTACAGAATTCTTTTTACTCTAGAAGCCACAGGGATTATTATTTCTTTGTCATGGAATCCCTAGATCTTTGTGGGAGGCCTAGAAGAACCAGTTTCTCTTCCTTTAAACAAATTCAATTCAATTCAGTTGCATTGGCAGAGCACACCAAAATCTTATTTTTCTCAGCCAACAAGAGGAAAGTCTGCCTGAGAATTTTCTACACATGGATTTTTCATCCAATTTTTACCCCAGGGTGAAATATAAATATATAAATATTTACTATATAAATATAAGTTTATATATAATATACACATTTAAACATAATACATATGTATAAAGTACACATATCCTTTTCTCCAAGGTAATGAGGCACATGAAATTTCTCTCCTAAACCCCTTCGTGCCTTGGAGATTATGTATAAATGAAAGTAAAATTTTCTTATAGGCTTAAGAGAAATAGCCAAGCAAACGAACACTTGTTTGAAAAAAATTCAAGCAAACATCTGAATGTAAAAAATAAAATATGGTCTCTCACAATACCTCAGGATTAACCATTATTAATTGCTGGTATTTGTATCAAGATTTAGAAATAAAATATGGAATTGCACTATTCATACCATAATGCAAAATGCTGCTTTCACTCCACACATACAGGACACATGTCTATAGCAGAACAAAAAGATATACCTCATTAGAAAGGCAGTAGAAGATTCCTTAGTATGAATCCCTATAATTTTTTAATCATTTTTGATCAATGGACATTTAGGTTTCTACAGATTTTTCTATTTAAAAGACTGTATATAATGAATCTAAACGTCTCACAGGTCCAGTTATAATTCTAGCCACAGATCTTAGCCAGTCCCAGTTGGCGGTCGGTTGGTGGTGGTTTTTATCCATTTTTATTCCCAGAAAGGAAGGAATAGGGCCACCTACAGCCAGTGACCGACCTGCCTACCCAGTACACCAATGTAAATATAAAATCTATTTTCCCCTTTGCCATCCCAGCCTCTTCCCAACTCCTTCCTCCCACCATACCCCTTTTGCCCCTCAACCCCACATCAGACGGGGAAAAAGGTTTCCAAGAGAAAGTTTTGGGCTTCACCTAGGCTGATGTATCAGACTCCTTTGGAGAAATGACTACATTATATTTTTATAGTTCCACATTCCTAGCCTCCTCCTACAAGTTCTCTAAATTGCTCTACATTTACAAACTGACTATGGTCTCTGAGAGGGTTTCTGGTGACTGGAAGGTTTATGGTTGTGATGCAATGCAATAGCAATTTCACACCAAGTCCCGCACTCCTGAGTCTAACAAGCTGCTCTTGAGCCTGACGACGTATGGCGAAAATAACAGTACACCAATAAGCTGAAAACCGCACCAAGAGGATGGCTTTCAGACTTGCATGTTAAAAGGGCAGAGTTCTGTGTGTTGTATTTATACTGTCAGCCAATGAAAAACAGACAAGATTTAGGAGAAAAGAAAGCCTATTAACTAGTGCAAAGTACACAATGGTTCACTTTACATATTTTCTTGATGGACACAAAGTGACATCCATACTGATTGACTGTCAGCATGCGCCTCTCCACGGAGCCAGGCTCTCTGTGATGGATCAGTCGGGCTCAGGCAAGTGTCAGGAAGATTATCAAAAGAAAATGCTGTCTGTAGTTGTTCCCTTTCTGAAGAGATTGGCAACTCACCCTCACAAAAGGAAACATTAGCGTGCTATTTGCGTCTCTGAGAAAGAGACTGTGATAAGATGACGTGATAAATGGTGGGGTGGGGGCGGGAGGGAGGTTGCCATAAAAACACACAAGGTAGCTAAATTGCAAAGAAAACCTCAACTCGCCCAATTGATGAGGCTTGTTTATTTGAAGGTGAGCTTGTCCGAACTCCAGAGGTGTCTGCAAAAATTTTAGCATAAGTTCTCCAGTGTTGCCAACAGCTTGAAGAGAACTCTTAAGAGAAATCTTAAATATTATGTGCCTTCCCTTTTGTGTGTTTTCTCTAGCTGCTTCACGAGGACCACTGATGAGAGTGAAAGTGAAAGTCGTGTCCAACTCTTTGCTACCCCATGGACTATACAGTCTGTGGAATTCTCCAGGCCAGAATGCTGGAGTGGGTAGCCGTTCCCTTCTCCACAGGATCTTCCCAACCCAGGAATCGAACCCAGGTCTCCCTCATTGCAGGCAGATTCTTTACCAGCTGAGCCACCAGGGGAGCCCTGGACCATTGGGAAGACACAGTGTCCCATGAAGCAAAAAGGAATAGGTAGATCTGCCTCCCCATGAAATCCAGAGTGGGATCTACATCAGGCATTGCCCCAGGAACAGGGGTCGGTATATTGCATTCACTGAGGGCCTTTATTACAATTCTGAAACAAACTGGATGAACTTGAATGTATCCAAATAGGAAACTGACCCCTAAAGATGCTCCACCCCTCATAAATTGCAGGGATGGCACCGATTTCAAGTGTTTTCAGGTTATCTTGGCAGACCTGCTTCCCAAGCTAATATGCGGGAGTTGCTACTCAGTGAAGACGTTGCACTTGGAGATGAAAATGCCTTGACAGGCAGCTGAAGTCCACACGGCACCGGCAGGAAGCAGTTCCTTTTCTCCTCACTGACCCAGCATTCTTACAACATTCCCAACCCCCCAGGGTTCTCCTGGGGGAGTCCTCCCTCCCGTGGCAAACCAGGCAGGTGGGAGCAGAGGTGGTTCTGGATCTCACGGTCTTGCTGTAGGAGCTCAGCCTTGGGCCAGGCTTGTCCCTCTGCATATCCTCAGGGTCTGAGACTGAGTGGTTCCTTAAATAATACTTTCTTCATGTGCTTGATCAAGAGTTGCTAAGAGCTCTGGGAAGTTTTCATTTAGCATGGATCTCAAGAAGACGGTTCTGGTGAGCCTGGGTCTTTATATGCCCCAGCCAAGACAAGGATCTCTGCCACCGATTCTTCCCACTCAAGCTTCCTACATACATAAGCTCTGGCTTTTGGAGTTCATGACAGAGGCTACCCAGCCATGATAGAGGCTACCCAGAATCAAGACAGGCTCTTATATATGCCTCTGAAAGGCCAAGTGCCACCAGAGGTAGAGAGGAAAGGCTGGACTCTGCACACTGTCAGCCATGTATGCACCAACAGGGAAGAAAATAGCACTTTCTGTCCACATTTGGGTGTGAGTAGAAAACATGGTCAATATCGAATACCAGTAATAACAATGGGAGCAGAGCGCTTTCGGATTTTTTAGAAAACACTTCTTTGTGCTCTGCGGGTACTGCTCTCTACTATTATATCCTTCCTTTGATACCAAGGGAAAGACTACCCACTCCCTTCTCCAGGGGATCTTCCCAACTCAGGGATCGAAACCCAGGTCTCCCACATTGCAGGCTGATTCTTTACCAGCTGAGCCACAAGGGAAGCCCATGAGTACTGGAGTGGGTAGCCTGCAATGCAAGAGACCCTGGTTCTATTCCTGAGTTGAAAGTCCCACTGGAGAAGGGATAGGCTACCCATTTCAGTACTCTGAGCGACTTTCACTTTATTTTGATGACCAACTTAACTATGTTTTTTAAATGCCATACTTTGTCCTGAGACTTAAAGCAACTTGAATCCTCGTGTATCTGAGGATTTGGTTTCTGAGTGGTTTACATTTCACTGAAAATTGTTCTTTTCAAGAATGACTGGGTGAGTGGCTGTGGTGATGTGTTTTCTTACAACAGTGGAGGGGCTACAATGAATGATAAGATGCATCTTTGTTGATCAGTGAGAATGATGTGCTCAGGTTATGCCAGTCACTAATTTGGTGACTTCTTACCACTAATTTGGTGAGAGCATTGGAAAAATCCCTCACCTGCCCACAGAGGAGGCCAGATACAGGTCTGGGTCTTGCCACATTTAGGAGATTTCTGGGACAGAGGGGCTTCCCTGATATCTCAATTGGTAAAGAATCCTCCTGCAACGTAGGAGACCCTGGTTTGATTCCTGGGTTGGGAAGATCCACTGGAGAAGGGATAGGCTACCCACTCCAGTACTCTTGGGCTTCCCTTGTGGCTCAGCTGGTAAAGAATCTGCCTGCAATGCTGGAGACCTGGGTTCGATCCCTGGGTTGGGAAGACCCCCTGGAGAAGGGAAAGGCTACCCACTCCAGTATTCTGGCCTAGAGAACTGAGTGCCAAAGAACTGATGCTTTTGAACTATGGTGTTGGAGAAGATTCTTGAGAGTCCCTTGGACTGAAAGGAGATCAAACCAGTCAATCCTAAAGAAAATCAGTCCTGAATGTTCATCGGAAGGACTGATGCTGGAACTGCAGCTCCAATACTTTGGCCACTGATGAGAAGAACTGACTCACTGGAAAAGACCTGGATGCTGGGAAAGATTGAAGGCAGGAGGAGAAGGGGATGACAGAGGATGAGATGGTTGGATGGCATCATCAACTCAATGGACATGAGTTTGAACAAGCTCTGGGAGTTGGTGATGGACAGGAAGACTGGTGTGCTGCAGTCCATGGGGTTGCAAAGAGTCAGACCCTAGTGAATAACTCAACTCAACTCAAGTGGGAGATAGAATGGCTCCTCCCTGGGCTCATCTTTACCTTGTGAAGGCCCTCTTGGCCCTGTCTGAGCCCCTAGAGAACCCACATCACCATTAAATCTTGTCTATTCTTGATCTTCTTCCTCTTCATGACCACATTTTAAAAATAAAATCTAACTTTCCCTTTCCTACCCTAGGCAGCCTCCTGTTCCCATGACAGGGTGTGGGACCCTTTAACTCCAAGGAGTACCAAGGCAAACCTAGAAACTTTCAGGAGGCCCTGGATCTAAAGTAATTTAGAAGCAATAGTTGAGAGAAATGGTGAATAAGCAGAAAGTCAGAAAAGGAAACTCTTGTGAGGGCTGCAGAGAAGAAGGGAGGCAAGCAAACTAGAAAGAGGAATCAGGGAACTGGAAGGAAAGGAGAGGGAGACGGTTTGTGTGTTAGAGAAACAGAGAAAGAACTAAGTTCGAGGAAATACATCAAGTTACTTGAGTGAATCCCTCCCCTGCCGCCAAAAAAAAAGGCAACAACCAAAACCAAGCAACAATAGCAACATCAAAACCCAGAGAATGGAGTCCTGCCCCCAAGTTTTCTAAGGTCAGCAATACACACCAGGTAATCTGACCAGATAGTGATTGCAGCCATGAAATTAAAAGACGCTTACTCCTTGGAAGGAAAGTTATGACCAACCTAGATAGTATATTCGAAAGCAGAGACATTACTTTGCCGACTAAGGTCCATCTAGTCATGGCTATGGTTTTTCCTGTGGTCATGTATGGATGTGAGAGTTGGACTGTAAAGAAGGCTGAGCGCCGAGAATTGATGCTTTTGAACTGTGGTGTTGCAGAAGTCTCTTGAGAGTTGCAAGGAGATCCAACCAGTCCATTCTGAAGGAGATCAGCCCTGGGATTTCTTTGGAAGGAATGATTCTAAAGCTGAAACTCCAGTACTTTGGCCACTTCATGCGAAGAGTTGACTCATTGGAAAAGACTCTGATGCTAGGAGGGATTGGGAGCAGGAGGAGAAAAGGACGACAGAGGATGAGATGGCTGGATGGCATCATCAATTTGATGGACGTGAGTCTGAGTGAATTCCGGGAGTTGGTGATGGACAGGGAGGCCTGGCGTGCTGCAATTCATGGGTTCCAAAGAGTTGGACACGACTGAGCGACTGAACTGAACTGAATCTGACCTGACACCAGGTGGCTGAAGAGATGGCACGTGAATTAGCCTAAATGATTTTACCCTAAAAAGCCAAGCTTTGTTCTCTAAACCAGCCCCTAACTTGAAACAGAATTTTAAGAAACCTAGAGACCATGTAATCCAGTGTCCTCAGTTTACAGCCAAGGACAATGGGTCCTCAGATGATCAAGGATGACCAAGCAACCAAATAAAAAATGCAATCCCTTGTGCCAACATTGCACTTCATTTAACCAGCTATATGACTTTAGCTTTTGTTGTTGTTTGCCTTTTAAAAAATAAAATCTACCTTAGATTTCACTGCCTTTTGGTCAACAATGGGAAACTAACATGAAAACATAAATTGTGATGGTCTGGGCATTATATTTGATCAATGCAGATGCACAAAGGAGACTGCTGAAGAAAGTTAATCGAGAGGAAAAATCATCACAAACATATGTGCAGTAACGTTTGACGTAAAACAGATTATTGAAGGGGGAGCATAATTTGACTAGTATTCTCTTTCCTTTATAGTCAATGCTCTGTATCCACAGGGGATCGTTTCCAGAACCCCTATGGATACCAAAATCCTTGGATGCGCAAGTCTCATATAAAATGCTGTAGTATTTGCATATAACCCATGCACATCCTCCCATATATTTAAATCATCTCTAGATTACTTGTAATAGCTAATACAATGTAAATGCTATGTAAATACTTGTAAATACAGTGTAAATGCCATTTCAGTGGTTGCTGGTATGTAGCAAACTCAACGGAGAAGGCAATGGCACCACACTCCAGTACTTTGCCTGGAAAATCCCACCGATGGAGGAGCCTGGTAGGCTGCAGTCCATAGGGTCGCGAAGAGTCGGACACGACTGAGCAACTTCACTTTGACTTTTCACTTTCATGCATTGGAGAAGGAAATGGCAACCCACTCCAGTGTTCTTGCCTGGAGAATCCCAGGGACAGGGGAGCCTGGTGGGCTACCGCCTATGGGGTCGCACAGAGTCGGACACAACTGAAGTGACTTAGCAGCAGCAGCAGCAAACTCAAATTTTGCTTTTGGGAACTTTTTGCAATTTTTTCCCCAAAGTATTGTCAGTCTTCTGTCATTTGGATCCCTGGATGTGGAACCCAAGGATACAGAGGACTGACTGTATCTTTAGAGAGTTACAGAGAGCAGCTTGCTATTCTAGAAGTAATATCAGATGTAACTTGTGAGTTTTTGGAAGTTTTTAAAACTATCATGCAGTAGACTCATCACATGTAATAAAAAACAGAGGAATTCTAAATCTTTTTGGTGTCACGCTAACAGTCAGTTAGCATGCAGGTGTCTATTTGTCCTAGTTGTATCTGACTATGGTTTTATCTAAATTATACACCCAATGAAGCATTTGGATGAAAATAAAAGTTTGATATTAGAACATGAATCAGCAAATATTGGGCATGTAGAATTACCCCGGACCATTAAAAAGCAATTTGTTTTTTGGGAAAAAAAGCTGAAACAATATTCTTATAGGGAGGAAAATATAAAAAGGAAAATATTTGCGGATGGTTGCAACTGACATGGTATATTGAAACCTGTTTCTCTAAAACAAATTTCTTACATGGCTAGATCTTATCAATTATTGAAAATAGAAGATCTTTATGATTTCAAAGAGTGGCTTATGAAGCTTAATTGTTTTATTGGCTTTTTTTTTTAAGCTGTAGAGCCATTTCCTGCTTTGCTTTGGTCAAATTAAAGGGAAAAGAAAAAAAAAAATCAAACAAGAGAATAGCCATGTTAAGTGAAATCGATGACCATATAGAACACAAACACTTTGCCACTTTCATGAACAATTTCCCATCTCTGTGTTTATGGACCTCTTCCTCTGAGCATCTCTGTGTCTTTACTAATTGCTGATGGTGTCCCCTCACAATGATGGGCTCTCAGACTGTCGAATGGGCTGCCTAGTCACTCTCAGGAGCAACGTCTAGCTGAGGGAACAGGGCATGCAGGGTCAGTCCCCCCCGGAGGCAGTCTTTGATCCGTGCACCTAGGTCAGCTCTGGAACTCTGGTGAGAAGCTGCTACCAAACAGGGTGGGGCAGGCAAGAATTCGCCTAGCAAAACCCTAGTTGTTGTCATCATTTTCTCCCAGTAGGTGCCCTGATCAGATGCACAAGCCAGTGATTCTGTCGTGGCAGTCATATTGATAATGACCCAAGATTTATAACGTGTCTGTGCATGCCTAAATGACTCTGTATGATTAAAACAATGTGCTCAGAACACAGTTACAAATTCTTCATTCTAACCAGGCTGTTGCTGGTTCTTTCAGCTGAATTGTTATGAAATACTAACATGGCCTTTTTTTTTTTTTTAAAGTGGGGAGAGACAAACATTCCCTCTCTTTTTTGAAACTCTGTCTCATAGCAAAACATTATTATTCCATTTGCCCCAACTTAAACAATTTAATATTATAGAAAATGACTTTTCTCTATTTAAAGGAAATCAAATAATGTAGTTTGCAAAGTAAAAAGCAGGGTTTCATCTTTTAGACAAGAAAAATTAAAAGAGAGAGAAAGACATGTATTGTCTATTTAACAATCAAAACACTCCAATAAAATAAAATAAAATCGTGATATCATAATAATGAGTTCTCTTTCAAATGGTTTGCTGTGCACTGAATTGTGTTCTTTATATAACCGAGTGACAAATGGTTAATTCAGTATCAAATATTCATGAGCAGTGAATGTGCTCCATTATCAGAACAGGGATAAAATCATAAACAAATACTGTGGCATGATGGAAGCCAACGAAGTGGGCGTCTGCACCGGTTTTCAGTGTTACTGTGGTTTTGAGTCCAAGAGAGAGAAGAGAGAAAGAACGTTCCCTTTCCTAACCATCCTAGAGTGCAGCTGTTGAGAGGAGCTCTGATATTGATTCTCATGGCTCCTCAGATCAGAAGGCTAAAGGCAGATCAGGGATTAGACCACAGTGCGACAGAAATTCCTAGATACTTCACAATGGATCACAGTAGTATTTCTTTATCAGAAAAGAGAGTGTGTGAACTGAATCTTGGTTTTCCTTTAAGGTTAGAATGGCCAGTTTTCCTGAATCTGAAAATGACGTAGGTTCTGACCATCCAGGAAACTAGATGAGAGATGAGCCTGCACGTCACTATCTGGCCATACTGTGTGCCCGGTACATGGCTGAACTTCGTGGGAAGACGGGTCTTTGGAAATGATGGAAGTTGAAACTGGAAAATCCAGCTGTATCCTGCAGGCTCTGAGAGTCTTCTAGGACCTTCCTGGAACAAACCAATTCATTTAGAATAACACATTTCTTCTTTTAGCGTCAGCCAAACGCTCTCAGGAACACATGGGCATTCCGTCTGTTTCTCCGCGTCTCTCTTTCCTAACAGTGTTTTGCCTCACAGGGGGCCCCACACTACAATTTCTCACCTGCCACGTTCAGACTTTTCTAGAACACATGAGTTCGGAAAAGACTGAGCCCCACCCAGTGTGTGGGGCAGGCCAGTAGAGGAGCTCTATTCTCATCTCTGTAAACAGTCATTCAGAGTTGCCTAAGAAATCTCTAAGAACGCCACAGAATTGAAATCAGCCCTCCCAAATGGCATGAAGAGTTTTTGGTCGTTAACTCTGCCATCTCCTGTTAGCTAGGCTCATTTGTTTTCCCTCCTGAGAGAAGAGCTCTTGCATCTAATCACACCTAATCTTTCCCAAAGATGTTTTCCTAAAAAACTGTGTAAATCAAGTTTTGTAAATCTAATCATATGTTTTATGCATCAGGGGAACTTGAAATGTAAAGAAATCCCATGGTGCATCCTTCTGTAAAAGGAAGATTTGCTCCCTTATTATTCATTTCTTAGAAATCTGAATAATTATTCAGTGGATTGAAGGAGGTACGCCTTTATTTCAATTTTTGCATTTGGTGTCTTTCCATTTCTTATTTTCAGTGAGCTCGCAAATGGGCACCATTCAACTTTTAGAGGAAGAAAACAGCATACATCCTCTCTAATTCTTAGGTTGTAAGGAGCCTCCAAATTCTGTGCCAGTGGATCCTAATGAGCCATTGTCTGAGCGGAAAAAAAGAGCCAGCAGAAACCCTTACCCCTATCCTGCATCATAAAACCAGAGGTCCATTTCAGACTGTCTCAGTTCTATTCCTTCCCTTCATCTTTCTATCTGAAAAATAAAAATAGTTCTCAATTTAAAATAGGATGGCATCTATGAAAGCTTTATCTAGGATGCATTCCCCAAACAGGGACATCAAGTTTCTCAGCCACCAGGGATCCTGGAGAGCCTGATGTCTGAAGATGAAGTTAGAAATGAGGGAAGGTTTACTGTTCATTCCTCTCCTGGACAGAAACCACGGGGTCCTATAGCAAGCGAAGGCTTAGCAATCAGAGCAGGGTGAAACCAGATTCTCAGATTGGTACAGTAGACCTCACTCCTAAGGGCAACTTTCTTGAGGCATTTTTTTCACCCTCCATCCCCCGAATCCCAATTAAGGGAAACATTTTTCTGAGACTTGTCTTTTCCCCATGATAGTAAAGCAGGTCTGTGTTTTCTTTCTCGTCTTGCCTCCCTCCCTCCCTTCCTTTCTCTTTCCTTCTTCCATCTAGATGGTCAATGCAAAGCGTCTGCTATTTGAAAATGTAATCTTATTAGTGAGAAATGTGTCCTACAAGGACCTTGTTTCAATTCGAGAAATTCTCCAAACCTAAATTCCCAGTTCGGAAAGCCCAATTCGATGCAGGCTGGGCAAACTGGGGCATTTTCGGTAAAAGGGAGATAGTCATGGGGAAGGAAGAATCACAAATGGCTGAACACCGACGTCAGCTCAGGTCCTTAGGAAAAGGCACTCCAGGAGAAGAGAAGGGGCCGACTGAAAGCTCCCTCCTCAATCAGGGCTTCGGCACTCACAGGAATGAAATAATTCCGAGCGGCGTTACGAAACGCCCTGACTGCCAGCAGGGGGAGCTCTAGCTCCGGAAACCCGCCAGTGTTCCGGGACTTCTCACTGAGTCTAGCTAGATCTTTCCTAGGAGTTGAGCACTGTGTGACCGCAGAGGTCGGTAACAAGACCCGCGGGTGACGTCCCTTAACCAGAAACAGGGGTCTACCCTCGCACGGCCCCTGCATGAGGAGAGCAGTTAATGCCTTTCTAGCAACAGAGCTAAAACAGGCATTTTAAGAGCAAGTGACCAAAGCCCTCCAAAGACAGCAGAGAAAAAGCCTCTTCCTCCTCCTTTCTCTTCCTCTGCCCCTGGGCACAAGTCTGTTTCTCGACCGCGGTCTGACGGGACACATTTTGCAGGTGTCGTCTTCCGGGCTGGGCAGGCTGCCAGTGGCTGGGGTGAACTGGATTTCTGGAGGCCATCCATCAACTCTGGGTCACCGCTGGGACCCCGCTGCTCTCACTATTTTTAGGCAGAAGGTACAGAGAAGCCTTCAGCTGTACAAAAGTCTCCAGGTATCATGTCTTCTGTGCTTGTTGCAGAAGGTTCTGCAGAGAGAGGACGGCAGCCCCGCTAAACGCAGACACATAATATAAAAACCATTCCAGCCCAGGAAATATCTGAGAAGCAGCCCGACTCCAGCACCTTGTTCCAAGCTGTGTCATGTGGAACATTGCTGTCCCTAGGGAATTTCTGGGTGCTAAGTCACTTCAGTCGTGTCCGACTCTGTGCAACCCCATAGACGGCAGCCCACCAGGCTCCCCAGTCCCTAGGATTCTCCAGGCAAGAACACTGGAGTGGGTGCCATTGGAGTTCCTGGGTGTTAGGGGAACAAAAATCTTCTGCTTATGTATGAGAAAGGCTGTACCACTATCCATGCGTTCCCCTCTCCCCGACCTCTCCTGACAAGACAGTTTGTTACAAGTTCAGATGAACAAGTGAAAAAAATCCACTTAATTTTCGTTAGTCCTGCTTAATTGATCTGACCATGAAATATTTTTTCCCTGCTCCAGAGAGTACCTATAACCCAGGCCCTTGTGTTCTGTGGAGCATACTTTGAGAAATGCTGAGTATGGATAAAAGAGCCTTGTGCTAGGGGTGAAGAAACGTGTGTTTCTGCAGGTTGGCTTTGAACCTAAGTGTGATTTTTGATGAGTCATCTTAACCTCTCTGGGTCTCAGTTTCCTCTTCTGTAAAGTGATGATTTCTTCACTTCTACACATGCACATGGTCCCGGCGGCAATGTGAATCCTAGAGATTCAGATACGTTCAGAGCTCCTAAAACCTGTGGGAACTGATCACATGTTTATGTGGAAAGAGTTATGAACTTTTGTTTGTGAACAGAGAAAATTGACAAAAGTCATAGGACAGTAAGAGGCAATATTCCTTTCTCTTTGTATTTGGTTTATAAACCACACTAGTCCCGTGGCTACTTCTGTGTGTTTATCTGCTTTACTTAACATGTGGGATAGCTTGCATGCATTGTTCTCTTTCCTTTCCATGTGCAAAACTATGAATTTTATTTGTTTAAGACATTTATCCGGAATCTTAGCAGGGATTCCACAGGTTGCAAGGACATACAGTCTCCCCCAAGTAACAGCAAGAACTAGAATGCCTGGTGGTTAGGGACTGGTGTTAATGAAACAGTGTAAGTTGGAAAACATACAGCCAAAGGTTTTGCTAAAAGAGCTGAAGGAACAGTGGTTGGAGTATCAGGGTCTCTGGGCTAAAAGTGCATTTCTGCTCTTTCCTCGCCTTGCCTCTTCTTCACTTAGAAGTAGAAATGGTATTAGCTTGGATTCCTTTCCTTGGGAATGTAGATAGGGTATCAGAAGGAAGGTAGGGAAACGTGGGGTTTGTGGTATGTTATTGGACATCATCTTGTGTGTGCCCATCTACAAATCCTTGATCGGCAATGTTGAATTGCTGGTATCAGCAGGTATTGATTAAGCACCTACTCTGTGCCAGGCGCTGATTCTTACCAAGTGGAAAGTCTTCTGTTCTAAGCTCTGGCTCGAGTTCAGGCTGCTCTCTGGAGACTTTGCTCATACGTGCAGCCTTCACTGATAGCTGCCAGTTGCTAAATGGTTACAGTTGGATCACACAGCTTGGCGCTTATTACAGCCGGCCTTGTTGCTGTGGTTTTCTGTGAATTCCTCAGAAGGATGTAAGCCTCATGAGAGCAGAGGCTACACCCTAACACTCTTTTCCTTGCCTGTGGTACTTCTATAAACACCACTCAGCCAATCACAGCACATCACAGCAGAATCTGGGGAATCCTTCGGACAACAGGTCTATGCACCTAAGAGTATTAAACCATGTTTTAGAGCCAA
Organism: Aepyceros melampus; assembly: GCA_006408695.1. Taxonomy (NCBI): domain Eukaryota; kingdom Metazoa; phylum Chordata; class Mammalia; order Artiodactyla; family Bovidae; genus Aepyceros; species Aepyceros melampus. The sequence goes on from SJXQ01009010.1 coordinate 61,118, forward strand.
CGGTGTGTGTTGTGTGTTAAGTGCTCATAACTATCTGTTATATCTACTCTTGTTGTTTCAGTGGGTTTTTGTTAGTTTCAGAATTAGAGAGTCTGATTTGGGGTTTACTTCTCCCCATTGGTTGTTGATAATGTTGTACACTAAGACTTGCTGAACTCCAAAGAATTAAGTGCCTTTCTGGGTGGTCTGAATTCACTCTCCTAAGGCAACTTCCACTGATGTGGTCTTTCCCCTGGCTTTATGTTTTACTAGTTTGTGGCTAATTATGAGGGTTTCAGTCAGTTTGATGAAGCCACAGATGGCACCACCCCTCCGGGTGGCCCAGAAGAGGATTTGTGGAGCTGTGGGGTCTGGGCCTCTTCAGAGAGCCCCCCAAGGAAATCAGTGACATGGCTGTGGGTGCCTGTCTCTGCCTTTCTCACGGCTCCCCTTCTGGCATCGTTGCCCCCCTGCTATTCTGGAACCCAGGTTAGCTGTTCCCTGCTGCAAAGTTATTGCCTGATTACGGTGGGGGTGATGAGCCTTTACAGTGGGGTCCCTCCCAAGCGTGTCCTTGCATGAAAAATAGATCTGGAATATCCAGCAGTCCTTAACAAAGCCTAACACATCTGGTCTTGCCCATATATCCCAATTTGTAACCTTTGCACAAAAGTTTTATTTGTGTACTTTTATTTCACTTTGTTTTCTTTATTTGGCTGCTCCAGGTCTTCACTGTGGCATGGAGGATCTTCCAGTTGTGTGATGAGGACTCTTAGTTGCAGCATGTGGAATCTAGTTCCCAGACCAGGAATTGAACCCGGGCCCCCTGCACTGAGAACGCAGAGTCTTAACTGCTGGATTGCCGGGAGAGTCCATGCGCCACCATTTTAGCATCCACAGAATGCTTCCCTGCACAGTGTCAGCTGAGCTGTGGAACATCCAGGTGAAGTGAGGGGCGTGGGAGAGAGGCTGAGGGCAGGTGACTGGCGCCAAGAGGGAGGAGGAGGTGGCAGGCCTGGAACCATGTCCCTCTGATCCGCCCTTGCCCTGTGTTCTGCCTCGTATTGTGGTTATTGGCAGGTGTGTCCCTTATCGCCAGAGCATGTAGTGAGATGGAGAGGGCAAGTATTCAGTCTGAAAACCTGGGACTGAAAGTCAGTCTGCTCATCACATACAAGTGGACAGTGGGATGATGGGGATTCAGTGCTCACTGTGTGCGAGGAACTGTACACAATTTCCCTCGTTGTCTTAGTCCACTTGGGCTGCTGATGCCAGAGACTTGCGAATATCCTGCTAATACCAGGTTGGTGTGTCAACAGCAAACATTCATTCCTCATAGTTCTGGAGGCTGTGAAGTCCAGGATCAAGGCACTAGCAGATTCAGTGTCTGGTGAGAGGATGTTTCCTGGTTCGTAAAGGCTGCCTTCTCGCTGTGTGCTCACATGGTGCAAGGGGGAAGAGAGCTATCTGGGTCCCTTTTAAAGGGCACTGATCTGTTTTATGGGGCTTCCCTTGTGGCTCAGTGGTAAAGAATCCACCTGCCAATGCAGAGACTTAGTTCGATCCCTGAGTTGGGAAGATCCCCTAGAGAAGGAAATGGCAACCCACTCCAGTATTCCTGTCCATGGGAAATCCCATGGTCAGTCTATGGGTTAGCAAAAGCGTCGGACACAACTTAGCATCTTAATGACAACAGCAAGAAGCCCATTCATGAGGCTCCACCCTCATGACCTAATACCATCAAAGGCCCCACTTCCAAATACCATCATATTGGAAGTTAGCATTTAACGTGTGAATTTAGAGGGGGAAACAAACTTTCAGTCTGGGCTTCCCTGGTGATGCAGGTGGTAAAGAATCTTCCTAAAAAAAAGAGAAAAAAAGAATCTTCCTAAAAAAAAGAGAAAAAAAGGATCTTCCTGCAATGCTGGAGACCTGGTTTCTTCACTGGGTTGGGAAATCCCCAGGAGAAGGGAATGGCAACCCATTTCAGTATTCTTGCCTGGAGAATTCCATGGGCAAAGAAGCCTAGCAGCTTCAGTCCATGGGGTAGCAAAGAGTCAGCTATGACTGAGCGACTAATGCTTTCACTAAACATTCAGTCTAGAGCATTCATTTAACACTTATGATAGCTTGAGAAGCATATATTCTTTTTGTTTGTTTGTTTTTGGGGCATGCCTTGGCCTGTGGAATCCTGACTATTGAACCTGGCCCCTTGGCAGTGAAAGCACACAGTCCCAACCTTTGGACCACCAGGGAATTCCCGAGGCATATATTCTTATCCTGTTCTACAGTGGAGCTTAGAGCAAGGGTTCACAGTCACTAACTGATGCTGCTAGGATTGAAAGCGATGTTTTGTCTGTTTTTAGCCCATGATCAGTTTCTGCATTGGTTGCTGCGAGGTTTAAATCTGATAATTGCATGGTGCCACCCTGACCCACAGAAAACTCACAGTAAACACTAGGTCTTTCTCTCCTTTCCCTTGAGTCTAGGGGCCTAATCACCCCCACCCACACCTGTCATGTGCCTAGTCCCTACAGTATAGTCCTTTGTATAAGGTGATTCTCAGTAAAGGTCTATTGGTTAAATGGAAATCAAAGCTAAGAATGCAGAAGTCATTTTGCTTTTCTAAGCAGGTGGAGGAAATATATGCAGACCCAAGTAACCATATTGCAAAGGCTGCTGGCATCTATGTTGGAGCATAAGGACACCAGAGTCGTGACTTTGGTCCCTAAACACCATCTCTGGTCCTTTACCCATCCCTCCAGCTGCCCCTTCTCATTTGCTTTCTAGCTTCTCTTTCTCTGTTCACCTTCAAGATTCTGTATCTCAGAGTCCCCTCTACATTGTTAACTCTCAGTTTCCTTTCATAGCTCTGACTCCCTTCCTGCAGGCTGTTATAGCTCCAGCACCTACTCAGCTTGGAGCCCCACACCGCGTACATCTTCTACTGAGTTAATTATTCCCTCATCCCACTTAGCTGCTTTTCATTTTAATCTTATTGATATCATTTCAGGTAATGAAGGTTTTACTGGGAAAAAAAAAAACAAAACATATGTGAGAGAACCTGTTAAAGCTGAAAAAATCAAAGCCAAAACCAGGCTTTGGGGGAAGAGAAAGCACAGTAGATCAGGAAAAGTAGACTCCCAGAGCAGCTCTGGGAGGTAAACAGTGGGAGCTGGGATGCTTTTCGTCTGGGTCCCATTGCTAGCCTTACCTAGCTTTCCTTCAGGGTCTGCTGGTCTTGGTACTTGTTACTGAGCGGCTGGTCCGCCCTACAGGCTGTGCATCTTTTTCTCTGTACTCCATCACTTCAGTTTACTTTCCAGCTTCTCACCTTATGGTTTCCTTGGTGGTTCAGAGGGTAAAGAACCTGGCTGCAATTCAGGAGACCCGGGTTTGATCCCTGATTCAGGAAGATCGCCTGAAGAAGGGAGTGGTTACCCACTCCAGTATTCTTGCCTGGAAAATCTCATGGACAGACGAGCCTCTCAGGCTACAGTCCATGGGGTCGCAAAGAATCGGAGACGACTGACTGATTAACAATGTTCACTTTCATTTTTCTCACCTTGCCTTGATCCCTCATGGCCCAGTTCTAGCTCATGAATCACTGTGCATTCTGGCATCTTTAGCTCCCCTTGATTTAAAAAAAATTTTTTTTAGCTGCACAGAATCTTCTTTGCAGTGCATGGTTTCCCAACCAGGAATCAAACCTGCATCTGCTGCACTGCTAGGCAGATTCTTAACCACCAGACCACCAGGGAAGTTCCTCCCCTGAGTGTTGCCACCACTGAATCATTGTCTCAGTATTTTTGCAGTTAAGGTTGGAGAGAATCTGATTGCCAAGCACATAAAGACTCCCAGCACATATGGATGGGGCTTCTTTGATTGCTCAGCTGGTTAAGAATCTGCCTGCAATGCAGGAGACCCTGGTTTGATTCTTGGGTCGGTACGGTCCGCTGGAGAAGGAATAGGCTACCCGCTCCAGTATTCCTGGGCTTCCCTTGTGGCTCAGCTGGCAAAGAATCCACCTGCAATGCAGGAGACACTTGGGCCAGATCTGATCCATCAGCTGTGGTCAAGGGTAGGACTCCTGGGTTGCCTTTCTTCAAGTCTGTTTCTACAACCCAAATCTCTTATGCTAAGTGAAAAGGGCAGTCGTAAAGGATCACTTGTTGTATGAATGCACTTACATGAAATGTCCCAAAACAGACAAATCTGTGGAGACAGAAAGCAGATGAGTGCTTGCCTAGCGCTGGGGGTGGTTAGGGAATGGGAAGATGACAGCTAAGGGGTGAGGTTTTTCTTCTGGGGTGATGGAAGTGTTTTAAAAGAGATTGTGGCGATGATTACAAAATTCTGTGAAAGTACTAAAAGCCATTGAAGTGTACACTTTATTTATATATATATTACTTCTTTTTAACTCAAAGATTTCATTTAATACCTTTATGGTAGCTGTTTATGAGTTCTTTTAAAACATTTATTATTTACTTATTTTTGGCTGTGCTGGGTTGCTGCATGGGGCCTGCTCTCTAGTTGTGGTGTGTGGGGCTTCTCTTATTATGGAGCACGGGCTGTAGGTAGCCCCAGCTTCAGCAGTTGTGGCACACAGGGTTAGTTGCCCCAAGCCTGTGGGATCTTCCTGGACCAGGGATCGAACCTGTATCCCCTTCATTGGCAGGTGGATTCTTAACCACTGGACCACCAAGGAAGTCCATGCGTCCTTTTTTTTTTCCCCTAAGTGAACGTTCATCATCTCATATAAATATAAAATAAATAGAAAAAAATTTTTTCCTTATGATGAGAACTCGTGATATACTCTTAATGACTTTTATATATAGCACACAGCAGTGTTAATTATATTTAGCATATTGTATATTATATCCCTCGTACTTATTACTTATTTATCTTACAACTGGAAGTTTGTGCATTTTGACTGCCTTCATCCAATTCACCTTTCTCCCTATCCTCTTCCTCTGGTAGCCAAATCTGATCTCTTTTCTCAGAGTTTGTATTTTAATTGTAATTTACCTATAACACTATGTTATAGTGTTCCTGGCACACAAAATAGTGATTCAATATTTCTGTCCATTTCAAAATGATTACCGTGATAAATCTAGCCACCATTTGATGTGCACACTTTAAATGGGTAAACTGCATGGTAAGCGAATTATATCTGAATAAAGGTGGTTTGAAATAGAGTGTTTGGTAGGACAGTTTTCCGTAGGAAGAGCTGAAAACACAACAGACACCATATCCTCCTTAATTGTTTATCTTAATAAACGCCGCCACTCTTTACATGTGTGCGTGAGTGTGTGCTCAGTCACTTCAGTCATGTCTGACTCTTTGCGACCCTACGGCCTGTAACCTGCCAAACTCCTCTGTCCGTGGGATTCTCCAGGCAAGAATACTGGAGTGGGTTGCCATGCCCTCCTCCAGGGGATCTTCCCCGCCCAGGGACTGAACTTGGATCTCCTGTATCTTCTGCCATCACAGGCAGATTCTTTACTGCTGAACCACCAGGGAAGCCCCACCACTCTTTACCCAGTTTGCCAAATCAAGCTCTGGAATTTATCCTGACATCTCCATCTCTTTCAGTTCAGGGGTTCCCTCCTAATCTGATCCCCACTCTTAGGACAGGAGTTGGGCTCAGTTTGGGTCAAGTGCTCCTTCTCGCTGCTCCAGAGGCATCTCATAATTGGGCATCTCGTTTATTATTCCATATTCTTGGTACGAGTAGACTTGCCAGCGAGTCTCTGAGGGTCTCTCACCTCCATTCCTAGCATGCTGCCTGAGGCACTAGGCACCTAAGAAGGTTTCTTGTGTGGATGGGATGGATGGATGGGATGAGGGCAAGTGCCAGTTCCTGTCTCTGCCCAGGATCACTGCCTTGCCAATCCTACCAGTCACCTAAGATACGTGTGCCTTGGGAGAATGGCAACGGGATGGGTAGGTGTGTGCTCTCCACCGCTGTCATCTACTGAAGAACCCAGAGCACAGATAGCGTTGACGCAGCTTAGCTCATTACTGTCAGAGCAGGTATCTGGGGTGCCTGGCAAACTTGCAGGGACTCGGTTTCCACTCACTCTGATTTGTGTTGAGTTTCTGACATGTTCTGGGGCACAATTCGCTCCTTGTGGCTGAGGACAGACCCAACACTAACAGCACCTTATAGATCCGCTGTTTCCAGTCATTTCCTGTCTGTGCCAAGCCTGTTGGCTGGGGCAGGGGGCAGAGGCAGGAGGGTGAGAAAAGGAGGAGGGGGGAGGAATGGCCTCCTCAGAAAACAGCGATTGATTTGAAATATGAACCCTCTTATTGATAAAAGCGAAGCCTAGACGGGAGGAAGTGGTTTGATATAGCACACTGTTTGAAAAAACCATGTGCATCTGTTTAGCACAATATACAACATAATGACAGCAATCTTCCCTGTTTGTATCTATTCATCTGATTATACAGAGTAACAATTCTTTTAGTTACACATTTATTTACCCAGGGATTTTTTTTAATGGATAATAAGTTAGTAAATCAGATAGCATGTGTTCTGGATAATACTTTAGTAAACTGTCTACCACCCAAGATAGTTGCAATTCACATTTTATATTATATCCAAAGTTCCATTAATACACACAGCACGATGTGAGGCTATGAGCAGCTCTTCAAGAAGGACAAGCAGATTTTAATGATTATTTAATACTGTTTGATCTAGACACATATTATGTTGAAAAGCTACAGATTTCAGTCCTGCAATGCACCACAGATGTAATGAGAAGCGCGGACTTATTTGAAATAGAATCCAGTGGTCTTCTTTTGATGCAGTTGCTATGACTGTTTGTGCTGAAGTTTCCTGTCTTTGCCTCAAGGATACATTCTGAGCTTTTTCTAACGGGTGAAAATCCAGACTTCAACCCTCAAACATATACTGTTTCATGGCAAAATAATGAACACTAAGGAAGAAATGGTCTTCCCTGGTGGCTCAGTGGTAAAGCATCTGCCTGCAAGGCAGGAGATGCAGGTTCAGTCCCTGGGTTGGGAAGATGCCCTGGAGGAGGAAATAGCAACCCACTCCAGTACTCTTTTTTTTAAAAAAAAAAAAACATCTATTTCTGCTTTATTGACTATGCCAAAGCCTTTGACTGTGTGGATCACACATACCATGTGAAAGTGAAGTCTTTCAGTCGTGTCCAACTCTTCGTGACCCCATGGACTGTAGCCCACCAGGCTCCTCCCTCCATGGGATTCTCCAGGCAAGAGTACTGGAGTGGGTTGCCATTTCCTTCTCCACACTCCAGTACTCTTGCCTGGAGAATTCCATGGACAGAGGAGCCTGGTGGGCTACAGTCCATGGGGCCGCAAAGAGTTGGACGTGACTGAGTGATTAACACTTTCACTTTCAAGGAAGAGTATTTAATTTAGACCAATGAAATATGATAATAAAAATGGAAATAATTCTTCCTCTCTCTCTGAGGTGAACACAGAAGTCAACATAATTCCTGGTCCTTTCTGGAGTGTTGAGTGGGCCAAAATCTACTGAAGACTTGAAGATGGAAAAAGAGCAGTGCTAAGGAGAAAGGCTCATCACTTCTTTCCTCCTCACACAGCCCTGGGTCAGGCTGCCAAGAGAATGAAGCTGCTGTTGCTACAGGCCCACAGCCTGTAAAGACAGCCACAGACTTATCCAGTAGCACCCTCTGCAAACCTTCACTCCCTCTGTGCCTCCTTACAGACCTCAAAGGGGCATTTCAAGGTCCTTAAGTCGTGGTCTATTATAGTTTGAAGACCACATTTTGTATCTTTATTCACTTAATTCTTTGGCTGCACTGGGTCTTAGTTGCAGCATGCAACATCTTTGTTGCATCATGTGAGTCTCTATTGAAGCGCACGGCCTTCTCTAGTTGGGGCATGCTGGCTTAATCGCCCCTCAGCGTGTGAGATCTCGGCTCCCTGATCAGGGATTGAACCCATGTCATCTGCATTGGAAGGCAGATTCTTAACCACTGGAGCACCAGAGAAGTCCCTACGTATTTTGGTTTAAAGGAAATGCCTTGGGTCAGATTCCCTTTGCTTTGCATGTTTATAGGGTATCTCCAGAAATGGACACCAGAACCCTTATAATTCAACAAGTCATCCAACAGGGAGCATCTAGGCTGCTTTGAGGAGTCAGTTTCTAAATGGGGAAGAATCTGTACATTATATCTGCTCAGATACAGATTATAGCAGCCCTTTTTGTTCCTCCTATGGTGTGGCATGGGGCAGTCTTATTGGCTATGGACATGGCATTCACACTTGGCTTGTTCTTAAACAATCCCACCAGACAAGCTTCTGAGCGAGAGAAGACTCCACAGCTTCAAAAAGTCAGTTCCTTGGGACAGAATGAAAAGACACTGGCTACGTGAACTACTTTCTTGAAATAATTGAGCAAAATTGGATTTGTTTCAGAGTAGGACAAAATATGAAGATATATTGTGAAGAAACCTGGCATTAATGAGTATCTACTCCTTACCAAGCGTTTTCCACATAGCTTCTCATCTAATAGTTACAGTGGACTCATTGGAAAAGACCCTGATGCTGGGAGGGATTGGGGGCAGGAGGAGAAAGGGACGACCGAGGATGAGATGGCTGGATGGCATCACAGACTCAATGGACGTGAGTCTGAGTGAACTCCGGGAGTTGGTGATGGACAGGGAGGCCTGGCGTACTGCGATTCATGGGGTGCAAAGAGTCGGACACGACTGCGCGACTGAACTCTGAACTCATCATCCCCTTTTCCAGACGAGAAAACAAGAATCAAGTTTATAGTTAATGAGGGGCAGTTTCCATCTCTATGTCCACCCAGCACTAGCTGGCCCAAGAGAATCCTGTGTGGGTTCTCTGTCTCAGTGTACTGCAAACTGGGTGCTTCAATCCTATCCTCTGGGAGTTATAATATACCTACCTCTGCCCCTGTTCCACACCCAGAGATTCTGAAGAAACTAGGAGTGGGCTGGAGCCAGGTCATCAGTGTTTTAAGAAACCTGCCCAGCTATTCTAACAAGGAACCAGGGTCAGAAACCATTGGGTTACATCGTATTGCTCATAGAGTTGCAACCCCACGCTGTCACATACGTTTATCTGAATCACATGGGTCACAGGTGACAAAGATCATGCCATCTATACCGGGAGGCAGACAAGGAGAAGCAGATGCCCCAAGCACAGTTAATTACCAATCTTTTCTATGAACGTCTCACACATTAGGCATTCCACAGGGAGATTTCAGACCACGTTGACTTCTTTTTTTTTTTTCTATTCCAATTCAGCAAGTATCTTGAGATGCTTTAAATCTATATTCCGGGAGTAGTTGTATTGTACCAAACCCATTCAAGAAAACTCAAGAAAGGAAATGATCAAATGAAAGTGAATCTTTGATCACAGGGTCAAAAACTGGGGTAAAAGTTTAAGACTTGGATTTTTCTAATGGTTAATTTCTTTCCTTCATTTTCATGGTCTCAAAACTCTTACTTGATTGGATTTTGTTTGCTTTAGAAATTAGAATCTAGCTATTTGCCTGGCAAATTGTTCTTGTGCTATGGATGTTCAGTCTGGATAAGAAACAGTGGAACCTAAATCATATTAAATGTGGACTTATTGTTGAATCAGAACTAATGTCTTGGTGGAACTTTTTGCCTTTTTGGTGTTATAAGGTAGTTTCTTATGACACATTAATAACATTGCTTTCCCCCCATACTTTGAGGGTTATGTATAAGGCACAAAAATCCTCCAATACTGTCCTCCAAAACAAAAACAACCCACTCATAATCTAGGAGCTAAATTATGTAAGCAATGTGGTTGTAATTAGAAATATTAATGCTTATTGGAGGAAATGCTCCTAAATGCTAACAACCATCCTTGTTGATTAAAGGTAGATGTAAAAAATATGCAAACTAAACCCCCTACTAAGGTCTGTCTAGTCAAGGCTATGGTTTTTCCTGTGGTCATGTATGGATGTGAGAGTTGGACTGTGAAGAAGGCTGAGCAGCGAAGAATTGATGCTTTTGAACTGTGGTGTTGGAGAAGACTCTTGAGAGTCCCTTGGACTGCAAGGAGATCCAACCAGTCCATTCTGAAGGAGATCAGCCCTGGGATTTCTTTGGAGGGAATGATGCTAAAGCTGAAACTCCAGTATTTTGGCCACCTCATATGAAGAGTTGACTCATTGGAAGAGACTCTGATGCTGGGAGGGATTGGGGGCAGGAGGAGAAGGGGATGACCAAGGATGAGATGGCTGGATGGCATCACTGACTCGAGGGGCGTGAGTCTGAGTGAACTCCGGGAGTTGGTGATGGACAGGGAGGCCTGGCGTGCTGCGGTTCATGGGGTTGCAGAGAGTCAGACACGATTGAGAGACTGAACTGAAACCCCCAAACTTGAGATTTTAAAAACTGTTTATATCTGTGTACCTAGTTATCATTTTCTTCCAAGACAATGGCTTTGGGTCATTTTTACGAGAGTCTTTCTTTCTTCTTTTTAAAAAAATTTGCATCTTAGTTGAATGACCTGCTTTAATAAAAGCCTTTTATTTTAAACATATGGGAGCCTAAAAGCACCAGCTTGCTTTTTGCTGAAAGTTCTTTACTGTGAGCAAATATGTGCTCTCAAACTTTTCTGACTTGAATTTCTTTGAACTACTCGGTTTCTATATAAAAATATTCTATGTATACACACACACTGACACACACAACATGCACCTGATTCCAGACTACTGAAGAAATGGAGCATTAGGTATGGTTTAATCCAGAAGGAGATAAGTGAAAATAGGAGGCTCAACTCCTGCAAAAAGCTTTCATCCTTGCAGTGTCAGGATGAAGAAAAGAGACACTGCAGCCAGCATGCCTACGGTTGATCCTGCTCATGTGACCCAGGCAAATCATTCACCTCATTTACCTCAATTTCTCCACCTGCAAAATGGGACTAGTATTTGCTAACTTCCCAATGGAATTGTTATGAAGGTTAAGTAAATTAATATGTGTAAAGGCCCTAGAACACTACCTAGCACATCGTAAGTGCTTAATACATGAGAGATACTATTATTATTTTAGATGGAATACTCAGATCAATGGCAGAGCTAGTAAAATTATGCAGAAGCTCATGTGGATACCTTATGTTTAAAAAAAAAAAAGATTTTCTCTTTTTGCTGAGCATTCTCTATGCAAAGAAGTGGAACGTGGAGAGGAGCAGAGGACTATTTCCTTGTCTTGCTTCAGTGACATCCAAAACTCAGTTGTTTTGTTTTTGTTCTTGGGTGCTGCTCTGGGAACTTCATCAGATACTAAAGAACAAGTTCAGAATTATGTCCTGGTGACCTGCAGTTTACTCTCCAGACCAGGGCCACAGGCTAGGGTTTAACTGAGAAACCACGCTCTGAGCCTGGATTTGGAAAACATGAAGCTTTTAATTAACACAAGAGGACAGAAGGGTTGCAGAACATTTTCTTCTCTTCCTTCCTTCCTTCTTTTTCTTTCTCATTCTCTTTCTTTAAAAGAATTATCAATTCTAAAAAGAAAATTCCCTTGTATAAACTATCTATTTGCTAGCTGGTTAATAAAAAGTGTCAAAAATGAGTAAGTTAACTAAAAAATTAATTATATTGCTAATGTAGCAAATGGGCTTCCCTGATAGCTCAGTTGGTGAAGAATCCGCCTGCAATGCAGGAGACCTCAGTTCAATTCTTGGGTCGAGAAGATCCGCTGGAGAAGGGATAGGCTACCCACTCATGTATTCTTGGGCTTCCCTTGTGGCTCAGCTTGTAAAGAATCCACCTGCAGCGCGAAAGACCTGGTTATATAAACTATCTATTTGCTAGCTGGTTAATAAAAAGTGTCAAAAATGAGTAAGTTAACTAAAAAATTAATTATATTGCTAATGTAGCAAATGGGCTTCCCTGATAGCTCAGTTGGTGAAGAATCCGCCTGCAATGCAGGAGACCTCAGTTCAATTCTTGGGTCGAGAAGATCCGCTGGAGAAGGGATAGGCTACCCACTCATGTATTCTTGGGCTTCCCTTGTGGCTCAGCTTGTAAAGAATCCACCTGCAGCGCGAAAGACCTGGTTTGATCCCTTGGTTGGGAAGATCCCCTGGAGAAGGGAAAGGCTACCCACTCCAGTATTCTGGCCTGGAGAATTCCATGGACTGTATATATAGTCCGTAAGATCGCAAAGACTCGGACATGACTGAGTGACTTTCACTTTCAATGTAGCAAATAGCGTACACTACTCAGTACTGGTGTGCCGTGGCATATATACTAGTATGTGGGGGGCCTCTCTGAGAGGTGCACAGACAGAAGGTTCTCTCTACCCTGCGGGAGGCAAGCATGTGTTGAGGGGAGCATTTGCTGGTTCTTTTGCCTGGAGTTTCTCACCTTGCCCCAGCTTGGAGGGCCCCTCAGGGGCCCTGAACTCTGAAAGAATGCAATTTTTGCATCTCTCCCAGCTTTTACTTCGGAGAAGGCAATGGCACCCCACTCCAGTACTCTTGCCTAGAAAATCCATGGACAGAGGAGCCTGGTAGGCTGCGGTCCATGGAGTCGCTAAGAGTCGGACACGACTGAGCAACTTCCCTTTTACTTTTCACTTTCCTGTATTGGAGAAGGAAATGGCAACCCACTCCAGTGTTCTTGCCTGGAGAATCCCAGGGACAGGGGAGCCTGGTGGGCTGCCGTCTATGGGGTCACACAGAGTCGGACACGACTGAAGTGACTTAGCAGCAGCTTTTACTTAACTACTGCATTTGAATTACAACACTCTTTCTAGCAAAATTAAATATTAGAAGAAAAATGATTTTTAAAAATACCCCTCATGTCTTCCTTTTATAACGTTGAGCACATTTTGAGTGCATGCAGTTTAACTACAAGGCATTCTTCCCTTGGCTACAAGTTCAGATGTCTTGTCTTCATTATAGAACAGTCCCATGCAAGCCCCAAATTGCTCATATTTCACTTTTATGTCTTTCGAGTCAGTATATTATTCTTAAATCTATTCAAATCCTTGTCTAAGTTTCCTTTAATTTTTGTCTCTATACTTTGTAATTTTTATCGCTTCTGCCTTAAAGCTAATGGTTGTTTTCCCCTTAAAGAAACAGAATAAGCCCAAATCATCGAGTTTCTGCATACTACCGCCCCCTAACCCCCATTATAGATTGTTCTTTTAGTGACTTCTAGTCTTGGGCTTGCCGCCTACAATAAACTTAAATGTCATTGCCTATGTTTGTGTAGAGGACTGGTAACTCTGATTAGTCACAATTAAGTCATCAGCCCAATAACCAAGAAGAAGAGCACTTAAGTATGTTGGATGAAGTCTTTTTAATTAGAATATAGATTTTTGAGTCTGGATGGATCTCAGAAATACATTAGGTTTGACTAGACATTTTTTAGATGAAGAAACCAAGAGCCAAGCGGTTACTTTTCTTAGACAACTGCTAACACAACTAGTCAAGCCTCCTGACACCTCCTAGTATAGCACTTTCATCCGTTCACTCATATCTTCCTTCCTTCCTTTCCATAATGTTTATTCTGCCTACTATATAATTGTTTCATAATGAACAAGGGGCCAACAATGATCTATTTTAGGAATAAAAAACCTGGGCAACACATGGTGTGTCAAGTAGGAGAGCCCCAAATAGAGGCACAGAAACAAAATGTTCCAAATGGGAACGATCCTGGAAAATGTGATTTGTGTGGTCATTGTCACTCTGGAATAACACTCTCACTGTAACTCATATCACAGCACTTTCATTGTGATGCTATAGAATCCTGATCCAAAACAAGACAAGAAGAACCAAAGGTAACAAGAGAGCCCATACACGTTTTCAGACCGATAAGGGAGATGGAGCTGCCTCAGATGTAGTTCAACAGTTAGTACAGAGACATTGTGGCAACATTTCCAGGCATTTCCACAAATCCTTTTTAGATTCTTCTTTCCTCCAACTCAGGCAAGACAAACAATAGCATCCAAATGATACTTAAGAAGGAGCCCCGGCATGACCAGGGAGGCTCAAGCGTGCCTGGAGGAAGGAAGGGACCATGTGCCCGCTGTGTGCGCGCCGCCTCGCTCCCATCTTCCAGCTGCCTTGGCCTCCCTTCCACTTTGGGAGGCGAGAGCCCGACTGAAACGCACAAAAAACGGTTTAGGATTCAGCTGCACCTTCTCTTTCTCTCTAACCTGTCACGGCTTTCCTCCTAACAAAGGTGGGAGGAGCCGCCGAGAGGGAGCGGGCTGCCGGAGGCGGCCGAGGAGGCAGCCCGGCGACCGCGGGGGAGGCGGACGGAGCCACCTTCTCACACTCGCTGTCCCTCTGCCCTGGTTTGCTTCCTCACCCAGAAGCGCCATCTGCCACAGACTTGCTGCCCGTCCATTTGTTTTCCATTCAGTAACAGCTTATGTAGGAAGCAGATTATGAAGTGAGCAAACATGCGCTGGCTGGATCAGGGCTGTACTTTGTTCGCGCCCCTGAAAACTTTACAAAAACACGGCGACAGCGAAGCGAGCTCTTCGCGGTCCTGACCCGGGCGCGGCCCTGGTGCGCGGGCACGGATACACCGCCTGCCTTCTATTAGCCGCTTGATGCGACGTCCTCTCAGTGTTGAGGAGGTTCGTCTACACTGTTTTAAATTATCCTGAAATCTTTCCCATTAAAAAAAGTTTACCGTGCTAGCCTAACAGGAACATAAACCATCTGAGAACAGGAAATTTATTATCTCTTCCTGTTACTCCCTCTACTCTGGTTAGCTAGAGGCAGCTCTATAATACACTGACATTTTGGCAAAATTTGCAGGCGTTCTCTTATATACGTAGACCTATTTGATTATATGTTCAAAAACAAGTAGAATCAATCACAGAGGTGGCTGTAGACATCAAAACATTACCTTTTGCTATCTCAGAAAAAGAAAACATACACTGTCTTTGACCTTTTTTTTTTGCCTATACATATATTTTTTAATTAATTTATTTTAATTGGAGGCTAATTACTTTACAATATTGTAGTGGTTTTTGCCATACATTGACCTTTTAAAGCATCCTTGGAGACAGGATCCAGATCCCTTGGTCTTCACACTGGGCCATGGTACATCCCACTTATGTGACTCTGTCATGCAAAAACCTTTCATCATCAAAAACCATGTCATCATCCCATAGTGCTGGTATACTCAAAATTACATCCCCAAATAGCATTGGACATTTTAGTCATTTAAAACATTTAGATAACAGATATTGATGGACCAACATGTTTGAGCATAAAGCATCTTCTGTTTTTAGAATTACTTTCTTAGACTACATCATGAGATGTGGAATTAGAGTTAAATTTGTGCCACTTTAAATTTAATCTTCAAACTCTACCACTTAAAGAAAATTTACCATTTGATTAGAAATATAAAGATGAGGACCACTAAGTCATCATTGCATTTAAACATTTTCCAAACTATTAAATAGCCTTATCATATTTCTTAATTAGGGCTTCCCTGGTGGCTCAGTGATAAAGAATCCACCTGCTAATGTAGGAGACGTGGGTTCAATTCCTGGGTTGGGAAGATCCCCTGGGGAAGGAAATGGCAACCCGTTGAGTTTTCTTGCCTGGAAAGTCCCATGGACAGAAGAGCCTGGGGGGCTACAGTCCATATGGTCACAAAGAGTCAGACACAACTTAGTGACTAAACAATAACAATCACAACTAGAGTTTTCATCTGTCAAACAAAAATTAATGTTTATTTACTTGAAATACTCTTAAAATCCAGAAATATGAATTGTTTTTCAACATATTCCTTATTTTCCTTAGGAATTCAATGAACAGAATTCTCTGGTAGAGAATGTGAGTAGATTGGATTATGTTAACTTAAAACTTGAGTGTGTTATTTTGGCATTATAATACATTCTGTACGTACCATAAATTGCTTAGGTATCAAGTAACTGACGTGCAATCAAATTTTCAACTCTTAAGTGTCATGATTTAATAACTGCTAAGTCGCTTCAGTCGTGTCCGACTCTGTGTGACCCCATAAACAGCAACCCGTCAGGCTCCCCCGTCCCTGGGATTCTCCAGGCAAGAACTTTGGAGTGGGCTGCCATTTCCTTCTCCAATGCATGAAAGTGAAAAGTGAAAGTGAAGTCGCTCAGTTGTGTCCAACTCTTAGCGACCCCATGGACTGCAGCCCTCCAGGCTCCTCCGTCCGTGAGATTTTCCAGGCAAGAGTACTGGAGCGGGGTGCCATTGCCTTCTCCCGATTTAATAACTATGCACTGATATTTTTTAACAGCTTTAACTCTGGTATAATTTTTAAAATCTCATTTCATACTTTCCTTGGGAATATTTATTGTGTTTTTTTCTTTTTATTATTTTTATTTTGCACTATAAAAAAATGATGACAACCAGTAACTTACTGCTTTTCTTCACATTCATGTGGATTTTAGGAAATTATTGCCTTTTCCCCTAGAGAAATAGCTTATAGACAAAAAAAAGAAGTAGTACTACATTGAGAAATCTGCAAATCCCAGAAGTCAACAGCTTGAAGACAACCCCAAGGGGCAGGGAAGAACACAAGTGTCGCCAGAGACGAGACAAGCATATATAAAGACAGCAAGCTGGGTGACTGCCCTTTCAATGCCACTGACCCAGGAAGTGGGTACCCTTTCTCTCTCATGGTACCCACTTCCACCACCTCAAAGGGGTGATTTTTGGTCTATGGCCTAAAGAACTCTTCTCAAATGACGCAAGAGTTGCTTTGAGGAGAGGTTCAACAAGAAAGGTTCAAGTATAAATAAGAATCATGCCCAAGTCCAAAGTCAGGGAAGAACCCACAGTGAGAAGGAAACCGAAGTGTTCCTGTCTCACTACTTCACCCAGCTGACTTCACCTGACCCAAGATAGAGTCTCAAAAGCATCCAAGGGTTCATATATATATGGCATATATATCATGTCCCTAAAACCCTGCAGGGTTACTTTCCTGAGTAGGTGGTGATCTTTATGCCCTGAATCAACAGAGACAAATATAGAGACCGCCAAAGTTTAAAAAAAAAAATAAGGTGGAAACTGTGCTTCCTTCAAAATGAATTGGCTTCATGACCACCTTTTCTCCTCGTCTAGCAACTGCTTTCTCCCATGTTGCAGGTATTTATTGCCTTATGCTTGAAATGAAAAGGGGAATTTTGAGGTGCAAAGACTGGGCAGTCCCAAGGGCAGGAAGTACAGAAGTCAGCTCACACTGTGCTGTTGTAATGGCTTGGCCTTCCTTCCACCCCGAGGTCAGTCTGAAGTTTGTCTGCAAACCTAATGACCCCTTCACTGTCCCACCAGGACAGCGGGATGGGGCAAGGTCTTCAGGATTGCACAGGTGTGAAATGTCCATGAATCAAAATACAAGATCACAGTTGTTCTTGGGGCTGGGCTGGCGGCCCTAGCCTGGTTTTAGCAGGAAGTAGCTGTGGTCAGGGGGCCCCAGCTGAGCTCTGAGACCGTTGAGTGGGTGGGCACTGGGGCCAGCACCAAGGTAGGGAACGTGCAGTAGGAAGCCTGCACGTCAGGCCTCAGTGTCAGAAAATGGGTGAGGAACAAAGGGTCGGCTGCCTCCCCTTGGCAGGAGGGAGCCTGGGGGGTGGCTGTGGAAGACAGGTCTTGGACTTAAACTGTAGGAGCTGGCCCATGAAGCTGAAGTTGGGCGAGACCTCTCTCCTCCTCTGCTTGATGTAATCAAAGGCGTCCTTCAGGTGGAACTGCTTAGTCTTCATGAGGTAAGCCATGCAGATGGTGGGCGAGCGGGAGATCCCAGCCTCACAGTGAACCAGGACTTTGCCTCCCTTTTCCCGGACACAGTTGATGAAATCTGTTGCTTCTTGAAAGCGGGAGCTGACGTCAGCAGCACGGCTGTCTTCCATGGGAATCCATTTGTAGGATAGGTGGGTCGTGCAGGCCTTGGAGGTTCCCTAGGAGACGCTGAGCAGAGAATGAAAGGGGCAAGTCAACCAACTCATCTTTATATTGCTTTGTTGTTGTTCAATCACTGTGTTGTGTCTGACTCTTTGCAACCCCACAGAGTGCAGCACACCAGGCTTCCCTGTCCTTCACCATCTCCCAGAGTTTGCTCAGACTCATGTCCATTAAGCCAGTGATGCCATCCAACCATCTCATCCTCTGTCATCCCCTTCTCCTCCTGCCCTCAATCTTTCCCAGCATCAGGGTCTTTTCCAAGGAGTCAGTCATCTCTTTGCATCAGGTGGCCAAAGTATTGGAGTTTCAGCTTCAGCATCAGTCCTTCCAATGAATATTCAGGGCTTGCTCTTTAACAACCACCTCTCCAGAAAAAAGAAGCCCTGATACGTAACATTTGCCAATTACCATGGTGTAAATACTCCCACTGATGATGATTTTGAGCAGACAATGTGATTTTACTGACATGGAGTTAAGCAAAGACACAAAATCTATTCTTGGGAGCTAGTGTAAGCTGGTTCCAGTGCAATTTCTTCTTCCTCTGGACCATGAGTCTTCTTTAATTCAGTGATGAGTCCCCTCCTGGATGTCTCAGATTCTTTATCTAATCTTGACCCTGTGGTCAGCCAGTTGCTCCTCCTTCAACTTTTCTCTGTCCTCAGACATTCATTACGTACTTCCTATCTGCCAGATTTATAACAAAGTATTTGGCTACCAGGTCAGTTAAGACAGGGTCCTTTTCTCAAGGAACTTATCATCTAGTGGGGACCAAATAAATTACCAGTCTGCATGGCATGTGGGACCTTAGTTCCCCTACCAGGGATCAAAGCCGTGTCCCCTGTAGTAGAAACTCGGAGTCATAACCACTGAAATGGAAGTCCTGCTCACAGTCTTAGACAAAGAAGTGCTCTCTGTCTTGGGAGACTCGGATGTAAGCAAAATAGGCAGAAATCCTTGTCCTCATGGAGGTTACAATCCAGCAGGGGACACAAAGCATAAACAGCAGAAATAGGACAACACACAGTAGGAAGGATAGTTATGAGTAATTGACAGAAAGCATGAAGTGGGGAAGGACAGAGGGTTTGCGAGGAGTGGTTCCAGAAAGGAACCTGCTGGAAGCCTCCCTTCTGCTTGTGTACCAGGGGCTAGGGAGTTCATATTTGCCCCGAGAACTGTGCTGCTCATTTCCACTCCCATCACCCCTGACACTCCCCTCTCACATAGCCCCACTTCCATCCCTAGCCTCACAGGCATCTTTTTGCTTCTGTGACCATGAACACTCACCACAACTCTCTAACCCAAACTCTTCAGGTCAGCTACAGCTGATGGCCCTGAAGATACCAGCATTCTAGGTGTTTATCCCTGGGAAGCTCAACACGTCTTCACTGCTGGCAGTTTTGCTCTCTACCCTGCTCCGGTGCTGATCAACTGGCTGTGCCTCAACCAGCCAGAGGGACGTTCATCACATACATCCAGTTAGAAGCCGGCTCATGCAGCTGGTTGGTGATTTCTGCCTCACTGCTGTCACATTAGCCCTGGAACAGGAACTCTGTCCCCACATGGAAACTAAAACTGGTTTGGGGGAGTCCTGGCAGGTGAATATTCTTTTGTGTTCCTGATACTTTCTCTTTCTGCCTCTGGGAATAGCACCCTCATCCTTTGGGGGAAGCTGTTCTCTCTACCCCGTCGGGATCCTACGGGGAATTCATACGTTCGCATAATCCCTCTTACTGTATATAGTGACTGGTCAAAAAGTAGGCCCCTGGCCAAGCTGGGGTGGTCACAGTAGTCACCTCTTTGGCCACAGTGACTATTCCCCAGTGGGGCGACTCAGGAAACCAATCAGAAACTTTGCTGGGGTTTCAGTAACTAAACCTGGGAGCAGAGCACTCTTTTTCTTTTGAGGAAAAGCTAGGAGATGTGAGCCCATTGCTGCGGCAACCATATCTGTTCTGGTGGAGAAAATCAAGCAGAGGGAGGTTTTACAGAAGGAGGCAGAGATAAGAGAGTCTAGCTAGGCTGAATCCTTGGCTCTGAGACTCTCCAGCCACACTTCTGCCCTTCAGGCACTCGAGCCACAGTACACGCCTCTTCTTCGCTGAGCTGAATTGGGTCTCAGTCACTGGGAATCAATTCAGTACGACTGTCAGACCTGAGGAAAACCCAGAAGGTTCAGGTGAGCCTTCCGACCTACCTTTACAGCATTACTTCTTCCTTGGAGGTTTTTCTGACTGTTCCCAGTAGGATTTGTCTTCCTTTTTTGTGTCTGTGTAACTCTCCATTTCTTCATTCTCTTCCTCTCTTGTGGTGCTGGTAATCCTTAGTGTACAGACTGGTTTATCCAAATGTTCCACTTGGAGAGTAGACATTGGGTCTTTCTCTTTTTTGTATCCCCAGAGGTGGCACATTGCTGCTTAGTATATGTTTGTTGATTGAATGAATAAATGGGTAGATGGATAAGTACCACTACCATTTAGTATGTACTAAGACTCTGATGCTGGGAGGGATTGGGGGCAGGAGGAGAAGGGGACGACAGAGGATGAGATGACTGGATGGCATCACTGACTCGATGGACATGAGTCTGAGTGAACTCCAGGAGTTGGTGATGGGCAGGGAGGCCTGGTGTGCTGTGATTCATGGGGTTGCAAAGAGTTGGACACGACTGAGCAACTGAACTCAATACCTCTGAATGTCAATTCTTTAATCAAAATTTCAAAATCTAGAGATTCTCTGGGCACTAAATTAATTCTGGATTTTGGAGAGGTTTTGAGATGGTTTGGGGAAATTGGTGTTCCCTTGGCACTACTTTAGAGTCACCGGAGGGTAGCTAGGAGTTGATTTAAGAACGCCCAGGACACTTGGTGATGGAGCTCCTTGGTTAGCTCAGGGCAGGGGGCAGCACCTCCTTTGGGGCTACAGAAGCCAGTTTGGGGAACTCTCACCTGGCACTAGATGGTGCAAAGTCCTCTGGTGCACAGAGATACCCAACTTTACCATGGTGAGTTAGAAAGAGCAGAGATTTGGCCTTCCCTGATGTGGTGTTGATTTCATCTTCCTCCTCAAACGTTCTGGGAGGGACTGAGAGTCCCATTCCCTGTACACTCGTGGTCACACTCCCGCTCCTTGAGCATTTTCTCTCAGCACAGTTGTTCTTACTGATATAAACTTGCTTTCCCCAAACCGCTTTCTTAATCACAATGTCTTTTCTCTCTCTGTCTCCATCTCTTTCTCTCTCACACAGATCCACACCACACTTTTCATTCATGGCATTATTTTCTTTCTGTCTGATAGTCTTAGACTTTGGCATAGACCATGAGCTTTTTAAGAGCAAGGGCCATATTTTAGTCATCTTTGAATCATCTGTTCTCACACTTAGGTTTTCTCTAGTTCCTTCAATTCAGATCATTTTCACAGGTTTCTCCAAAGGGACCTATATAATGTCATTGATTTCTTCAAATCTGGATACATTTTACATGTAATAGCACTTATGAACATTGTGAAAAGCAAAAGGAATCTGCATGATATCACAGTATTATGCATAGTGTGTGTATCCCCACTCCCTGTGGATACACACCCATCAAAAAACAGCACTTGTTGGGACAGGTCTTCCTCCTGTGGATGGTCCAGCTTATTGACCCCTCTTTCCAAATGCCAACAGGTGCCTCAGTCATTGAGGCAAATAAAAAATGCCAGCATAGTTAAGTTCTAAAAATATTAACTGCAAGTGAATCTCCCAGATTAAAAAAAAAACCAACAGCTTCTTGAGGTGCTTATATTATTATTATTTGCTGTTAAAAATGTTTACCCTTCATTATCATACAAGTAATATACGCTCATTATGAAAAAGTTTAGAAAGATAGAGAAATAAAAATATTCACTCTTCCACCCTCCCAGAGTTAACCGTTTTAACCCCTTGATTTATATACACTTTCAATCCACATATGTATACAAACAAAAATAGTATTGGGCTATTTATTCCACTTTGTAGCATGTGTTTTTCCCCAAGAATATATTGTAAACACTCTCAACTGCTGATAGAGACATTTCTATAACATTATTTTTAGTGACTGGCAGATTATTTTATTGT
This sequence comes from Aepyceros melampus, assembly GCA_006408695.1. Classification (NCBI taxonomy): domain Eukaryota; kingdom Metazoa; phylum Chordata; class Mammalia; order Artiodactyla; family Bovidae; genus Aepyceros; species Aepyceros melampus. The sequence continues at coordinate 83,127 of SJXQ01009010.1, forward strand.
TGAAATATACTACAGCTTCCCTAGTGGCTCAGTGGTAAAGAATCCGCTTGCTAATGAAGGAAACCCAGGTTCCATCCCTGGGTCGGGAAGATCCCCTGGAGAAGGAAAAGGCAAAATCCCATGGACAGAGGAGCTGGGTAGGCTACAGTCCATGGAGTCACAGAGTCAGACATGACTTGTCAACTAAACCACTGTCATCATCACCACATACTATGATCTATTCTCTCAGTACCCTGTTGCTGGTACTTTTGGTTGCCTTCAAGGTTGATAATTATTAACAGTGTGGCAAAGAACCTCCCTGTTGCATCTTTCTGTAGTCCTTCATTGTTTTCTCATGATAAACTCCTAGAGTGGAGTGTGTATTTTATGATCTTTTCACACGTCCTGACAAATGCCCTGCCCCATAGCCTGAGTTGCTTTCACTGCAGCCATTGTTCAATCAATAGATACCATGGGTAGACTTCTGCGGATGAACTCTCCTGCTTCTTTACTGTGATTCTTCCTCAGAATGACCTGTTTTGTTGTTTAAGGGCCACCAGGAAAAAACTGAGGTACATTTTGTACACAAGACATTTTTTAAAAGCCAGGAAAAGTAAAACAATCCATAGGGAGACTCACAGGCGTGCCATAAAGTCAGTGTGGTTGATGATTATGTCTCTTGATTTTATTTTTGAAATTTATTTTTTATTAAAGTATGGTTGATTTACAAGTTATGTTAGCTTCTGGTGTACAGCAAAGTGATTAATTTTTATCTATATATATAGAAATATATATTCATGGTTTTTTCCATTATGGCTTATTACGGGATATTGACTATAGTTCCCTGTGCTGTACAGGAGGCCCTTGTTCATCCGTTCTCTATATATGATTTGCGTCTGCTGAACTCCAACTCCCAGTCCATCCTTCCCCAACTTGCCCCGCCCCTTGGCAACCACAAGTCTCTTTTCTATGTCTGTGACTGTTTCTATTTCATATATGAGTTCATTTGTGTACTATTTTAGACTTCATCTTTAAGTTATGTCATATGATACTTGTCTTTGGAGTTACTTTACTTAGTATGATAGTCTTTAAGTTGATCCACGTTGCTGCAAGTGGCATTATTTCATCTTTTTTTATGGCTGAGTAGTATTCTATTCTATACACACCCCCGCCCCATATCATCTTAATCCATTTATCCGTTGATGGACATTTATGTTGCTTCCATATCTTGGCTATTGTAAAAAAAAGCTTCTGTGAACATAAGGGTGCATGTATCTTTTTTGAATTATAGTTTTGTTCGGATGTATGCCCAGGAGTGAGATTTTTGGATCCTATGGCAAATCTATTTTTAGTTTTTTGAGGAAACTCCATACTGTTTTCCACAGTGGCTGTACCAATTTACATTCCCACCAACAGTGTAGGAGGTTTCCCTTTTCTCCACACCCTCTCCAGCATTTGTTATTTGTAGCATTGTGTCTCTTTAAATGCTATTTTGAATATGCTCATTATGGCTCTTTCACATGCTCTTTTGAATGTTACTCATTACTACTTAAGATGTAAATAACTCATTCTAGATTAAAAACTGTATGGTTAGTGGGCTTCAAACATAATGCCCTGCATGCAGCTTTTGAAACTTGGGACACCACTGCTGTTTGCATAGGTCCCCTGCTGGTAAGCCTGAGGTAGCCAGTACAGTCAGAAGCTGATCACACTTGTGCCTTCCATGGAAGCTCCTAGAGCACAGTCATGTAAGCAAGCCTTGGACTCAAAGTCCTTCTGCCCATTGACTCACAGCCCTATTTATCTCTCCATGAGGTCAAACTGTAAGTGCCAAAATTTCACTTTCCCCAATTTTCTATTTTTGCTAATTGCATTTACCTTGCTTTTAATCTTTTTTCCCTATACACATTTGACATTTAAAAAAGGTGTTTTTAGCCTCTGAATTTAAGCAAATTGGTCCACAGAACTCCACAGTGAGTAGCAAACTCTGAGTTAATGTTCACAGTGTCCTGAATGTTAACATGACCATGAAATCTGCCTGGTTTTGCTGTAACTACAGCTAATTTTAAATTGTATATACAGAATTACTTCTTTTTCTTTAATGAGTCAGAATATCCAGTTCAATTTGTTCAGCTATTTCATTACTGTTCTTTACATACGTTGGTGAAATTATAATGTTAATTTTTAAAAGCAGAGAATCCATAGTAAATTTGTGTTTGGATAAGAGAATACTCTTATGTGAGACTTTTCTGGGCCTGACATTCTAGAATTCCTTTTTAAATAAAGAAGAGTGAACAAGTGTCTGGGACTATTGGAGAATGTCCTTTGTCTTAGTTTAAAAAATATTTTCATATTTAATACTCTGCAAGTGAGAAGGCGTAGAGATCTGCCAAGTGAAGCTGAGACGATTGATCAAAAAGTCTGTAGCATACTACTGACTTTCAAGTGATTCTGAATACCAATCCTGATAACTTGTCAACAGTGAAATAACAAAGGATGTTGTCCCCAGGTGTCTGTGGGATTAAAATACTGTCCTTTTCACATTCACATTTTTTCTTGCCCTTAATTCCTTCTTTGGCATTCACCTGGCACACTCAGAAATACCCACTGATATTGTCCTCCTTGGTCATGAGGAATAATAACAGCCATTTCTATTATGATGGTATTTTCATTAGCTGCTGCTTCTTCTAAGAAGCTTCAGTCATGTCCAACTCTCCGTGACCCCATGAATTCTTTGCAACTCAGGCTCCTGCAACTCAGTCTATGGGATTCTCAGGCAAGTATACTGGAGTGCTTTACCATGCCCTCCTCCAGAGGATCTTCCTGAGCCAGGGATTGAACCCTCCACCTCTTACTTTGGCAAGCGGGTTCTTCTCTACTAGCGCCACCTGGGAATCCCCATTTTCATTAGAACCATTCTTATTTGTCAGAAAAATGTATGAACAGTGTTCTGTATTGAATGTGTATCCTTAGTGTTCCAGAGTTAGCACTCTGATGTTTCTACAACAATTATCTGAGACTGTAATCTCAGATGTAATCATCTGCAATTTCCAGATATCACTTCTGGTTGTTTGCTGCATAATTCAGTCATCTGGCTCTGGATCACTGCTCTACTCTTCCCCCTTTTGTGGCAAGTGTTCTGCTCTTTCATTTTTCTCTATCCTGTTCGTCCTGAGTAAGGATACAGACCCTTCCTGTAATCCCCCAGTAGAAGTTGAGGCCAGTCTATAATTTTTGAAGGTTTGGGAGTATGGGAAGTGAATTAAACCCCAACTCCAGGATAACAGGTAGATGGTTCTCAAAATCTATCATGTCATCCCTACAGGGATACCCACCTGGGCACCTTCTTCCTAGGCTCTGTCAACCACCATCTGCAGAGACTGCTTGTCTTCTGTGAATGGGAGGCAGCCACCTTTCCCATACATTGTACATTGAAATTTCCCTCACAGGAGTCCAGACCCAACCTTGTACAGATCCAGAAAAAGGAAAAGTTTCTTCTTTTAACTCAGCTTATATCTTCTTTCTCTGCATGAAAATTGTTCTCTTCCAAGGTTATGGTTCAGTTCAGTTCAGTCGCTCAGTTGTGTCCGACTCTTTGCAACCCCATGAATCGCAGCATGCCAGGCCTCCCTGTCCATCCCCAACTCCTGGAGTTCACTCAGACTCACGTCCATCGAGTCAGTGATGCCATCCAGCCAACTCATCCTCTGTCGTCACCTTCTCCTCCTGCCCCCAATCCCTCCCAGCATCAAAGTCTTTTCCAATGAGTCAACTCTTCGCATGAGGTGTCCAAAGTCTGGAGTTTCAGCTTTAGCATCATTCCTTCCAATGAACACCCAGGACTGACCTCCTTCAGAATGGACGGGTTGGATCTCCTTGCAGTCCAAGGGACTCTCAAGAGTCTTCTACAAGGTTATGGTTACTTGAGCACATTTATGTCTTAGTGGCTGCCCCATTCCTATGACCTTGCCCTTTAACATGTAAAAGATTTGAGAATTCAATGGTCTGATGTCATATATTTCTCAAAGTTTGGGTTAATTCCTCAGGTTTGGCAGAGGACTTTGGCAGAGGGGTCAAACTATGGCTGTGGCAATTCTAGTCTTCCAGCATGAAGGCCCTTCCTGTAGCCTGTCTGGAGTCTATGCTGCCTAAATTCGTGTTTAGTAAGGAAATATTTTTCCTAAAGGAAACAATCTACAGAAGCATAAGTCTTATTAAAAGCCACATGCAACTGACATTATTGAAACAGACTCTTAACTCTTCAGTCAAAATCCTTTGCATTTTGGTCTTTCTCAAGGACAGCTAGAATACATGCTTTATATTTGCACCTTCCTGAGTGATGGGTCTAGAAGAGTACAGAGATAGTAAGAGAAAAGAGGCCTTATTACCCATCACTCTATACCAATGATTTTCCAAATGCAAACCAAAAACTTTCCCGTGAATCAAATAAATGTGAGAAATACTAGCTAAAACAAAATTCTTTATCAAATCAAAATCTGTTTTTAAGACTTATAATTTACTCTATACATTATGCATCTTTTAGGGAAAGTAAAATGTATTTCTCAAACTTTTTGACCATTGATTTTTTTTTTCCCCTACACAGAGCTACTTTTCTAGAATTCTAGTCAAGATTGGATGGATAAAGATGAGACCTTTTGTCTTCTTTGATTAAGTACACACAATTAATTAAGGACACATACTAGGAGATAGACCTTGTCCAAGGTAAGGAGTGGCTGTGCTTTGCTGGAGCAGCCATGAAGAGATACCCTACATCCAAGGTAAGAGAAACCCAAGTAAGATGGTAAGTGTTGCTAGAGGCATCAGAGGGCAGATACACTGAAACTATAATCACAGAAAACTAGTCAATCTAATTACATGGACCACAGCCTGGTCTAACTCAATGAAACCAAGCCATGCCATGTGGGGCCACCCAAAATGGGCGGGCCATGGTGGAGAGGTCTGACAGAATGTGGTCCACTGAAGAAGGGAATGGCAAACCACTTCAGTATTCTTGCCTTGAGAACCCCATGAACAGTATGAAAAGGCAAAAAGATAGGACCCTGAAAGATGAACTCCCCAGGTCAGTAGGTGCCCAATATGCTCCTGGAGATCAACGGAGAAATAACTCCAGAAAGAATGAAGGGATGGAGACAAAGCAAAAAGAATACCCAGTTGTGGATGTGACTGGTGATAGAAGCAAGATCCGATGCTGTAAAGAGCAGTATTGCATAGGAACCTGGAATGTCAGGTCCATGATTCAAGGCAAATTGGAAGTGGTCAAACAGGAGATGGCAAGAGTGAACGTCGACATTCTAGGAATCAGTGAACTAAGATGGACTGGAATGGGTGAATTTAACTCAGATGACCATTATATCTACTACTGTGGGCAGGAATCCCTCAGAAGAAATGGAGTAGTTATCATGGTCAACAAAAGAGTCCAAAATGCAGTCCTTGGATGCAATCTCAAAAACAATAGAATGATCTCTGTTCATTTCCAAGGCAAACCATTCAATATCACAGTAATCCAAGTCTATGCCCCAACCAGTAATGCTGAAGAAGCTGAATTTGAACGGTTCTATGAAGACCTACAAGACCTTTTAGAACTAACACCCAAAAAAGATGTCCTTTTCATCATAAGGGACTGGAATGCAAAAGTAGGATGTCAAGAAGCACCTGGAGTAACAGGCAAATTTGACCTTGGAATGTGGAATGAAGCAGGGCAAAGGCTAATAGAGTTTTGCCAAGAGAATGTACTGGTAACAGCAAACACCCTCTTCCAACAACACAAGAGAAGACTCTACACATGGACATCACAGATGGTCAACACCGAAATCAGATTGATTATTTTCTTTGCAGCCAAAGATGGAGAAGCTCTATACAGTCAACAATAACAAGACCAGGAGCTGACTGTGGCTCAGATAATGAACTCTTTATTGCCAAATTCAGACTTAAATTGAAGAAAGTAGGGAAAACCACAAGACCATTCAGGTATGACCTAAATCAAATCCCTTATGATTATACAGTGGAAGTGAGAAATAGATTTAAGGGCCTAGATCTGATAGATAGAGTGCCTGATGAACAGTGGACGGAGGTTCATGACATCGTACAGGAGACAAGGATCAAGACCATCCCCATGGAAAAGAAATGCAAAAAAGCAAAATGGCTGTCTGGGGAGGCCTTACAAGTAGCTGTGAAAAGAAGAGAGGTGAAAAGCAAAGGAGAAAAGGAAAGATATAAACATCTGAATGCAGAGTTACAAAGAATAGCAAGGAGAGATAAGAAAGCCTTCCTCAGCAATCAATGCAAAGAAATAGAGGAAAACAATAGAACGGGAAAGACTAGAGATCTCTTCAAGAAAATTAGAGATACCAAGGGAACATTTCATGCAAAGATGGGCTCGATAAAGGACAGAAATGGTATGGACCTAACAGAAGCAGAAGATATTAAGAAGAAGTGGCAAGAATACACAGAAGAACTGTACAGAAAAGATCTTCACAACCCGGATAATCACAATGGTGTGATCACTCACCTAGAGCCAGACATCCTGGAATGTGAAGTCAAGTGGGCCTTAGAAAGCATCACTATGAACAAAGCTAGTGGAAGTGATGGAATTCCAGTTGAGCTATTTCAAATCCTGAAAGATGATGCTGTGAAAGTGCTGCACTCAATATGCCAGCAAATTTGGAAAACTCAGCAGTGGCCACACGACTGGAAAACCTCAGTTTTCATCCCAATCCCAAAGAAAGTCAATGCCAAAGAATGCTCACACTACTGCACAATTGCACTCATCTCACATGCTAATAAAGTAATGCTCAAAATTCTCCAAGCCAGGCTTCAGCAATATGTGAACTGTGAACTTCCTGATGTCAAGCTGGTTTCAGAAAAGGCAGAGGAAGCAGAGATCAAATTGCCAACATCCTCTGGATCATGGAAAAAGAAAGAGAGTTCCAGAAAAACATCTACTTCTGCTTTATTGACTATGCCAAAGCCTTCAACTGTGTGGATCACAATAAACTGTGGAAAACTCTGAAAGAGATGGGAATACCAGACCACCTGACCTGCCTCTTGAGAAATCTGTATGCAGGTCAGGAAGCAACAGTTAGAATTGGACATGGAACAACAGACTGGTTTCAAATAGGAAAAGGAGTACGTCGAGGCTGTATANAATAAACTGTGGAAAACTCTGAAAGAGATGGGAATACCAGACCACCTGACCTGCCTCTTGAGAAATCTGTATGCAGGTCAGGAAGCAACAGTTAGAATTGGACATGGAACAACAGACTGGTTTCAAATAGGAAAAGGAGTACGTCGAGGCTGTATATTGTCACCCTGCTTATTTAACTTACATGCAGAGTACATTATGAGAAACGCTGGACTGGAAGAAACACAAACTGGAATCAAGATTGCCGGGAGAAATATCAATAACCTCAGATATGCAGATGACACCACTCTTATGGCAGAAAGTGAAAAGGAACTAAAAAGCCTCTTGATGAAAGTGAAAGAGGAGAGTGAAAAAGTTGGCTTAAAGCTCACATTCAGAAAACGAAGATCATGGCATCTGGTCCCATCACTTCATGGGAAATAGATGGGGAAACAGTGGAAACAGTGTCAGACTTTATTTTTTGGGTTCCAAAATCACTGCAGACGATGATTGCAGCCATGAAATTAAAAGACATTTACTCCTTGGAAGAAAAGTTATGACCAACCTAGATAGCATATTCAAAAGCAGAGACATTGCTTTGCTAGCAAAATCTGTCTAGTCAAGTGTATGGTTTTTCCAGTGGTCATGTATGAACGTGAGAGTTAGACTGTGAAGAAGGCTGAGTGCCAAAGAATTGATGCTTTTGAACTGTGGTGTTGGAGAAGACTCTTGAGAGTCCCTTGGACTGCAAGCAGATCCAACCAATCCATTCTGAAGGAGATCAGCCCTGGGATTTCTTTGGAAGGAATGATGCTGAAGCTGAAACTCCAGTCCTTTGGCCACCTCATGCGAAGGGTTTACTCATTGAAAGAGACTCTGATGCTGGAAGGGATTGGGGGCAGGAGGAGAAGGGGATGACAGAGGATGACATGGCTGGATGGCATCACTGACTCGATGGACGTGAGTCTGAGTGAACTCCGGGAGTTTGTGATGGACAGGGAGGCCTGGCTTGCTGCGATTCATGGGGTTGCAAAGAGTCAGACACGACTGAGCGACTGAACTGAACTGAGCTACTTTATGCTTAGAATTAAATTTCTAACTTGCCCCAGGGAATAAAAAAGCCCAGAAAGACAAAGCTGTGATCCATCAGCTTCCACTGCCTGACACAATCTCTTCCACTCCAGATGACTTCTCCAGTGAGCCCACAGGACACAGCAGAGCCAAGCATCTGGGATCTCCAGTTTCCTTCCTTGTTCTCTCATTCTCCCTGTTGTTCCCTCATCCAAAAAAAATTCAGGTACATACACTTGAGTATTTCCTCCTCTCTTACTTGTCACCTCAGGCTTCCTAGGTCACACTAGTGTAAAGAATCACCTGCCAATGCAGGAGACGCAAGAGAAATGGTTCAATCCCTGGATCGGGAAGATCCTCAGGAGAAGGGCATGGCAACCCACTCCAGTATTCTTGCCCAGAAAATTCCATGAGCAGAGGAGCCTGTTGGGCAGAGGAGCATGGCAGGCTATAGTCTATGGGGCCAGTGAAGAGTCAGACAAGACTGAGCGGACACTCACGTGTCACCTATCAAAGCCCTTCACTATGTTAAAAGGCTTTTTTCCCAGAAGGCTTTTGAGGGACTGCTGTGCCACTGCTTATCACTTGAGATTTGATCTTTTTGGATGAGGTAATGTTTGTGTAATGTCTGGGTTCTGGTGACGATCACACAGTAAAGTATTAGCAGTCAATGTTCATTCATGCAAAGTATAAAAATATAGACATGGTCAGTCTTTAAATGCTAATATCTGATACCTGCTTCAGGATCTCCTCAATCATCCTTTATCTTTAGATGATAAATCTCATGTAGTGACCAGGACTCTTCCTTTCTGGGTGAAAGATAAACACTTGAGCCTATAAGTCAAGTTAATTTTATGTCAAGAAGGCATGAGTTACTCAAAGTGTGATTTCTAATCCTCACTGCTTTACTTTAGCCTTTTGGAGACCTGTAGACTGATCTACCTCAAGAAATGTGAATGAAAGAGTAATGTGAGAGAACCAACCTATACTATTAATAATAAAACATTGGGGTGTAGTGTCCCAGTTTTCTCTAATAAATGTGTACTCGCACGTGTACTCACATTAATCACAGTACTTTAAAGACGTCAGAAAACAAGATACCTACTAAGTGGGATGTATTTGTCTCAGTTGACCACATGGGACAAAAATGAAAGTCAAATGGAGGACTCATCCATCTGGTGGTTGATTTTCTCTGTTGCAATGTTGAAGAGTTTCATCTATGGTCTTGTTTCGCGGTAGAATTAAGGAGGAGGAGCTGTGGGGAAGAAAGAGAGAGGCAAGTTGCAGGAAAGTCAGTGAAGAGATTTCCCCTGGAGTAAATTATCTGTTCACACAAACACTTTGATCTGCTCTTATTGAGTTAGTTTGTATGAGAAATGTTTTATTTTATTTTTTTGGTCTTGAATTTGTAAAGGTCATCCATGAGGAAATAGAACAATAAAGACTTTATTTCACTTGTCACTTCCCTAGTGACAGTATTTCTAAAACCTGCCAATGACAGAGACCTAGTGAGAGTAAGCGAGTTTGGCCTCTACTGTCAGAAGGAAATAAGAAGTGGCAAAAAAAAAAAAACCCTGGGAGAGGGGATTTCCTCATTGCTGAAAGTAAAGAATGCAATTCATTTAAGATTGTTCAGTATTAGTAGCAATCTTTTTATTTTTGGGGTGCTTCATCAAAGTCTCCTGTATAGCCCTTAATGCATTGCATTAAAATCTTATTTGCAGTCCTCAGGTAGATTTGTGGACAACTAGGTCACACCAAAAGACTTAATGTAAAGATTTATAGGTTAGAAAAATCTCAAGTGTTCTCCCACATGGACTGTGAAGTCTCTCAGCGCCATGGAGATGCACACTGGTGAGGTGTGGCTGAACACAGCGGATGGCAGAGAGGCAACAGTGAAAAGGATACGATCCCTGAATCAGTTAGGGTGTTTTGGGCTGCAAGTAACAAAGCAACCTGATGATGTTTACTTATATCAGTAGGGATTTGCTCTTCTTACATAGCAACATGGATGGATGCTGGGTGTTGGTTCAGCAGCTCAGTCGATATTTGGCATGCTCAGCATTTCCTTCCCTGTGGCAAAATGGCTGCGGCAGCATCAGTCACCAAATCCACATTCAGAGTGATGCCTGGGCAAGACAGTGCAATTGGTGCGCCTGTTACTTAGTCATTCAGTCACTCATTCAACAAATATTTACTGAGCCCCAGCTATGTGCTGATACTAAACTAGGCGTGGGGAATAGAAAGATGCTGAAGACAAGGAGTAGAAAGAGAAACATCAAACATTTGCTGCTCTATCAGGTCAGCAAGCATCTTTGCCTTATGTTTCACGGTTGTGAAATGGATACATGCCCCTCCCCACCCACTGCAATCACTGGTAAAGAGTAGCTGGAAGATTGAAGTCTTATACCAGTCGCAATTCATTTTCTGAGGCTAGCGGAGGAACTGTTCTTCCTAAGAACATGTAACATTCATGATTCCTGAGTTTTGTTCACAGATGTTGCCCCTAGGACTCATTCATTCACCCATTTATTCAAGAAATACTTAAGAACACCTGCTATGTACCAGATACAACTTAGGTTACTGGGGTTAGAGTGATGCATAAGACAAAAATTTCCAATTGTCTATAAAATAAAAACAGTGCAAAAAAATCTTGTAATACAATATGGTAAGATGAATTAAGGTGATACTTGGAATGGACAAGAGCCCAGAAGGAGTTATGAATTTTTCATGTCCAAAATAGAGGGATGGATTGAGAGAAATGAAGACTTCCCAGAAGAGGGGATATCACAGCAGGCACTTGGGGATAAATGCAATTCCATAGAACAAAGATGAAAGTGAAAGAGAGTAGTGAGGGGCTCAGGATGCTCTGAGCTAGTTGCAGTGACCATGGGATTCTCTGTCTTTATTTCCCCATGGAATTTCATCTTTTGCCCAAGTTTGTAGGTTGACTACTCATACCCCTTGTTCAAGGAGTGAGAAGTAAGAGTAAAGGGTAAAGGGGAAGGCAGGTTTTACTTTGGAGTCGTCTCTCTCCAAAAATGTCTTCAATTAACAAAGTATAATTAATCTCTTTAACCTTTCTCTTGTCCTGCCAAACTAGGAGACAGGAGAGTTAAAGTTCTCCACAGAAAGATCAAGCCTTTTAAAGAATTAAAAGCAGGGGGCACCATTCCTCTCCTTGTTCCTTTTCTTTCTTTCTATTTGTTTTAAAAAAATTTTTGGCCGTCCCTTGGGGCAAGTGGGATCTTGGTTCTCTGACCAGGCAGTCCCTCCGCCTTGTTCCTGATACAGTTCTAACCTGTCACCCTCACTTCAGTAACTTTGTTGGCCTGACAAGGAGCATGTGGAGTGCAGCCTGTCTATTCAAAGAGCTTTCCAGTTGCAAGCTCCACTGCTCTCAAACAGCGGGAAGGCCTGAGCTTTTCCGTTATATTCACAAGGGGGCTTCAGAGTAAGAAGAGGCCCAGCGTCTGTCTGCATTTTAGGGAAGTCTAAACAGTGCCAGACGAAGACTTCCAAGTTCCTCTGACTGTTAATCCACACAAAAAAACTGGTTGGTCTTCTTTATAGGCCTAATCCATCTGTCAATAGTGGTTAGGGGGTCTGAGCACACACTGCTTCAGAAACACCAGCTCCTTTCTGAATTAGTCCATCAGCAAACACACAGCAAGCGCTTTAGAAAGCATGGGGTTAGGAGATCTGACCTTAGAGAAACCAAGTGACATAATCCTACGCTGCACAACTCTATTTTGCATCTAATGAAAATCCTCTGTTGAGGGAGAAGAAGACTCTTCAGCTTTAGGATGTACCTGAGGGCATAGGAGTAGATTAACTCCAAAAGTTTGACTTTTTCTAGCATTTTATTTTTAAACTTTTATTTATTTTTGGCCACGAGTCTTCATTACTGCATGGGCTTTTCTCTAGTTGCAGCGAGCAGGGGTTACTCTCTAGCTGCGGTGCACAGGCTTCTCATTTCAGTGGCCTTTCTTGTTCCAGAGCAGGCGTCTAGAGCGTATGGGCTTCAGCAGTTGTGGCACATGGGCTCAGTAGCTGCAGCTCCTGGGCTCTAGAACACAGGCTCAATAGTTGTGGCTCACAGGCTTAGCTGTTCTTCAGCAAGTGGGATCTTCCAAGATCCCACAGGGAGGGAATCCATGTCTCCTGCATTGGCATGTGGATTCTTTATCACGGAGCCACCAGGGAAGCCCTGAAAGTTTTATTTTGACCTAAAAGTGTAACTTTAAAAATATTCTTTATTGCTTTAAAAGGTAAAATAAAGGTGGTTTTTGGAGGGGCACCTTGAATTGGAGCAAATTTTGGATACTGTGTCCTGGTAGGGTGATGCCAAAGCTCAGACACCTACATACTTCGCTTGGGCAAAAGAGAGCAACTATACTCCCTTTGCATGGCTGAGTTATTGCATGAGTTACATTAGCAAATATGATACACAAATATACACTTTCAAATTCTGCAGCTCTATTTTCCAAATTTTAAATAGGAAAACTGAGAATTCTTCTAACAGGGAGTAGAAATTCTTCTAACTGGGAGTAGAAATCCAGTTTTATAGATCACAAACAATGAAGAGCAGCTCAGTTCAGTCACTCAGTTGTGTCCGACTCTTTGCGACCCCATGGACTGCAGCACACCAGGCCTCCCTGTCCATCATTAATTCCCGGGGCTTGCTCAGACTCATGTCCATTGAGTCAGTGATGCCATCCAACCATCTCATCCTATGTCATCCCCTTCTCCTGCCTTCAATCTTTCCCAGCATCAGGGTCTTTTCCAGTGAGTCACTTCTTCACATCAGGTGGTCAAAGTATTGGAGTTTCAGCTTCAGCATCAGTCCTTCCAATGAACACCCAGGACTGATCTCCTTTAGAATGGTTGGATCTCCTTGCAGTCCAAGGGACTCTCAAGAGTCTTTTCCAACACCACAGTTCAAAAGCATCAATTCTTCGGCACTCAGCTTTCTTTATGTCCAACTCTCGCATCCATACATGACCACTGGAAAATCCATAGCTTTGACAGATGGATCTTTGTTGGCAAAGTAATGTCTCTGCTTTTTGATATGCTGTCTAGGTTGGTCATAGCTTTTCTTCCAAGGAGCAAGTGTCTTTTAATTTCATGGCTGCAGTTACCATCTGCACTGATTTTGGAGCCCAAGAAAATAAAGTCTGTCACTGTTTCCATTGTTTCCCTATCTATTTGCCATGAAGTGATGGGACCGGATGCCATGATCTTAGTTTCCTGAACGCTGAGTTTTAAGTCAACTTTTTCACTCTCGTCTTTCACTTTCATCAAGAGGCTCTTTAGTTGCTCTTCATTTTCTGCCATAAGGGTGGTGTCATCTGCATATCTGAGGTTATTGATTTTTCTCCCAGCAATCTTGATTCCAGCTTGTGCTTCATCCAGCCCAGCGTTTCTCATGATGTACTCTGCATATAAGTTAAACAAAGCAGGGTGACAATATACAGCCTTGACATACTCCTTTCCCAATTTTGAACCAGTCTGTTGTTTCATGTCTGGTTCCAACTGTTGCTTCTTGACCTGCATACAGATTTCTCAGGAGGCAGATAAAGTGGTCTGGTATTCCCATCTCTTTAAGAACTTTCCAGTTTGTTTTGAGCAAGCTCAGGTAGTTGTTGATGGACAAGGAAGCCTGGTGTGCTGTAGTCCACAGGGTGGCAGAGTTGGACATGACTGAGCAACTGGACTGAACTGCTCTTCATTGTCTATGATTTATAAAACTGGATTTCTACTAATGTTTATTCACTGTTAGAGGAATTCTCAGTTTTCTCAATGAAGAGCATTCTCTATAATAAAAATATTTTTATACAAGTTAAACTCTTTCATACCATAAGTAATTCCTTCCACTTTATTATTTGATTATATACATTTGTCATATTATTATTTTAAATAAATTTTAAATTTTAGAATAATTTTATATTCGCACAATAGCTGTAGAGCTAGTACAGAGAGATCTCATATGCCCCTCATCAATTTCCCGCATAATTCACATCTTACATCAGTATGGTGTTTTTGTCATAATAATGAACCAATATTGATATATTATTATTATTATTATTTAAGTCCATACTTTACTCAGACTTACTTTTTGCTTAGTGTCTTTTTTTCTCTTACAGTGTATCATTCAGGGTATTTCATTACATTTAATGATCATGTCTCCATAGGTTTATCTGGGCTAAGATAACATTTCAGGTAGTTTTCCCCGTTTTGTTTTTTTTTTTTAATGACTTCGACAGTTTTAAGGAGTACTGGTCAGGTATTTTGTTGAATGCCCATCAATTTGGGTTTGTTTGATATGTTTCTCATGATTAGACTGGGGTTGTAGTTTTGGGGGGAAGGGGAGACACAGAAAAGCTCCATTCTCATCACACCACATCAGGGACACATCATTTCAGCGTGACTTACCACTGTTGCTGTTGATCTTGGTCACTGGACTGAGGACGTGTTTGTCAGGCTTCTCTACAGTCATATTGGGCTTTCGACTTCTTTGCATTCTGTACTCTTCCAGAAGAACTATTTCTTTTTGTAACTGTTTTCTTTTGTAATTTTTCTCACTCCTGTCATTTTGTATCTTCTCTCTCTCTCAGTAGGAAGCTGGCATTCAGTGCAGGAATAGGAGAAATATCTGCCTTCTATAGCGTTTCCCTGGTGCTTTAGATGGTAAAGAATCTGCCTGCGCTGCAGGAGACCTGGGTTCGATCCCTGGGTTGGGAAGACCCCCTGGTGGAGGGCATGGAAACCCACTCCATCATTCTTGCCTGGAGACTCCCCATGGATGGAGGAACCTGGCAGGCTGCAGTCCATGGGGTCGCAAAGAGCTGGACATAACTGAATGACTAAGCACAGCACATGCTTTTCTACTTAGAAGTTATAGAAAATAAAGGAAAACTTTTTGTCATTTGTAAAAGATAATAGAGGGGCTTCCCTGGTGGCTCAGTGTCTAAGCCTGATTGGGTTTGATCCCTGGATCGGGAAGATCCCTTGGAATAGGAAATGACAACAGACTCCAGTATTCTTGCCTGGGAAATCCCATGGACAGAGGACCTGGCAGGGTACAGTCCATGGGGTCACAAAGAGTTGGACACGACCTAGTGACTAAACAACAGCAAAAGATAATAGAAACAATTAGTTTCTACTTAGAGAATTTCCTTTTTGGAGAAGTGTTTTTAAAATTTCCCTGTGTGTGTAATAGGACATATGGAGTTTATTATAAGATCGGTAATTGGACCACCATGAGGGTAGGTATTAATGGAAGTGGTAAGTGACAAAGTGATGAGGTCATTACCTCTCTCTACGAGAGTATGGAGTCTGAGGACAATGCTGGGGCGATGTTTCACTGTGCTTCATGGCTATTTGAACATCCTTATACCAATGTTCCCACTTTTACAAGAACCAAATGGAAAACCTTAGGTCAAATCATTTTATCTTTTTCAACCTTTGGTTCCACACTGTTATGCCTAGAAGCTATTACTTGTTTTACCAATCTTAGTGCATCTTTAAGAGATGATTATTAAATCTGTCATGCTACACTGAAAAGGTAAAACAGGTGTACAATTCCTTAGCCACAATTCTGAAATTAAAATGTTTTTCTAAAAACTGGATGTTATTTCATAACTCCCTTGGCAGCAAAACATGGCATGATTTGATACAAGGCTATTGACAATTTTTATTTATCTCACTTAGTACAAACATTTATATATTAAGTGGCAGAAATGTGACTGTGTTTGATTATAGACTGCTGCCCAGACTCCAGCGGGAATCTTAGTTAATTTAGTCACTCACGACTCTTTGTGACCCCATGGACTACAGCACGCCAGGCCTCCCTGTCCATCACCAACTCCCGGAGCTTATCCAAACTCACATCCATCGAGTTGGTAATGCCATCCAACCATCTCATCCTCTGTGGGAATGTTATAAATATCATATAATATATGACATATGTCCTCAATTATAAGTCTACATTCTTAACATTTCTGAATTCTGAAATACATCTGAGGCAACAGGGTTCAGAGAAGAGACTGTAAATCTCTAAGTTGGATATCATGATTATTTCCTTGTTATTAAAACAACTTCTCTCAAACTTCCCAAACTCAGCCACTGACTGTTTTTCTTACATTGCAGAGAGAATCACAGCAAACTCACTTGTCGTATTTACACTTATAGTATAGTCTCATAATTCTTCAACGTCAAAGCTAAGAGGTGTATGAGAAATGTTCTACATTATTCCACTGTGGGTAAACCAGGGCCAAAAGCCTGTATACAGGACGTCACTCAGGTGGCGAGTTGTACAGATAAGACAAAAAGTCATCTGACCCCCTGCTCTCACATTCCGTCTCCTGGGTTGCACAGCCTCTATTGCTGGTTGTAGCCTCTCCTCTATGAATAAATCCATTTGATGGTACATTTTATTTTTTATCTTTCGGCCACACTGCGTGGCATGTGGGGTCTTAGAGAGCCATCGACAATGTGGAGTCCTAACCACTGGACCACCAGGGAAGTCCCTGATGGTACATTTTAAGTTGAGCACTTGCTGTGCTTTAAAAATATTACTCTTCCTTATCTACTTTTTCCTTCCACTCTGTCACTTTATTTAAGCAGAGGAATTTTTGTGCCTGTAAATGTAAAAACAGTATGTAAATTTGGGGCTGGTCCATTACTATATGGAGACAATTTTTATTTTTCCAGTTATTTGGTTAACTTCACCTGTTGATAGCCAGGGAAACATTATATTTTTAAACTCTATGTAAAGAACTATCATAATTAAATACAGTACATCCCTTAGAGCTTCAGTGAGCTCTGAAATCAGCTCTCTAACTTCAAATGCCCCAGAGCTAATTTCACATGATGCATTAGCAACAGGCAGCTGGAAAGCTGAAACCTAAATAGAATCCTCGAAGCAGTTAGAGAAAAGTTGTTTTTTTCAGTAAAAAACGTTTCCATCTTTAACTCTCAACTTTATATGGCACACTGGGTATGATTTGACCTTTGAATTTTATTCCTCTTGTTTGGTATTCCAGATGGCCTCGGGTACAAATAAGAGAAGCATAAAAGAGGCTCTTGTGATTAATAATTTGTGCCTTCCAGTGACGTATGCCTGAAAATGTGGGTGGAAATCCAAAGGCCACAGTAGGCCTGTTAGCGCTGCGTATTCACAGAAGGATTGATTGGAACTAACTCTATGAGTTATGTGTAGGACATTATCCTTGAGTTGAGTTATCTATATGTCTTAAACATTATGCTTTGTTACAGTTTATTGGCTCAGATTCTACTTGTGAGACCAGAGTAAATTGCTGTCTTTTGGAGGTGGGTATTAACTATTTCAATCTGCCCTGATGAAGCAAGGAAATGCACAGCACTGTATTTTTCTGAAATTTTGCATACACATTAGTACCCATCACTTGAGTCTCTAAGAGGCCTCTGAATATTCAGAAATTTCCAAATGACAAGGTAAAAATCACATAGGTGAGAACGGTCAATTGGTTCCAGACAATTCTCCAATCAACCACATCCAGCTGGAGACAAAACTCCTTCCCAATCAAATACTTCTGGCCAACGTTTGAGTTAAGAGGAGAATTTTACTAGATTTTTCCCCATTTTTCACAGATCACTTTTTTAAAAATACAAACTCAGGGAACAACATTGAGTTGAATGGTATCACCAACTCAATGGACATGAGTTTAAGCAAACTCTGGGAGATGGTGAAGGACAGGGAAGCCTGGTATGCTACAGTCTGTGGGGTTGCAGAGTTGGACACGACTTGGCAACTAAACAACAACAGGTATTCTAGCCAGAGATGGTTTCAAGAGTATAACGTACTGTCTCTTACTTAAAAAGTGCGGGTGACACTCTGCCAGGAGGACATGCTGTTTGAATCACTTTTGCTATGGCGAGAGCGGCATTTTTCTGATATGTCATCATATTTCTCTCCAACGTCCTTGACCAAATGGACACTGGGGCATACAAAATGACACTGGGACTCCTTGGAGAGGTTCCTGGGGTGGAGGCATGCGTGGTTCTTGAGAAACCGCAGGAAGGAAAATTTAAAGGAAACTGAAGCTCGTAAGGAGCTGCCAAATCATGTTAAAACCTTTAACACCTTTCCTCACCCAGTGCTAAAGATTTTCATCTTAAACCTACCTCTTCCCTTATTTAAGTTAGGAGTTTTTTCTTTGGTCACTACAAAGAGTTCCTTTTGCATTTTGCTAAAGGCGCCCTATTTCCTTCATACATTTGTTACTCCTTCACACTGGAAACTGGAAGATGAGGCAAAACGAATTCAGGCAGGAGTCTGAGGAAGCTGAGAGTCCACAGAAGCACTGGATGCTTTCTGCTTCTGAGTCACTAATCTTCCCCTCATTTTGAGCTTAGGAGACTGTTGCCTGCAAAGCTAGGCTGTGCTTAGTCACTCAGTCGTGTCTGACTCTTTGCGACCCTATGGACTGTAGCCCGCCAGGCTCCTCTGTCCATAGGGATTCTCCAGGCAAGAATACTGGACTGGGTGCAATGTCCTCCTCCAGGGGATCTTCCCAACCCAAGGATCAAACCCTGGTCTACTGCACTGCTGGCAGATTCTTTCCCGTCTGAGCCACCAGGGAAGCTCGCAAAGCTAGGGACAGACTAATAATACAAGCTGAGTTGTATCTGTCTTTAAATCTTGTGTTGAAACCATCCATAGATCTGATGTTAAGGATAAAGAGGAAAGTTACACTCCAACTTGTACTTTCTACAGATGTGCTCCATTCTGAAATACAGAAGCTGTATCTTAAAATATAAAGGTAAGATCTTTGTAGTTAAGATGGGGCATAACTTGCATATATGTTGTACAGATTTGCTTAGAATCCATGCTCAATTAAGTGGCTTTAGCTCAATGTTCGTAAAATAAATTTAAACATTGATACTGCAGCCAACTGCAAGCTTCAATATCAGAAAAAAATCAGTAAAAGACACGGCTGACTTTTAAATGAGTTAATTTGATTATATCACCACAAAAGACCTTCACACAGAAAGAGAAACAAATATGGCTAATTTGACAGGAGTGATTCAAAGTGGTGAGTTGCTAAAAAATAATATAGACTTCTCCCAAATGAGGATGAAGAGTAAAATGTTCAAGCTATATTTAGGTAACCTTTTGAAAGTAGTTGTGAGGGTATTTTTTTAAATATGGAAAAAAGACACTTTTATATGGAAAGAACTGGAAATCCTTACTTTCCTGTGAATAGTCTCATCATTAAAAAAAAAAAAAAAAGACCACAATTACTCTTCCCATCCACTTTCAGCAGGAGGAAGACATTGAGTAATAAGCATGAGCAGCAGCCTTTGGGTTCAGTCACCACAGTGCAATGCCAGTGGTAATGGACGTCACGGGGACTCGTGTCTGAACTTCACTGAGATCAATTTGGGGAGCAGCTCCCAGAGAGCTCTGGCTTGCTCCTAGGGCTGAAGCTTTGTGCAGCCCTGAACATCCCTCTTGTTTCAAACCTTGTGTAATCTGCTGCTGCTGCTGCTAAGTCGCTTCAGTCGTGTCCGACTCTGTGCGACCCCATAGACGGCAGCCCACCAGGCTCCGCCGCCCCTGGGATTCTGCAGCAAGAACACTGGAGTGGGTTGCCATTTCCTTCTCCAATGCATGAAAGTGAAAAGGTAAAGTGAAGTCACTGAGTTGTGTCCGACTCAGCGACCCCATGGACTGCAGCCTACCAGGCTCCTCTGTCCATGGGATTTTCCAGGCAAGAGTACTGGAGTGGGGTGCCATTGCCTTCTCCATGTAATCTGGAAAACCCAAATTACATGAGGCCAGTAATGATGTATGTTTGCCAAGGCTCTGCAAAATTGAGAGAGAATCACTGTCTTCATTGTGTTAATGTCAGTTTCCTAAGACTGTCCTGACAGAATTTACTGTCTTACAGTTTTGGAGGCCAGAGGTCATGCTGCTAAGTCGCTTCAGTCGTGTCCGACTCTGTGCGACCCCATAGACGGCAGCCCACCAGGCTCCGCCGCCCCTGGGATTCTGCAGCAAGAACACTGGAGTGGGTTGCCATTTCCTTCTCCAATGCATGAAAGTGAAAAGGTAAAGTGAAGTCACTGAGTTGTGTCCGACTCAGCGACCCCATGGACTGCAGCCTACCAGGCTCCTCTGTCCATGGGATTTTCCAGGCAAGAGTACTGGAGTGGGGTGCCATTGCCTTCTCCATGTAATCTGGAAAACCCAAATTACATGAGGCCAGTAATGATGTATGTTTGCCAAGGCTCTGCAAAATTGAGAGAGAATCACTGTCTTCATTGTGTTAATGTCAGTTTCCTAAGACTGTCCTGACAGAATTTACTGTCTTACAGTTTTGGAGGCCAGAGGTCCCAAATCAAGGTGTCAGCGGGGCTGTGCATCCTTGGAAGGTGCTAGAGAAGGGTCTGTTTGGGGGCTCTCTCCAAGCTTCTGGTCGCTCCCTGGCTTGTGGCCCCATAACTTCAGTCTTCACATGGCTTTCCTGCTGTGTGCGTCCCTGTGGCCAAATGTCCCCTTTTTATAAGGGCACGGTCACACTGGGTTACTGGCCTACACTGTGCTCGCGCTCAGTCACTCTGTATGTCCGACTCTTTGCAACCCCATGGACTGTAGCCCACCAGGTCCCTCTGTCCATGGGATTTCTCAAATAAGACTACTGAGTCAGTTGCCATTTTCACTCCAGAGTATCTTCCTGATCCAGGGATCAAATCCATGTCTCTGTGTCTCCTACACTGGCAGGCAGATTCTTTGCCACTGTGCCACCTGGGAAGCCCGTATTCCTACATGAGCTTATCTTAATTTTCTAATTATACCTGTGATGATCCTATTTCCAAATAAGGTCTGAGATGCTTAGGCTTAAGACTTTAGCATATGCATTTGGCGTGAGGGGACACAGTTCAGTCCCTAACATTCACCAGGTAGATTTCCTGTATGTTAACCTCCATTCCATCCCTGCTGCCGGATGGGGTTGTTTCTAACTGTTCCAGTGGGAAAAAGTCCCCAAGGAAATGACCCTGTGCAGAGGGAAGGCTGGTGAGAAACTCAGCCGCTAGTGAATTTTCAACTCGAGTTTGAAATCATTTTTCTTCTTGGTGACTGAAGCAGTGATGAAGACTCTCAAATCTATAATGTCAGTCTTGTCAACAAGGAAATCTGCATCATTGTCCTTCCAAGTGAATCATTTCACGGGCTTTCACTGTGATTTCACGGCTTCTGTGTTCAATCCCCATTCGATTATCCCAAAGAGGAATCAAGTGCTCTTTTGCTTTTTCTTGATGTGGTTGTAGGAGACTAGAGAAAGAACCATTCACAGAGAGAACATCCAGAATTAGTGGACCAGGATTAATACCTGTCGGGAAAGGGGGATAAAAGGAACTCACCGGAAGGCAGAGAAAGTTCTGCTGGAGAGTGGAAGGTCCCATGGCAGCTGCAGTCCATGGCAGCAATTTCTTCACTCTGGTGAATTTCATCTAAAGTTCAAAGTTATACAGACCAACCCTTTCCTTTCAGGACTTTGCAAATTCAATCTCCTCCTTTTACCTTCTCCTTTTCTGATAACTGGCAAAATCATTTGAAGTGATCTGAAACCAGATTTCAAATTCTAATTGAGGATTTGAAAGCTGATGGCCAAATCATGGGTCTTCTCAGGGAGCTCAGTGGATAAAGAATCTGCCTGCCATGCAGGAGACGGCACAGATTCAGTCCTTGCATCGAGAAGATACCCTGGAGGGCAGAGCAACCCACTCCAGTATTCTTGCCTTGGAGAATCCTATGGACAGAGAAGCCTGGCAGGCTACAGTCCATAGGGTCACACAGAGTTGGACATGACTGAAGCGACTGAGTGCGCACACATGGGCCAAATTATTTACGATTTCTGTTAAAATGTATGCCTCTTTTCTCTTACTTTTGGGTAAACGGCCAAAAATAAGAAAGAGAGTGGGGAAAAATGGCTACAGAGAAAACCAAAAATAAAAGCAAAAGGTAATCAAATTAGAGAGATCATATTAGGAAAACAAGGGCTAAATGAGAAGGGGGAGGCAGTTAATAGCAAGTGTAAAAAAGTGTTAGAAACCACAAACCTGTTGCTGAATAAGAGACTAGAACTTGGTTTTTCTAGACCTCATCTCCAGAAACTTCCTTCTAGCTAGTAATGCTGTGGATCTTGCGTTGCCTTGGTGTTGGCAGCAAAGGAGCCAGTGAGAGAGCGTCACTGGTTATCCCTCAGGGCCCCAGGAATAAACAGTACAACCAGTGTTTATCTTCAAAACAGTAACCAAGACAAGAAGCAGTCCTTTCCCGAGTCTTTGCCCACCAGGAAGTCCCTCATTCTGATCAAATCCCCTGGGGTTTTGAATAAAGAAGGGCAGATCCAGAGTCTCCAACAATGAACTCAGGGCCTCTGATCCAGAAGGTGCATCCATGATCAGACTCTGCTGATGTGGGCCATGTGGACATGCCTTTCCACAAAGACAGTTCAGTTCAGTTCAGTCGCGCAGTCGTGTCCGACTCTTTGCGACCCCATGAATCGCAGCACGCCAGGCCTCCCTGTCCATCACCAACTCCCGNAAGACAGCCACATGGATTTATCTCCTAGTTTCAAGGACTCTGTATGGCTCGAAGGCATGTTTTCTTCTGCATTGTTGGATCCCTACGAATAGGCATGGCCAGTGGGATCCTGTCAGTTTCTTTCTTAGTTTCTTTCTTTCTTTTTTTTTATTTATTTTTAATTGGAAGATAATTGCTTTACAATGTTGTGTTGGTTTCTGCTGTACAACAGCCTGAGTCAGTCATAGGTATACATATATCCCCTCCCTCTTGATGCTCCTTCCCACCTCCACCCCCCATCCCATCCCTCTAGGTCAGCACAGAGCACTGGGTTGAGCTTCCTGTATTATACAGCAACTTCCCACTAGCTATCTATTTCTCATATGGTAATATATACGTTTCCATACTACTCTCTCAACTCATCCAGCCCTCTCCTCTACCCTGCTGCCTTCACAAGTTTGTTCTCTATGTCTGAGTCATCTCTATTCCTGCCTTGCAAATAGGTTCATCAGCACCGTTTTTCTAAATTCCATATCTAGTTTCTTTATTTTCATTTGGATATTCTGGGGAAGAATGTGCTTCCTGGCTTGTCTAGGTTGTTGGCAGAATCCCGTTTTGGGGGGCTCTAGAATTGTGGACCTTGTTTCTTTTCCAGCCATCAGCTGGGAGCTGCTTTCAGCGTCTGGAGACTGCCTTTACTCCCTGCCACTTGGCCCCTTCATCATCAAAATCAGCAGTGGAGAACGTTTCCATGTTGAGCCCCCCTTGTTCTTCCAATCTCTTACTTTCTTGTTTTTTGCAACTAGTCAGAGAAAATCCTCTTTCTTTAAAGGGCTCATATAATTAGGTCAGGCCCATTGGGATAATCTCCCTATTTTAAGGCCAACTAGGTTGGGACCTTAATTACATCTGCAAAATCCTCTTGTTGCAGAGTTTGACTGAATAACTGTGTAGGAGTGTGCGTGTCAAGGGCTGGGAAACTTGGGAAACCGTCTTAGAATTCTGCCAGCCACAGAACCCTTCCTGCACTGAGTTTTAGTGGTGGTTCTGCAGAAACAGTAACGGGCCAATTGGCCATATGTGGCCCCCCACTCCAGTACTCCTGCCTGGAAAATCCCATGGACAGAGGAGCCTGGTGGGCTGCAGTCCATGGGGTCGCAAAGAGTCGGACATGACTGAGCGACTTCACTTTCACTTTTCACTTTCATGCATTGGAGAAAGAAATGGCAACCCACTCCAGTGTTCTTGCCTGGAGAATCCCAGGGACAGGGGAGCCTGATGGGCTGCCGTCTATGGGGTCGCACAGAGTCAGAACCGACTGAAGCAACTTAGCAGCACTGAGTTTTAGTGGTGGTTCTGCAGAAACAGTAACGGGCCAATTGGCCATATGTGGCCCCCCACTCCAGTACTCCTGCCTGGAAAATCCCATGGACAGAGGAGCCTGGTGGGCTGCAGTCCATGGGGTCGCAAAGAGTCGGACATGACTGAGCGACTTCACTTTCACTTTTCACTTTCATGCATTGGAGAAAGAAATGGCAACCCACTCCAGTGTTCTTGCCTGGAGAATCCCAGGACAGGGGAGCCTGATGGGCTGCCGTCTATGGGGTCGCACAGAGTCAGAACCGACTGAAGCAACTTAGCAGCAGCAGCAGCATAGACATATATCTCTAAATAACAGAAGACTGCAGATATTGCATGATGTATTTTTCAAGATTGCTACAATGTTTTTTTAAAAAAACCATTTTACCATTTGCAAAAACAATTCTTAACACTGTTGCGTCAGAGTGGCTTGAAAACCAGAGTGCTGGATCTCCAGAGTTGAGAGAGTTGATGGTGGTCACTACAGGGAGGCTGGTTCTTAGGAGAAATTGTAGGACCTTGTGCGGCCCCACTATCAGGCCAGCTCCTTTCAGTCTGTTGATTTAATAAGCACTTAATATGATCATTTTGCTCTTAAGTCTGAATTTTGTAGCAAGAGCATAAACTTGTACTGAGGGCTCAATTTTGCTAGCATAATAATAAATCTTAGACACAGACTCTGAAATAAAGAAAACAAAAAATCTCCGTATAAAATACTTTGGAAAATATTGTGACTCGCAAAGACCAAAATAAAAAGACATAATCACACCACCCAGAGTCAACCACTGTTAAGTTTTTGACTTTTTTGTCCCAGTCTTTTTTTCTCTTTCCCTATACATAAACATATGTGTTAGTCAGGGCCACATAGTAATCTGAACAGAGAAAATTTACTATAAAGGACTACTAGCTATGACATAGGCATTATTAGGAAGGTGAAAATAAAAGTCTGAAGAATACCCTAGGGCTGAGAAAGAGCATCCCAGAGAGGCACAGCTTCAAAGGGAGCCCTCTTGCCACGACAGATGGCCATCTGGCTGGAAAGGAGGACACGTCTGCAGCCTCACTGGTTGGGATCGTCCTCTGGGCTGCCTGAGTCAGGACTGGTCCACAGCCGCTGGGCAAGCAGAAGAGCCTCTGCAGGGCAGGCGCTGAGGGCAGTCGGGGTGGTGAGAGTCGCCTTCCTGGCGGGGTAGGGTGACGGTGGTCTCACTGGGAGTGCCGCTGCAAGTGGTCGCCGCTGGGGAGGGGCGAGTGCTTTCAGAGGCACTGCATTCTCCGGGTGGGTGGCTGGTGCAGAGGCTTCTGACTGTGGCGAAGGAGCAAGAATAGAAACAAAGGGAAGCTTCTGAACCAGGAGGGGAAGCTTCTTCCTACATTGTCTCTCCTGCTCCCTCTAGTAACAAACCTAATGTGGAGCTCACTGCAAAGGAAAAACATTAGAAGGGTCCAGCCCACTAAGGCAGATGTGGATTGGAGCTGAGAGGCAGTATATTGCCAAGCTGAGATCACAACATATACCTCATTTTGTAACTTGCTTGGCTCATTTAACATACTAGAAACATTTTCCCATATGATGAAAATAGTCTTCTGCAACATAATTTTTAATGGATATGTGATATTTCGTATTATGGGTGACTCATAACTTATTTAGGCAATACCCATTTTGGGGACTGAGGTTATTTCTAACCTATATTGATTATAAACAGTGTTGCAATAAATATTCTAGGAGTCAATTCCTTAAGATGAAATCCTAGCCAATGGGATTTCTGGGTCAAAGAGTATATCCATTCTTCATATTTTTGATGCACACTCTGAAATTTCCCCACAGAAAGATAACAGTATGTCTTAAAGCATTAAGTACTGGTAAACTTACTGCATTTCATTTTTAATATGGTCTAATTTTAAAACCATGCTAATTAAGTGAATTTCATGATGATAATGAAATA
Organism: Aepyceros melampus; assembly: GCA_006408695.1. NCBI lineage: Eukaryota > Metazoa > Chordata > Mammalia > Artiodactyla > Bovidae > Aepyceros > Aepyceros melampus. The sequence continues at coordinate 109,198 of SJXQ01009010.1, forward strand.
TTCTTGGATAAAACAGTTTTTACAACAGCATTTAATAATGAGTGATACCAAAGACTTACTTAAAATGATAATGAAGTGGCTGTTAGTACCAGTGCCAAAGAGAAAAAAATACTCAGAACTTACAAATGAAGACTCTGATTATTCCAAACATAAATTTCAAACTGTAAACACAAAATCTATTGGAACCAATCATTTTTATGGTTTACAAAGAAGAGACAGAAATTTAACAGGCTACTCCAAAAGGATTGCTTTTTTAAAAAAAAAATCAGTAATAATTAGGTTTTTGGTTTTCGGTCAGAAAAATACAATGGAAAAAAATACCTAGAAAGAAAAAAGAGGCTGTCGAGTGGGCTCAGACTCTGTTCTTCCACTGCAGAGGGTATGGGTCTGAAAATTAATATCCTACATGCCTTGTGGCTCAGGCAGAAAAAAAAGCAGAAAGAAAAAACATGAAATCAAGAAGGAAGGAAGAAGGACGGAAAAAGAAAGGAAAGAAAAAGAACAAGAAATCAGGGAGATTTAATAAAAGAGGCAGGGTAAAGCCATTATGGAAAATGCTATGGAAGTTTCTCAAAAAAATTAAAAGGAGTAAAACCACGTGTGTGTGCATGCTAAGTCACTTCAGTCGTGTCCAACTCTTCGTGACCCTATGGATTGTAGCCCTCCAGGCTCCTCTGTTCATGGACTTCTCCAAGCAAGAATACTGGAGTGGATTGCCATGTACTCCTCCAAGAGATCTTCCTAACCCAGGAACTGAACCTGCGGTTCTTATGTCTCAGTAAAACCATATGACCTAGCAATCCCACTTCTTGGTATATATCCAAAGGAAATGAAAACAGACTATTGAAGGAATATCTGCACTAGAATGTTCATTGCAGTATTATTTACAATAGCCAAGACATGGAAATAGCCTAAGTGTCCATCAATGGAGGAATAGATAAAGAAGAGGTGAAATATATATATAATATCTATAACAATATATTAGAAAATAATTATAATGTTAACAATTAGAATATAATTATAATATTATTTCATAATTATAATATAATAACAATACATTGTACATATGATATTATTCAGTCATTAGGAAGAAAGAAATCCTGCTATTTGTGACAACATGGATGGACCTTGAGAGTATCATGCTAAGGGAAATAAGCCAAACAGAAGAAGACAAATATTTCCATTATATGGGGAATAATAAAAAAAAAAGACTGAAAACTCATAGAAACAGTGAGTGGAAAAGTGCTGCCAGGGAAGAGGGGTGGGGGAATATGGAGAGATTGGTAAAAGGATACAGACTTACAGCCATAGGATAAATAAGGTCTGAGGATATATGGAAAACGTGGTAACCATAGTTGAGAACACTGTATTGCATAATTGAAATTTGCTAAGATATGAATAGAACTTAAATGTTCTCCAAAAACGCAAAGAAAAGATAATTGAAGTGATTGATGTGTTAATTAACTTGGGACAAATTCCTCACGATGTACATGTATATTAAATCACGGCAATGTATGCTTTAAATATCTTACAACTGAATTTATCAATTACACCTCAATAAAGCTGAAATTACAAAAATTTTTTAAAAGAGGCAGAAAGGAGAGAGTAATGAAGAAAGGAAAGAAAACTAGAAGGAAAGAAAATATGAAAGAGTACAAAAATAGAACACAGGCAAAGAAGAGAAAACAAACGATTTTAAGCAAACTCCATCTCGGGGAGGGTAACATTTAGTTGATTAATATCAAAACATTTTTAAGTGCTGGGAATACACAGCTTAAGAAAGACATGCTTTGGGGAAATAAGTCTTAATTGCTCTATGCGCCAGAGAAGTGGAGATGGCAGTGTTTCTGTGGCACTTATGTGGCGGTGCCCTGTTATCACGGAAGTCAGTACAGAAGGGCATGCCTTTCTGCAGGACAGAGGAGCCTCACAAGTCCATGGGGTTTCAAGAGTCAGACACAATTTCGCGACTAAAGAGAGAGAGAGAAAGAGAGAGACGCAGATTCCAGTGCTTTCATTTGCTGTTAAATGCCTCAAAATAAGCGGCACATGTATCTCAACAAAGAGGCTTTGGTGTCCACACAGGGAGTATTTCTACCAGGGGGTGGTAGAATTTACCTGCTGACTGGTTGGCCATGGCAAGCTGGTTTCTCAACAGGTGGGGTGCAGGCCTGGCTTGCAAAGGAGCCAGAACAATGTCAAGGCTGCTGAGGGGAGGTGGGTCTTCCTCCAGGTGGCCTGCATTCCAGTCCTGGTACATGCTCTCTGGAGGCCACAGGGTCATCCTGCCAGAAAGGGTGGTGCAAAAGACATGGAAAACAGTGGGAGATCCAGTGCTCTCTGTGCTTAGGATGTATCATTTCTCTGAGCTCTAGCAAATGGGGTGAAAGTAAGTCAGTAAGGCTGAGGCATGGATGGTCTTTCAGAATATGGGGTTCACACTACTCTTTGGAAAGAAAGAAATTCACTGCTACTCCTCTGCTATTTCCCTGATCTGTTTGGGAGCTGGCAAACTGATTTGATAAAACAGTGATAGATTTGTCAGATTAAGATAGTAATTTACTTCCATTAATTTCAGAGACATCAGTGTCTCACAGTGAGAAGAAATATGGCTACCCTGGTGGGATACATTTAAATTCATTAGATTTCCTGGCTTTCATCTGAGACACTGAGACTTTTTCTTCTCTGCTGAAAAAGCCTTTCAATTTTTACTTCAAATGGTACTAAACAAGCACTCATCAATTTATACTTTAAATTCTCTTAACAATATCCGGGTTGGATGAATCTGTTTAATTAGCAGTGGGTTGATGCTTTCTTGGCCCTCTGCAAGTCCAGTTACCAGAATAAAAGAAACGCACGGAAAGCTGCTGGTTGGAAAAACATGCCTCCTCTGATGGCGGGGAACCAGAAGAGACATTCTCCCAACAAATGTTAACCCAGGGAAAAAAATCTGAATATATACAAAAGATTAAATTAACAATAGATGAATGGCAAATGAGAAAGCTGCCAGTGACCAGACTTTCTCAGGAGCCAACCTTTAACAATATGGATTATTTCGGATAATTCATGGTTTGCCACCCTTCATTCTTTGTCTTCTCTATAATATCCAGGGCACATCTTAGACAGATAATTAGGGCATTATCATATGCCTTAACTAAGTCGGACAAATTGCCTTGCACTTCTTGGTAAACCAACCTCAGGCTCTGTCATTAGCCTTGTCTAATTGCTCCAAATAAAGTCTTTGCCTTTTTACCGCATCAACTTTATTTGTCAATACTCAAGCAAGAGTGACTGTTTCCTTTCCTGTCGGGCTCCATGAATACGCTAGTCACTAGGTAACCTTACAGTTAATCCAGGCCACAGCGTGGTAAAATGTAAAAAATGTAAAGGTCAAAAACATGTTTCTATTATGAAAAAAATGAATGATAATGACATAATTTTTTCAGCTCATCAGGCTCTTTGCTAAGTGCTGCTGTTATTGCCAGATCAGTAGTGTATAACAAAGAAGTGCTTTCTGTAGCCTGCTTCATTAGTCTGCCCTGTAGGACCTCACCTCCAGACCTTTCACTAATCTGTTGGCCAGCTCAATAGTCTTGTTAGTTCTATTCACTTCTTCCTGACAGCGGATTTTCTCAGCTGTAGACCTTGCAGAGGCCATGGTTAAGGCAGCCAGGTTTGTGTCTAGTTCCTTTAAATAAAAACAGTAAGAGACAACTTTGGACATTGTCAGAGCAAGGAAAAAGATCGCCACTGACTTATTTTATATTGCAGAAAGTTAAATTATACCGTGTGCTGCAGAAGTAAACACACCCTCAGATGGGAGGCAATGCCAATTCACACAATGAGAAGGTGCAGTGGGGAAAATGGAAGAAAAGGATATTCGGCGGTTTATGCAATTTTTGTTGTTTGTTCAAAACAGCACCAAGGGGGGAAAAATAAGAAACACACACACAAATTCAAAATCCTAGAGGGAAATGGAGAATGCCATTTTCCAGACAAATTACCTGAATTCATGAAGATTTAATACACTTGATTCACATTTACTATTAGTGCCAGTAACACACTTAATACAACGTGTCCCAAAACATTTTGCAATGAGAGCCTATGGCAAGATAAAACCCAGGGGAAGCTTTTAAGGTGGGATTTGAAGAGCTGTGAGGAATCAGCAGCTCAGGGGGAGGGAGCCCCAGCGCCGGGGAAGCTGAGGGAGTGCAGAGAAGAGCCGAATTTCCAGCTGAGGATGTAATGGAGATGGGGAGATGGGGGCGTCCCAGGGAGCTGGCTGCTGGGATAGGTGGAGCTCAGGGAAGAAAAGCAGAGGAACAAGGTTGTGAGGATAGTGTGCAAGAGACTTGACTCGCTCTCTGCAGGAGGCAGAGTGTGAGAGGAGGGAGATTGGAAAGAAAAGGCAACCTCCGAAAAAAATCACGGCTCAAGTAGTAAAAGAACTGTGTGTGTGTGTGTGTGTGTGTGCGTGCACGAGCGCATGCGTGTGCATGCGTGTGCATGTGTGTGCGTGTGTGTGCATGTGTGTGCACGTGTGTGTGCGTGTGTGTGTGCGTGTGCGCGTGTGTGATTTGCTGATCTTTTTCAAGAAATCACCCACTCACTGAAAGAACCTCCATAAAGATGGAGAGACGGCCAATGCTCTCCACAGTACATTGGGAAGGCATTTGCAGTGGCAAAGGATAAAGCTCATGACATTGTGTAGAATTTCGTTCACAATAGTTTTATGAAAAAAAAAATGCTAGCACTAGAAGTAACTGGATATAACCACGAAAACTCTCTTCGGATATATAACATATATAAGAATCGCATGATTCCTTTGACATGACTACCCGTTACTATTATGAATCTGTTTTCTACTTAGTAAAAATGAGGCCAACAGTCTGACAGGAAGTGGGAAAGAATAGTTTATAGAACCTTAGGGAAGAACCTCAGTTGGTACTTCTTGGGCTCATGGAATTCTTTCTCAGACTTGTCCTGATCTAGTCACCACTTAAAATTCCTCAAGCCCACAAAACAACCCCCCTTCCAACCTTCTGAATTTTCTTCTTCCCTCCCTTCTTTCCAGACAGCTGGCTCATGGTTGCCCACCTGCAAAACCAATGTAAACCATTAAACTGGACTAGGAGGAAAGACCAGATACTGCAAAGTCTTGTCTCATGTCTTACGATATCCATTTGCATTAACGATAACACAGATGGCAAGTGGCAAGCTTCCTTTAAGAAGAACATTAGCCTCTAGTTTCTAGAATCCTCTGAACAATCATTTATTAGACATAACTGGCTACTGGATTAGTTTGCTAGGGCTACTACAACAAAGCTCCAGAAACTGGGTGGCCTAAACAGCAGCCATTTATTGTCTGGCAGCTCTCCAGGTTAGAAGTCCAGAATCAAGCTGCTGGCAGGCTGGTTTCTTCGAAGGCAGGGAGAGGAGTCTCCATGGCCGTCTCCTAGCTTCAGAGGACTGCTGGCCATCTTTGGTGCTCCTTGGCTTATAGACGCCTCCCCCCATGCCTGCTTTCATCTTCACGTGCCATTCTGTGTGACTGTTTTCAAATCTCCCATTTTCATAAGGACAGCAGTACATTTGGTGTCCTCCTTTTAACCTGATTAACTCTGCAAAGACCCTATCTCTAAATTCAGTCAAATTCTGAGGTGCTGAGTTAGCACCTCTACAAATGAATTTGGGGAGCACGCAACTCAGCCCGTAAGAGCTGCCAAGTGCCAAACACTGTGCTATGAACTTGAAGGGGAAGGGTGGTACCAAGATGAATAAGGTATGGCCCCTGACCTCCCCGCCTGGCAATTTAGTGAGAGAGGCGGGTTGATATGCAAACGAAGGCAAATAAAAGAAGGGAATTTATAGCCAACTACAGCTACTGCTGGGCCTGAGGGAGTGGGAAGCCCAGGCCGATTGTTTCTGGGGAGGGAGGGTGTCAGAGCTTGGCCCAGGCTTTGACTCGAATTCCCCTTTTATTCGTGGGCCTGTGGGTGTGTCGTCCCTCACTCCTCCTGGAAGTAGCTGCAGTGGGTGCCCTGCTGAGGGGTGGGTCAGGATGCCAGGGTCCTCATGCCTCACTGTCAGGGAGGGAGTGATGGGTGGATGGGAGAGCAGAGCCCTGATGTTCCAGGTCAGGAGGAAGGGAGAGCACCCAGCACAGATGCCTGCAGGGATAGGGGGTGGGCGCTGTCTTTAGCCCACATGCGTCAGGGACCCAGAGCTGGGGGCGAGGGGAGAGGGGTCCCCGCAGCGGCCTCGCAGCTGCACAGCCCTTGGGAAAAAGCAGGCCCAGGATGTGTCTTCAGGTGCTTTCCTGTTCTCTAACCTAAATTCTTTCTCCTGAGACCCTTCCCTGCGGCCCTCTCTTCAGTCGCTCTGAGAAGGCCAGAGAAAGTCCGATCAAAGCAACCACAGGAGCTTGAGACTAGTCTCCTTTATGACTGTTACCAAATATCGAGAATTTATGGTTCATCTGTTCTTTGGAGGATCATTTGAGTTCCTGCTGGAGGGACTGGAACAGGTGGGAAATGGAAAAAAGAAAGGCAAGGAAAGAAAGAAGGTGGGGATGCCGGAAGAGAGGGGAGGGGGCAGGAGAGAGAAGGGACTTCTATGAAAGGAACCCAAACCAGACTGAGTATTTTTTGTTTTTTTCCCTACTCAAATCCACCACTTCCCAGAGTTATATCTCTAAAACACTGAGTGATTCCCCACTAGAGACAATTTGTTACTACTCCCGTCACCTCTAGGACAAAATCCAGACCCCTTGGCACATCGCGCTGAGTCTCCCAGCCAGGCTGCGGACTCCTGCCTGCTTCTCAAACTGCCCTCCTCCTCTTTTCTACCCCACCTCTGCCCTGCCTCACAGAGGTAATTCCCATTCCTACGCCATACCTTGGAGCTGTGTCCTTGCTGTTCTCTCTGCCTAATCTTCCAGATTTGTTCCTCATTTGAATATGTCACCTTCTTTGCAAAAGCTTTCTCTGAACCCCAGGGAAAAGCAGTCACCAGTCACGCCTCCACCCTCCTCTAAGTTGGCACAGCCTTGTTGCTCATAGTACAGTAGAAATAATATTGTATTATAATTATATATTTCTCATCCATCTCCCCAAGGAGACTGTGAACTACTGCAGGAGGAGATTCTGGCCTGATTCATCTTGGAGGTCCCAGCACCAGCACATGGCCCGGTGTGTAGCTGATACACAGTCAGCCTTTGCTGAATGAACGCCTACTGCGAGGCTTAGGAAAGAGAGGGGAAGGCAGAAAGTAATGAGGAAGATAGACTAGATGAGGGGAAGAAAAAGACAGCAGAGAAGCAGGAGCATTCTGATTCTTCACAGCTCCTAGTTTTCTCATTCATCGGATAATTATCGCCTTACAGGGTTAGCCACTAGGTGCTACGCCAGGAACTGGGGATGTGGAGATGAAAGAGGTAGTGTCTGTCTTCAAGAAGCCACGATCTAGTGGTGTTGGGGAAGAGGATGCACAAGAAGGAGGTAACAGGTGAAGGGACAACCAATGAGCAGATCAATGTTAAACACACAGTGGTGGGCAGGGACAGAGGGCCACTCATCAGGCCTGCAGGAGTGGAGGTGCTCTGACGATTGAATAGGTGTGCTGAACAAGAGTAATAGATGGAGAACAAAGGAACAATATTAAGAAAACTATTGATGTTGGATCTGTAGAGGAAAGTTTCTTAAATTTAGAACCTTTAAGAAATGTATTTATTTATTTTAGGCAACAATGCTCGGGGTCATTGTTGCTGTGTGCTCGCTTTCTCTAGTTGCAGCTAGTGAGGGCTACTGTCTAGCTGCTCCTTGCCGGAGCAGGGGTAGAACCCATATCCCCTACATTGGCAGGCAGATTCTTAAGCACTGGAGCTTAAGAAGTCCAAATTTAGTGCTTTTAATTTTTATTTTTGTAAACTAGCTGGACTTTGCACAGTGTTTCTTGAGGTATAGATCTTTTGGTTCTCTCTAGAATATTTACAAAGGTAACTGAGGTATCTGAGATTGGCCAAGGAATATAGGAGCTTGGCTTCCCAGGTGACGCTAGCAATAAAGAACCCGCCTGCCAACGCAGGAGACTGAGCAGAAGGAATATAGAATTCAGCCACCTGGATGGTTTTTTCAGATTTGACGTTATTCATTTTATCAGTAGGAAAAGATTTATCCTTTTATTGTAGAAACTTTTTTGGGGGGATTCATTTGGGTTTTTGTTAGTGAAGCTGTGAACCACTCATTCCACCCCAGGGTCTGTCTTCCCTAATGAATGTTAGACTGGATGTGTGAAGCTGGGTGCCCATCCTTCCTAGAGCAGCATCAAGGGGTCATGTCATTTCGTTTCCTTTAGAAGGGCTGGAGACTTCCAGCTGGCATGATTTTCCTTTAGGTCCTCTCTTGTTTGACTATAGTCTTTCCCAACACTCTGAGAAGAAGTGCTAAACAGAGGAAAGACAGTATCATTCTTCCTACATTTTTCCATAGGCTGATAATAAGACATATACCCCTCTCTTACAGGATGTGCATATCAATGTGGTTAATATGAATTTTTTTTCCAGTGTCCAAATCCCTTTCTTCTCCAGCTTCCTTTTCTTTTTATCCTTCCTTCCTTCTTTCTTTCTTTCTTTTTTTTTTTTTTTTTAAAACATTGCCCTTTTCAAAACAAGGGGAGATTCAGCATAGTTCCCGTGCCCCAGTGATCCAGTGGTGTCACGTCACTATGGCAATTGCTGCCCAGGGCAGGAGTGCAGAGCAGCTGTAATTGTGCAACGCCTTATTGCTGGTGCATGTCAATCAGAACCTATGAATTGAGAAAAATTTGCTCTGTTCATTCTGTTAAATGATGTATCCAATTAAACCTGTTAGAATTCATGATCTTCAGTCAAGGTTAAATGAAAGTAGTTACTCCTGTCAGCTAGGTGATTAAATGCTGCCTACATCAGGCACATTTATGTGCAAAATTAAAATTTTGGTATAAAGCATGAATCTTTATGCATGCCAGTTAATTATCTTGCGGTTCCTCCACTTATTAAATGCCCACTGCATTTCTTCTTAATCATCAGCTTCCTTTCAAAACTTATTTCATACTTCACATTACACCAGATTTCAATGTTTAAATGAAATGCTTTACCAATGAAAACTTCCTCTTTTTGAAGGCTTGGCTTCACTATGCTACTCAAAAAAAAATCATTATTAACATATTCTCATTATTATGTACAAGTGTTTCTAGAAGCCAGTTTGACTGATGCCAAGGCATTCTGAAAGTGATCCCTGTTCAGACTCCACCGAGGCTTGGGTCTAACCTGGGTTGAGCTTCCTGAATGCCTCCTCCCTCAACCACTCCAGGCTGCCATATGCAATGCCTCTTGCTGAATGTAGGGTCCTATTTCTTTTTCCTTTCTGATCTACTTTGAGTAGATACAAAATGAGCGCAATCATGAATAATGAGTAATCATGAAATGAGTTACTACTGTACCTTAGAAATTGTGGGGGGGGTAGAGTGGGGATACTGCTTTTTCCATTTCAAAAAATAAAAAGAGACCTAACCACTTCAGACCTGGAGAAGGGAATGGCAACCCACTCCAGTAGTCTTGCCTGGAGAATCCCATGGGTAGAGGAGCCTAGCAGGCTGCATACAGTCCATGGGGTTGCAGAGAGTAGACACTACTGAGTGGCTAACATCAACCACTTCAGGTCTCAGGCATACACAAATGTTGCCTCTTCTGTTTGGTTTTAAAATGAATGAAAAGTACAAGGTAGAAATAACACAATTCCATAGAACCTGTGGTTCCTAAATATAACATTATAGGAGCGGTAGGATGCCGCAAAAACACTCTAGCAAATACTTCTCTTAAAAGTGCTTCACACTATAAGTTAAGTGTTTCTACCTTTGGGGACTATTTGTTCATTTTTGCTAGGAAAGACTCAATAATAGTTGCATAGAATTAAAAATTTTGCAACACACTTTCTTTTACTGATGTTATTAATTTCAGGTGTTTATTTCTCTCTTTCTGAGGCAGATGATATCCTTATAAATTTTAAAACTTAAAAGTAAACTACATTTTAATTGATTCACAGTAAATAATACTAATGATGTCAGTGTTATTGAAATTGATTTCCATTGTATTTAATCTGCTGTGCCATAGTTTCTCAGTCTTTTCTAACCACAAAGCATTCAAGAATCATAAGAAAAATATCTTTAAAGATGAAAGATATAAGTTCTCAATTTAGTTGTTGCAAGTATTTAAATAATACTTCCTCTACTAGAAAGTTATGAAATGTTCTTCTTAAATGAACTTGAAAGGGGCCGATTTCCATGAGAATGAAAACAGATTTATTAATAAATGGAATGGAAGAAGTGTTTTTCACTGAATAATATTAATGAATTAACCAGTGGTTAGTGACGCTGAGCAGCTGCCTATGTGGGAATGTGTTAGAAACTCATTTTTACTGCAAATGTCCCCTCAGACACGCCCCATGTCAATAACAATGCCCTGTTATCCTTCTTGAATTTATAGCTTTCCTTAAATATACCAATAGCCAATGTCAACTTTTTTTTTTAAGGAAATCTAGCATTGGTGTGTTGAAGAAATGATGGAACTGGAACTCAAACAAATGTCAGTCCTTCATCTGTTGCAAAGACCAGCCTCCTCTAGTGATGGGAGTGAGTGGGCCAGAACCTTGGAAGGTAGGGAGTGGGCCCTCTGTGTGGCAGAGGTGGTTACAGAGTCCAGGAGTGCTTGGCCACCTCGGAGCCCTCTCAGTGGCTGCAAGGCTGATCCCAGCCTTCAGCAAGGGGCAGGTGTAGACAGTGGCTTTTTGGGCCGCTGATCCCCTTACATTGGATCCTTATTTACTCTGCTCATCTGCTCCTCAGAAGCTGCTGCTCAGAGTCCTCAGTGTTTTGTCATGAAATCTTGGGTCAAACCTCACTGAACTCAGAGACAAGATTGTGTATATTCTGGGAATTGCAGTCAGGCTTGAGCCAGGCAGGGCTTGCTGGAGGTACCGGCTAATAAGGGCTTTCTACACGTAATGAAGACGAGAGGGGATAGAGAACATTGAATTTAGGGTACATTTCTGGGAGAAGGAATCTGTTTCTGTCCTATCCCCTTCAAGTGGCGGAAAGGTTGGAGAGATCTCTCTTGTGAGGAATGTGCTGGAGTAACAACAGGTGGTCACCACAGTGCCCCTGAGGAGGGGAGCCTCAGGCTGTGGCTTTACTCAGGGGCTCTCCGTTGTGTTCTCTTAAGCACGTCACCTGCTTGGAGCTCATCTTCTTTCCCACTAAATGAATGCTGAAGATTTCTTGCTGCTGCTGCTGCTGCTGCTGCTAAGTCGCTTCAGTCGTGTCCGACTCTGTGTGACCCCATAGACGGCAGCCCACCAGGCTCCCCCGTCCCTGGGATTCTCCAGGCAAGAACACTGGAGTGGGTTGCCATTTCCTTCTCCAATGCATGAAAGTGAAAAGTGAAAATGAAGTCGCTCAGTCGTGTCCGACCCTCAGTGACCCCATGGACTGCAGCCCACCAGGCTCCTCCATCCATGGGTTTGCCAGGCAAGGGTACTGGAGTGGGGTGCCATTGCTTTCTCCTAAGATTTATTAAAGGATACTTATTTAAAGTCTTCCCAAATGATTGCCTGGATTTCCCAGCTGGCTCAGTGGTAAAGAATCTGCCTGCCAATGCAGGAGACCTGAAGAAGATGCAGGTTTGATCTCTGGATCAGGAAGTTCCCCTGCAGGAAGATATTGCAGCCCACTCCAGTATTGTTGCCTAGAAGAATCCCATGGACAGAGGAACCTGGCGGGCTACAGTCCATGGGGTTGCACTGAGCCGGGACACGACTGACAACTGAGCTCCCATGCAGATGACTACCCAGGGTGCCCACAGATCTCATTCTGGCTCCCAGGAGGTTGTTATGTAGGAGCCAATAAGGGGAGGTGGAGCGAGAGCTCTCCTGGGTCCTGTCTCGAAGGCTTAGGGGCTGAGAAAAAACACACAGGTAGAGAAAAACAAAGCCCAAGGAGGAAACCAACAGCAGGTGAAGAGCAGAGTAAGCAAATATCTGTTTGAGTTAATTCTTACAAACTGGTCTCTTTTTGTGTGACCCTGTGTGTGTTTTATGGGTTAGATGTCAGAAAAGCAGCATCTTTCCTGGGACCTTTTTCTTTTCTTTCTTTTTTAAAAAAAAAAAAATCGTTTAGAAATGTGAACAATTTTCTGTCCAAATGGTCGCTGTCCCTAAGTGGCTTAAAAACTCCCAGTGGGAAGGACAACAGCCCTCTCAGAGGCAGAGTGGCCTCTGTCTGTGAGAAATATTCACCTACGGCTATGCTTTTCTGGCTTGCTTGATGGCTCGCTTTGCAACTTGGAGATGTAACGTAGCTTGAAATCCACTATGCGTTTAGCCCTGCTTTGTCAGCCCACCTAGTGACAGATTGGGCTGTTTTGTAGCCCTGCTGCTTTCCCAGGTTACACAATACCATGGCAAGTAGAAGGACTGGGTCCGATTTAATCAAAGGCTTTTGATTGCACAAAGCCTGGAGCCTCATTCCTACAGGGAAGCCTCTCTGGGACAAGGAAAGAAGGGGTTTGCTGTGTAGCAGACACACCCGTTTAAAGCTCCATGCAGAGAGACTGATTCCCCTCAATCTGCCTGGCAGCAGCCTGGGAAGACCACCACCGCCACAGATGCTGATACTGGGAAAGGTGGGAAACCAGAGAAGGGACCACTACTTCCTCTCAGGGCACCGCTGTCCAGAGGTTGGGGGTCTGCTGCACGCAAGGTCTCAGGTTGCCACCACTGGTCCAGTTAACCTCCAGGTGGGGATGAATTAAATAAGAATTGGTGGTGTCACACCTTGGGCTGGTTTGCAGGTTGGCAGGGACAGGCTGGCTCACCACTTCATTCTGTGTGTCAGAGGAGGGATAAATTCAAAGACATACTCTAGTATTAAAGAGATGGATGTTTTTACTTGTCACTTTCCTGACCTGAGGTTGGAAAGGTGATTCCACTAATAGTTGGCTCTCCTACTTAAAAGAGCAATGAAAATATTTTCTACGTTTCAGCTTCTCGGAGTATAAATAGGATATTTCCAAAATAAAAACACAAAGACTGCCTTTATTGATTTGCTGTGAATAATTTTCTAGTAAGAAATTTCCTTTGGACTCAATTGGGGAAGGAAAAGCAAAGTCCACATACAGCAAAGCAGACATTGTAAAATCGTGTACCTTTTCTCCGGTGGTCTTTGATTCATCTCATGAGCTCATGGGAATCTGTAGTTATATTGGTGTGTGGGATTATGTTGCTAGTGAGCAGATAAGACAGGCACACGTCATCTTTATTCTGGTGTAGGAGTGTTGTTTGGGCTCTTGAGTTCACTGTATTTGGGGGTGCTAGATATGTGGAGACACAAAATAGCTAAATATGAGTTTGTTTTAAAATATTTTATATCATAAATAAAGTTACTAAAAAACCCTCCGTTTATTCAAAATGCAAATATCATGACTGTGTGTGTTAGTCTCTCAGGCAGGTTCGACTCTTTGCGACCCCATGGACTGTAACCCGTCAATCTCCTCTGTCTACAGGATTCTCAGGCAAATATGCTGGAGTGGGTTGCCATTTCCTCCTCCAGGGGATCTTTCCCACCCAGGGATCAGCTGGATTCTTTACTGCTGAACCACCTGGGGAGCCCCAGGGGAAGGATAGTGAAGTGAAGTCGCTCAGTCGTGTCTAACTCTTTGAGACTCCATGGATTGTTGTCTACCAGGCTCCTCTGTCCATGGGATTTCCCAGGCAAGAATACTGGAGTGGGTTGCCATTTCCTTCTCCAGGAGATCTTCCCAACCCAGGGACTGAACTCGGGTCTCCCGCATTGTAGGCAGACGCTTTGCTGTCAGGGCCACCAGGGAAGTAGGGGAAGGATGGTGGGGCTCAAAATCTTAGCCGAGATCAGGGTATAAGATGGGAAATATTTGGGGGAATACAGGGATGTTTGTGTGAGTGTGTGTGCACATGCACACGTGTGACAGGCCCTCAGCTAGGTGACGGGTCTGAGAGTTGAGGAACACAGCCTCTCCTGCTCTCTGGCCCCACAGGGTGCAGCCCAGAGCTGCCCGTGGAGCCTCACAGACCATGGTTACACTTTCACTCTTGTGGAACGTGTGGGTAGCTGGGCCCAAGAGGACCCAGGAGCCTTGAATACTTCCCTGCCTGGTCCACCACAGCGTGGATGTGATGCCAACAGTGGGCTGACCTGGGGTCCCTGTGGCTGGTGTGAGGAGGCAGTCACAGATAAAGACTGTGTGGCTGGAGGCCCGGTAGGAGTACTACCACCCTGGGAGATACCAGCACATGGAGATGAGAATACCTGGGAACCGGGCAGCATATCCAGTTCTGAAGATGCCAAGGTGAGGTGAGCGGATGCAGGACCCGATGCCTCTCCTGACGCTGTGATGCCGCCTACTCCTGGGAACAGAGAAGACAGACCTCCTTCAGGACAAATGGAGAGCCTAAAAGGACCTGATTTACCCTGAATCAATTAGGCAAACCCTGGTTTGATTACAAAATTTGGAAATATTCTCCGTTAGAGAGCAAAATGAAGGCTTGAGGCTTTTTAGAGATGGAAATTTAATTTAGTTGTAGGAAAGTAAACAGAGTTACTCTTCTTGAAAACCTGAGGCTGTGGGTTAAGCAATAGAGAAATGGAAAGATTTCTCTTTCCATTTCCTGTTTCAATAAAATAACTAGATTCTGAGACACATACGAATGCTTGACTGAATTTTAAAGTTGGCTGTTTGGAGTAAAGGAGACACAGCTAAATGCTTGAATCTTCTCTGAAAACCTTTGATAGACACTATTAGTCGAATCTCAAAACTGTATTCTGTACAAGGCCTAAGTTTATCTCATTGTTCTTTGAATCCTAAACTTAAAAATTCATGTATTTGCTGAAATACTTACTGAACACTTATTATGTACAGGTATATGTCTAGATATGGGGAGTTGTTTAATATGCTTTCACTGACCTCCAAGAGCTTAAAGTTTATAGTTTTACAAATAGTGTGTAGATATTTCACTCAGCACATGTATGTCATTAGAGTGATATTAAAGTGAAATGATAAAAGTGATCTTTAAATATAACAAAATTTAGAACCTTAGCTTAGATATCATGCATATTCAATGTACTAACATTAAATGAAGTTCATCAGGAATCACAGAGACGAGAGACAGCACAGCGGGAGTGAGAGAATAAGCTCTGGAGCCAGGCTGCCTGGGCATAGATCCCTGCGCCATCACTTACTAGCTGTGTGGTTTGGGACAAGTTGCTTAACTTAGCTGTCTTTCCATTTCTCAGCAGCTGTGAAGTAAGAATGCTAATAGTACCTACCTCAAAAGGGTGGTTATGAGGGTTATGAGTTGTCATATGCACATATCACATTTTACAGGGTCTAGTGGAGAGAATGGTAAATATACATACATGTTTGTGTGATACAGTATAATACAGGTATTTTTAAAAATGCTATTTCTTTGTCAAAACATATCAGTTCTATTTGATTGATGCTATAGTGCAGATTATAAGAAAAATCTCTTTCTGAAGTTTAAACATTGAATTTAGCAAGTGAATGACGTTAACCTTTACATTAAAAAGTAGGAAAGCCTGAATAACTCCTGTAATATTGTTTTTGCCAACATGGAGTCTCCCCTTGTGGGAATTGCCACCAACCTTAAGAAACCTACATGTATAAAATACTTGAAAAATGAAGCATCAGATTCGGTTAAATATACGCCATTTTGAACTGACTGTGTGATAAGAAGGAGCTGGTTGATAAAGGAAAAGAGAAATGCTAAATATGTGTCGTGACAAACAGTGAAAAATTAAGGATTGTAACTAACATTAATTACATTCCAGTAAGATGAATAGGCTGCTCATCATTAATGAGAACATACACCTTTGTCTAAGTTTCACATCCACCTGTGATGAATGTGCTAATGGGGATAAAATACATCATAGTAACATTTGAATTAACAGCACACTAATAGATTGACATATGAGTATGAACAAAGCATTTAATCATGTAAACTATACCACACCCAAGAGCAAATTTTTCTGTATTGCCTACATCACATCCAAGTGAATGTAGAAAACATTCAAGTCTTATTTTAAATAATAATATATTTAGGATATTGTCAGTATTGGATAATGTCTTAGAAAAAAGGCTTGATTTACCACATTCCAGAGAACTTAACTAAGGTTAATAAGATTCTGTAACCTAACTCTGATGAGATAAAGGGAATTCAAAACTGTATGTGTTTCTCAAGCTATAGCATATATTGAATCTTTTAACTTAGATTCGTAGTGCATGGCCCGCTGATAAAATGTTATCAGTTTAATACCAGACATAATATATACCAAGTAAAATTAAGCTTCTGTTTTAAGGAGATGTCTATGAGAAGTTGCATATATCCTTCTTGTTGCTACCTGGTATCATTTCTACAGCAGTTGAATAGGATCTCATAAATAAAGCAGTGCCATGTTATTTTGATGGGTGTCAGATTCCTAATATATTAAGTAATATTATTTAAAGCCTCACCCACTGTGATTAAGTATTCTTGGAGGAGAGCAATTATGCATATATCACAACAATGGGGATAACAAGTTATATTTATAATCTAAATCCATTCTGGTTAGAGAAATATATATGTTGTGTGATGTTTTCAACTTCCCTGGTGGCTCAGAGGGTAAAGCATCTGCCTACAATGCAGGAGACCCAGGTTCAATCCCTGGGTTAGGAAGATCTCCTGGAGAAGGAAATGGCAACCCATTCCAGTATTCTTGCCTGGAAAATAAGTCCATGGGGTCTCAAAGAGTTGGATATGACTGAGTGATGTTTTCAAGAAATCCCAAGATTGTGTATAAACTGCTCTAGTCCTTATACTTACTTTAAAGTTGGGAGTTAGAAAACAATTTATGTTATAATAATAATAGCTAGAAGTCTTTTGAAAGATTGAAAATCACAAACCATTTATTCAATCACTGAGCACCTAGGTGCCAGGTGTGATGGCAGTGCTTAGACACTCTTGTGGACACCAAGAACAAGATTCTTGTTCTCCAGGACTAGTTGTGGGGAGAGAGGAGTACCAACAAGAATGCCAAAGATCTCAGTCCTTAATTTCTAGCATAAGTTGTGTAGATCCTAGTATTGAGGAATGTGCAGGACTGGTGGGTGGGAAGTACTTGAGGGCAGGGTAATCACTTACAAAAGGAGAGAAGGAAAACAAATACATCGTGAGGGAAAGGGAGACTCTAAGCCTGTCACTCAGCATTTCCTTCTTGCCAGCTCCCACTGACACATGCCCACTGGGCTGAGAAAAGACCAATATTAAATGTAGTTCTTGGGAGACTTCCTTTGCGGTCTAGTGGCTAAGGCTCTGTGCTCCCAATGCAGGGGGCCCAGGTTCAATCCCTGGCCAGGGAACTAGATCCCACATGCCTCAACTAGGAGTTCTCATGGCTCAATGAAGATCGAAGATCCTGTGTGTCACTACTAACACCCAGCGTGGCCAAATGAATAAGTAAAATATTTTTTAAAAATTAGTTCTCTAAGATGTCTTGACCTATAAGAGCACAACAGGGTAGCCTGTGAAATAGAGCAGATCCGAAGTGCTTTGAGGGAGCTCACGGAGTATGGAATGGATAGAGTGGGAAATTGAATATGATAACCAAGTTTACAGAAATAATTTCAATAAACATGTTGCCGTAACAGAGGTAAATGTGAAGTGCTATATATAGAGAAAAGAGAACAAAAAGAATCCTGCCCTTAACATTTGTAGATGTCTTCAGGAAAGAGGGAATGTGAGCTGCTCTTGAGAAAAAAAAAGTGAGTTTTCAGGTAGAGCAGAGGAGCTGAAGAATTCCTGAATTTGGAAGAAAAGGCACAGAGCCAAGGCACCAGAGTCAGAGGGCATAGAAAGGGACACGGCTGGGATACAGGCTTCAGGAGGGTGTGGAAAAGGAAATTCTTTCAGGAGCTGAGTCCAAGAGAAGAAGAAGCAAGATGGGATCCAGGGCATAAATTGACCAAGGCATGTGACTACAGATATAGGTAAGTGTGTGGAATGAAAGGTGGGACGTTGAAATGATTTTCATCTGATTGCGTCTATATTTCTCTGTGAAATATATGACAAGGTCTTCAGCAGAGAGTTGGGTGGGAGGGGTTGTTGGAGATTTGAGAATTGAAGAGAAAGTGCATAATAGTCATCTTGGGAGTAGGTTAATGAATGTACTAGGGAAGTTTAGTTGTCAGATAGTGTTGAGTGCTCATTGAAGACTTTTGGTCATAAATTTGCAATGGTTCCTTATAGCATGGGTTGTGGGCTCTCCTCTAGTAACATTCAGCTGCTTGGGTACAGGGATGTAGCAAGCACTTAGTTGAGTTTAAGAAGACTTGGGGTTTCACCAGGAAAGTACAGTAGAGGAAGATGAGGCAAAGGGAGTTAAGAATGTTTGAAAATGGAATGAAATGTGGAGTTGAGAGTAGGTAATGGGATCTGCGAGGACTTGAGGAAGTGGAGGACAGTGAACACATGGCTGGGTCAGTGGACTGGCAGTCTCAAAGGAGAGTCGGAAGGATGGGACGTGGTGATCAAGGAGTGCTTTGGTTGAGTTTTCAGAGTGTTTCTATCCTAGCATATGTCAGGCAGTTTCTGGGGACAGAGGATGTCATGATGAATGGAACAGGTATCCACGACACGCGTAAGCTATGGCAGAAAACTGACAGTAAGCAAATAGACAACCAAACCTCCCTGTGTAATGTGTTAGATGGTGATGAATACTAGGGACACAAATAAAGCAGAGAAGGAAACTAGGGAGTATTCAGGGAGGTCCTTGCAGTGCTCTTGCCTGGAAAATCCCGTGGGTGGAGGAGCCTGGTGGGCTGCAGTCCGTGAGGTCACTAAGAGTCAGACACGACTGAGCGACTTCACTTTCACTTTTCACTTTCATGCATTGGAGAAGGAAATGGCAACCCACTCCAGCGTTCTTGCCTGGAGAATCCCAGGGACAGGGGAGCCTGGTGGGCTGCCATCTATGGGGTCACACAGAGTCGGACACGACTGAAGCGACTTAGCAGCAACAGCAGTTGCAGTTAAAATAGGATATGGAAGGCTTTGCTGTGAAGGTGACATTTGAGCAAAGGATGGAAGAAAGGGGAAGAACTCATAGCAGTATCTCAGGGGAATACAGTCCAGGTGGAATGACAACAGATAATGAGGACTCTGAAGTGACAACATCCTTGGTGATTGAGGGATCATCAAGGAGGGCAGTGGCTGGGATGACGTGGCCGAGAGGAAAAGAGTAGAGAGGAAGTCAGAGGGATGATGGTGGTGGGGGTGAGGGTCAGAGCTCATAGAGCCTCGTGCCAGAATGAGGATGGCTTTGTAGCTCATTGCAAAGTTTTGGCTTTTATCTTGAGTAAGATAGGACGCCATTGGATGGTTTGGCACAGAGATGAGACTTACCCTTAAAAGGATCACCGTACCAGCTGTGTTGAGAGGATAGAGAAGGGGGACAAGGACAAAGAGAGGAGAACAACTGGGAAGCTACTGCAATAATCTCAGTGAAAGATAGTAGTGGTTTTGAGTGGTAGTGCTAGAGATGATAAATTGTCAGAATCTGGATACATTGTAGAAATAGAACAAAGAGGGTTTTGCCCTTGGGTTGATGTGGTTGTGTGTGTGAGAGAGAGAATCAAAGGAGACTCTCAGAATTGTGGCCTAAGGCACTGAAAGATATTTACACAGGATATTATAGAATGGATATTTACACAGATGGCCAAAACTGTGAAGGAATCCAGTGTGGTTGAATATCAGATTTAATTTCGACTATGTCAGGGTTGAGATTCCTCTTAGATTTGTGAGCTGATATGTGGAACAAGCAGTTGGGTAGACAGGACTAGAGTTCAAAATCCTGAACTTTGGTTCAATTATCTTTTATCCAGAAGGTGAAAATTTGGAGGATATCCCAAGCCATGAGACTGTATAAGATCTGTGAGAGAATGTGTGTAGAGGAGAGAAGAGGCTGGAAAATCTGAGGGGCCCTCCTGTTTTTAGAGGTCAGGGAGCTGAGGAAGAATCAGTAAAAGTTACTGAGAGGAAGTGTCCAGCACTGTAGGAGGAAAATAAGGACAGAGTGGTGAGGGGCTGGGAGATAAGCGTGTAATTGTTGGCAATGATGAGGTCTAGGGTATGATGATGTGAGTAGGTGACTGAGAGGAGGAGGAGGGAAAGATCTCCTTAGGGAGGGCGAGGACCCAAGTGTCAGGATGTCGGGTGACTAGGGTTGGTGACAAGATTGTGATGAGATGTAGGCAGCAACCCATGGATTGACGTCCACCTGTGACTCCACTGACCAGGCAGGATGGGGAGGACTTCAGAGGTGATAAAGTTTAATGATTTTCTTCCAAAAAGCTAGGATTTTTGAATGAGGAAGGACAAACATTCGAGAAGTTGCAAAAGGGAACCAGGTGGACATTTGCTCCTCTCCCTGGCCTTGAGGTTCTTGGGGAATAGGAGATGCAGTCTTTAGCTGAGAGGATGGCTGGAAGCAGGATCCCTAGGGGGCAGCCTGGCTCCCTTTAGCAGGAAGAGACCTTTAGAAAAGGAAGAAGCTGTGGGCCAGGTTGCTAGTGACAGTCAGTTCCTAGGAACAGCATGGAAGGGTTTGGGAGGAGAGGAGGGTTTGGGTTTGGGTTAAGATCGGGTAATACTTAGATGGTGAGGGATGATTTGTTGGTGACCAAGGTGAAAGCGATGCTGTGGGGGAGAGTGGGGGTAGGGATGCTGGCTGTGAGGCATTTGGGGTTGGGGCAGAGCAGCAGGGGCCGGAGGTCCAGCCTAAGGCTGAAGATGCTCTGGCAGTCAGGAAAACAAGATGATTGAAGACCAGCCTGAGGCTGGTCACACCAGGATGGGTAAGGTGGTGGAGAGTAGAGTAAATCTCTCTAGGATGGCTAATTATAATAATGCTATAGTCATCACCATTGAGGGAAATTTATCAACAACTAGGCCAAAGACTTAGCGAAGTTGATCGCAACTGGGCCAAAGAGTGATGATGAATTACTTTTCATCCCAACCCACTGACTATAGTAAGTGTTGACAAACAAACGCCAAACTTTTGCTGATGAAATGAAGAGATGCTGGAGAAATCTGGAAAAGAAAGATGTGAGCCTTTTATAATTCCAGGAAATGGCCAAATCATTCTTACATTTATAAGTGTGGGGTAAAAAATCAGAGTTCAAGGAGTTATTACCATAATTCCAGCTTGGGAAGTTTCGTCTGCCCCAAATCCACCCTTTCACTGAATACATGGATCTAAAGGCTGCAAATGATTTTTCTGTGCCATTAATTCATTATTATTTATGAAAATGAAAATCACTGTGATTCATACTGAAACGCAGACACATATATATCCACATACAAACCCACACTATAATCTGGCCGAATAATCACATGCACAACCTCATTTGAGGCATAAAAGACTTGTTTTGAGGGTAGAATGAAATAATGCCTTATCCCTAGGGCTGTCACTGAGTAAGACTGTAATGAACATTTCCACATTACTTTCTTTCTTGCATCTTCAAATAGAACAAATGGCTTAATGATTTGGAGTCAGTCAGTTTAAGAAATTAGCTGTCTTTGCCACTAACCATGGATTTCTCTGGGACAAATGTTCATATTCGTATCTTCAGTGCCTAGAATAGTGCCTGGCACAAGTAGTCATGCAGTGAGTGTTTCTGGGATGAAGCAGAGTCTGCTCCCTGAACATTACTACAGCTATTTGCCATGTTCACTTTCCAGGTATGTTCCCAAGCAATTTACTAAGGGTTCCTACAGCCAATGAAACATACATTTTACCAATCCCATTCATGAAAGGAATTCATCTTGGACATATGTCTTCAATGAATTAGTGTTTATTAAATACTGATTATTATTATCCAACATCTGAGTCGAAGTGCAGGCAGTAGGTCCAGTCTACACATCGTAATCTGAATTAAAACAACAGTATTTTGTTGTGCTGACATCTGTGGTGTGAGGGACATAAATACATATGGGGTGGCTCACGTGATACAGGGAGAGCAATGGTTAAACGGCAAGGGACTTGGCTGCCTTAGTGAGATGGGGATGGGGAGTTTAGGTGGAAGGTGCTCATCATGGGAAAGGTAATAAGTTCTTCCAGACAAACTGTAGAGTACACACATTCAGAGAGACTGCTTAGAGAGAAAAGAAAGCTCCAAGCCCACAGCAACAGAAAAAGAAGTCCTTCCCAGGGCAGTACCTGCAGGAATGTCTGGCGAAGAACATGCTATAGACTGAATACTTCGTCTTCCCAAATGCAAATGTTGAAACATAATCCCTAATGTTATGGTATTTGGAGATGGGGCATATAGGAGGTGATTAGGTCAAGAGGGTGGAGCCTTCACACATGGAGTTAGTGCCCTTAAGAGGCCCCAGATAGCTCCCTTGCCCCTTCTGCTGTTTAAGAACACAGTGAAAAGATAGCCAATTATGAGCCAGGAAGTGGTCCCTCATTAGGCATCAAATCTGCTGATGCCTTGATCTTGGACTTCTCAGCCTCCAGAACTGTGAAAAATAAATGTTTGCTGTTCATTAGCCACCTAGTCTATAGTATTCTGTTATAGCAGCCCAAACAGACTAAGACAGCATTACAGCAAATGTTATGCTTTAAGTGTGGTTGATAAATAGACATCCTTTACTTGGACTTGAAGCCACTAGGTCAGAGCCTGAGAATTTCCTTCAAATCCTAGTAGAGCTGTAATGTAAAGAAACCTCAGGGCGGAGAGCAGTGCTGGATGCATAAGAGCACTTCAAAGGAGCTTGATTCAACAGAGGCCTCAGGACAGGACCAGGCAAGAGCATTTCATAGATGCTAAGGGCGTCCATTTGTCCCTGGTGAGGAGGAACTGGGAACAATGATTAGAATCTCACCATTGAGTCTTGCTGATACACTTGGAAAGGTGTGCGTGCGTGCATGCTAAGTTGTTTCAGTCGTGTCCAACTCTTCGCAATCCTATGGACTGTAGCCCACCAGACTCTTCTTTCCATGGGATACTCCAGGCAAGAATACTGGAGTGGGTTGCCATGCCCTCCTTCAGGGGATCTTCCCAACCCAGGGATCGAAAGTGCATCTCTATGTCTCCTGCATTGACAGGCAGGTTCTTTATCACTAGCACCACCTGGAAAGCCCCAAACCCAGGCACAAAAGTTAATTATTCACAGTTCTTATTTTAAAATTCTATCAGCCATTTCTTTTATTTTTTTCCCTTGAAATTTTCAGCTAAAGAGCTTTATCAAATCATGTAGCAGAATGTTCTTATGCTTAAGCGATAGATGCTGAACAATTTAGAGATGAAATGTCATGATCTCTGCAGATTACTTCCAAGTCATGCACATACATAGAACAAGCAAGTATGACACTACCTTTTGAACTGTAATTCTCCTTCAAGCTTTTTTTTTTTTTTTGTAAACAGGTTTAAAAATCTCCTACTAACAAGTTAGAGGTTGGGAAAAAAAGTCCACTTCACATTGGTACAGACAGGTATCTGGACTAGCATTTCTCACTTGTCAGTTTTCATCAAGATTTGCCTTCCCATATGATCAAGCCAAATTCTTCCCCAGTGGCTTAGTGGTAAAGAATCCATCTGCAATGCAGGAGACATGGGTTCAATCCCTGGATTAGGAAGATCCCCTGGAGAAGGAAATGGCTACTCGCCCCAGTATTCTTGCCTGGGAAATCCATGGACGTGGGCTAAGTCTTCAGGGTCTCAAAGAGTTGGGTACTGAACGACTTACCAACAACAATATGATGAAGCAAAATTGGCAGCAGCTATGACAGAACATTATCCTACAGGGCTGTTGGCTTTGTTGTTGGTTTAGTTCATTCATTCTTTCAGCAAGTGTTTGTTGAGTGACTGTTATATGTGAGTCACAAGATTCTAGGTTCTGGCTAGATAACAGGAGGAAAAATACATTCTTTCTCCTCTGCAAATATGTTAACTACTATTTAACAAAAATGTCCTTTACAGAAAGAAAATCTTTTGCAATCTATAGATTTATCTTTAAGAATGTTTGTCCTTAAAACACAATTCTATTAAATGTCCTTCTCAAATTTATATATGATAAGAAAAATGATGAGTTTCTCTGGAAGAGCATAATAAAACACACTTTATGTCTCTCTTTATGGTTTTCTAGCTCCTTTATTTTAGGATTTTGCCTCAGGGAGAAAGACTAAACTTTCGAGTCCTGAGAGTATCAGAGGCAGAAAAATAGGGAAAGTCTTCAGTTTATATTAAATGAGAAGGTGTACAGAGCCCTGGCATGCTGCAGTCCATGGGGTCGCAAAGAGTCAAATATGACTGAGCGACTGAACTGAACTGAACTGCACAGAGGTTGGGCTCAGTAATTATTATTATTTACTATTGCTATCTATTTATTTATGACTGCACTGAGTCTTTGTGTGGGGGCTGCTCTTCTTTACGGCACACAGGCTTCTCATTCTGGTGGCTTCTCTTGTTGTGGAGCGCGGGCTCTAGGTGTGTAAGTTTCAGGAGTTGCAGCCCGTGGACTCAATAGTTGGGGCACATGGGCTTAGTTGCTCTACAGTATGTGAGATCTTCCTGGATCAAGAATTGCATCTGTGTCCCCTGGATTGGCAGGCAGATTTTAACCAGGGAAGTCCTTCATAACAGAATAATGGGGTAACCAGAATGAAATAAGTAATAAGTAATAACCCATTCACAGTTCCTATTAACCTTTATATTATATATAAAATCCAGTGCAGCCTGTGCTGAGTGTTCATAGCTACATTGTGGTATCCTAAGCAGGCTCCTTTGGGCTAGTGCTCCCTCAGATACTTGTGGCTGTTTCCTCACTTACTCCTGAAGAGCAGCAAGCCAGAAAAATTTACCCCTGCCTGTTTTTAGGTCTGTTGTGACGTCCCCATCAAAGGACAGACGATACCCTTCCAAATAATGTCTTTAATTTGCCAGATTTCATATCCCAAGGAACCTCCTAAAATGCATCTGACTTCCCCCATTTCTGCGTTCTTCCTATAATGGGCCAGAAACAGATCTACCCCCTACCAGGAACTGAAGAGTTTTTGATTGAAGAATATGGGAAACAATGATTGCTATGTTGGGCTTATATATTTTGTTTGCAAAATAATGGGTTTTAGGTTAAATTGAGGCAGGTGTGCAAATGTTCTGGAGAAGTCCATTGCCACCTCCCTCCCACCCCCCGACAGCACACCATAAAAAGAGTCTGATGATAGTTGTCACCAGCATCAGTAATTGTAACAAGGGCCTGGAATATCAATCAAAGGGAAGACAAGCGTTCTGATAGCATTAATCGGAGCTGGCTTCCTCCCACAAGTCGTGCCAGCGCTCTTGGATCCCTGCCTGTTCCCATTGTGTTCTGGCGGGTGGTTTGGATGCAGAGCCTTTCCCCCTTCCCGACCATGGCCGGCATGAAATTGGGGAATTAACTCAGAGCAGAGTTGTGCTAGTTTGGATGTGAAGGTAAATACAAATGGAGAAATTTCAAATTATTAAGAAGAACAAACATCCCTTGTTACGAAACATTAGCTGGCAAATGCAATAGACACGTACAATGGGCAGAAATTACGGGCAATTTCCCATACTGGCCTAAAGGAAAGATGGTCACAGGCTACAGGCCTGTGTATAATATCCCCAGGAAGAGATTTTAGGTTTTTCCCTTTCAGCAACCAAGCCAACGTGTCGAGTCTCATGATTTTGGGTGATAGTCTGCCATCACTCATAAAAAAGTTTAGGGGAAACGACATGCTTGGATTTCTTCAGTTATCATCCTGAGCTGTTCTGTGCAACTTTAGAGATGCTGTGGGGACTGACTCAACCTTTGCGTTTCACTTTATTGCTGGGTAGGTCTTCTTTCAGATATGTGATCTATTTGCCGTGCTGTGCCAAGTCACTTCTGTTGTGTCTGACTCTTTGCAACTCTGTGGACTGTAGCCCATCAGGCTCTTCTGTCCATGGGATTCTCCAGGAAAGAATACTAGGGTGGATTGCCATGCCCTCCTCCAGGGGATCTTCCTGACCCAGGCATCAAACCTGCATCTTTTATGTCCCCTGCACTGGCAAGCGGGTTCTTTACCACTGACACCACCTGGGAGGCCCCATGGAATCCATACAGGTCTATTTATTTATTTTAGGTCCCACTTGGACAGTGGGATCTAAATGATAGTCAAGAGCATGGCTAGAAAATTTAAACACTTCAGCACTGGCTGCTGCTGCTAAGTCGCTTCAGTCATGTCTGACTCTGTGCGACCCCATAGACAGCAGCCCACCAGGCTTCCCCGTTCCTGGGATTCTCCAGGCAAGAACACTGGAGTGGGTTGCCATTTCCTTCTCCAATGCATGAAAGTGAAAAGTGAAAGTGAAGTCGCTCAGTCGTGTCTGACTCTTAGTAAGCCCATGGACTGCAGCCTACCAGGCTCCTCCGTCCATGGGATTTTCCAGGCAAGAGTACTGGAGTGGGGTGCCATTGCCTTCTCAGCACTGGAATTTCCCAAAATAATAAATGGCTTTAAATATTGCTTGAATCCAAGTAATGACATAATTTTCTGTTTAGAGGAGAAAATGAAACAAAGGAGGTAAGTTTTCAAAGGATCACATGTCAGGGAAAGACAATGAGTTAGAACCAAAAGATCTGCCCACTCAGTTGGAAACTTCATTCTAACTTCCTCTGTCAAAGTGCTACTTCTCTTGGATCTATTCAGAGGATGGTAAAAAGAGTCCACGAGCCCAAGAAGCAGGAGCAACACTTTTATACTCTCTGCCCTCACATCAAGTACATTATATACAAAAAATTCTAATATTATATACCTTTTCATGGGATTGAAACCACTGAAACAGAAAAAGAATCCATCTACCATAAGCACACGTGTACATATTTATATGTATACCTACACAAAGCCAAAATAAATGGCTGAAAAATGAGAAATTCAACCCACTGGTTGATTTGTCTAAATGCTGTCAAACAATCATTTTGATTAATATTTTTTCACTGAATTGACTGATATTTTTTAATGACTAGAATGAACTGAGATATTGTGTAGACATCTCATATATGGAATTGCTACTGCTCCTTGGAATATTAATTGATCAACTTCTGCCATAATGGATAACAACCTATGTTAGAGATATCTCACATAAACAAATTATTATCCTTTATAGCATAAGCTGGCTAATGAATTTTCCAGGGAACTCCAAGTCTTACAAACTATTATTAACTAGTGGTAAGTAAAAATGTGTCTGAATTTCAAATGTTTGAGTTTCTTATGCCTTTTATTTCATAAGAAGGGGTTCATTTTCTCTAAGTGCAAATAAATAATTGCCTTTAAGACAGTCTAAATTGGACCTTTTCTTATGACTTTGCTTGTTGTTCTTTCCTGCACTAGTAAAAATCACTCTTTAGATATGAAACACACACACATTCTGGATAGACTTTGGAAAGGATAATTAAACCATTATGAAAGAAAATGCTACCCTCAAATTATATTTACCTTAATTTGAAAAAAGATAAGGAAAGTATAGAGGAAAACTGAAGAACAGGTAGAAACAGCTAATGGGACTTATAATCCACAGTGATCATTATATGTAGTCTTGTCTTTCCAAGAAATTGTAGTTTTAAAAAATTAACATGGCTCATGTATTAATATTAATGTTCCTCCCCAGGGGCCTCCCCTCTCAGGGCCCACAGGCTCCATCCTGTTGGGCTTTCCCTGTCCTATTTGGGCAATCAGTGCCTCCGTGGCTTTGTTTCTTTGATGAGTTCTGTTTTCTGAATGCAAGTTTAGACTTTAAATCTTCCACCTGAATTATTACAAGAGAGATTTGGTAATTAAGTTCTAACAAGATTTAAATGATATTAGAAACAGTCAGTTAAAAGGAAACACAGCCTTGGGCTTTGTTGTGAATTTGTATAATTATTTTTAGTCCTCTAGAGGACGCATAATTATGTTTCTGTATTTATAAAACTACTGCCTCTGAGGCACCAAAATGAATTTTACAGTATGCTGATTTGCATATTAATGTTATTCTTTGTATATCAAAATTTCTTTGGCTGAAAAAAAAAAAGATTTTCCAGGAAATTTTCAAAGTAACCACTAGGAGCATAAAGTCTTTTGATCTGTGCATCTGACAAATCCACTACTCAGGGAGAAAGTTTGATAGTCTAAGAATAGAAGAAATGTAAGAAAGTTAGATATATAAATACTAAACCTCAACTTTAATTTGATCTTCACTTGGAAAGGGGTACAGTGACATAAGCCAGGAATAACAGCCAATAACACTGACTGAGTACTTATTATTGGCTAAGTGAGATCTAGTCACTTCACATACTTCATACAATGATGGTATGAGGTAGATACTATTATTTTTCCCATTTCAAAGATGGGGAAAACTGAGGCCCAGAGAAATGAAGTTAATGGCTTAAGGACACATAGCCAGTATTTTAACCTAGGCAGGTTGATGCTCGAGTTTTAACAATTATACTATGTTGTCTTCTGAATAGAAGCGTAAGGAAGCATTAGGGCCTCTTTCTATTCTGATGGAGAAACCATTTTCCTGTGAAACACAGATAAGACTACCTCTGCCTCCTTCGTGCTGGGTCCACATTGAAGGTTGGAAACACCACTTGATTCAGGCCTGTGTGCCCACTTTTTCCTGCATGCACTTTCTTATCTGTTTATAAGAAAGTACTCTCTCTGCACCAGATTTTAAGCTCCTCCAGAGTAGGAGCTGAAATCATTGTTTCCTTCTCTGCTTTTTCTTGCACTTAGGATTCAGATTTAGAGGGACTGCTTATTAAATGAAAACAGGCAGTGAGTCTTTCTCTGTCCATTTGGGCTGCTGTAATAAAAGCACCATAGACTGAGGGCTTAAACAACTAACGTTTATCTCTCATAGTTCTGGAGACTTGGAAGTCCAAGATCAAGATACCAGAAGACTCTGAGTCTGGGGAGAGCCTGCACCCTCCTTCATAGCTGGCCATCTTCTTGACCTGTCCTCACAAGGTGGAAGGGTGAGGAAGCTCTCTGAGGTCTCTTTTCTAAGAGCACGGATCTCATTCATGGGAGCCCCGCCTTTATGATCTCACCATCTTCTGAAGCCCCCATCTCCTGACAGCATCATATTGGGAATTATTCAACATGAATTTTGGGAGGGCACAAACATTCAGTAGGGTCCCAGGAGACACCTGAGGTCTTTCTTCTGGTAGAGTAGTTATTTTTCATATTGTGGTAAAATACACAGAATACAGCATATAATTAACCATCTAGCCGTATGTAAGTAAACGGTTTAGTGTCATTAAGTACATTTTCATTGCTGTGCCACCATCACCGCCAACTATCTCCAGAACTTGTTCATCTTCCCAAACGAAAACTCCACGGAAGAGCTGCTCCCCATCCCTCCTCCTCCAGTCCCTGGGGAACAGCGTTCTACTTTCTGTCTCAGTGAATTTAACTACTTACGGAACCTCACCTCACTAGTGACAGTGTTAAACTGAAGGTAATTTTTACTTGAGATTCAATCTGGAACATTTAAATGCAGGAGAGTATGCTTCTGTTTTCTTAACTTATGTTCATACTGTGAACAGGAAGTGGTTGGAGCTAGGAAGAGTCCGAGGTCAGTCTGAGGGGTGGAGGTGGGTCTGAGGGGTGGAAGTCGAGTGTTGCCCACTTTGTAGGCTGAGGGGCAGCAGGGGGTGAGCTCTGGGGCTCTTCTGAAGGCTTCTTTGGGGGAGGGGTGCCCAGGAGATCGGGGCTTCCTGACTGCAGTTCTCACCAGCATTGACCCGTGTGGAGAGATACATGTTTTAGCAATGAGTAAAAGAAGAGAGGGGCTTCCCTGGTGGCTCAGATGGTAAAGAATCTGCCTGCAATGCAGGAGAGCTGGGTTTGATCCCTGAGTCAGGAAGATGGCTGGAGAAGGGCATGGCAACCCACTCCAGTATTCTTGCCTGGAGAATTCCATGGACAGAGGAGCCTGGTGAGCTACAGTCCATAGGGTCGCAAGGTGTTGGGCATGATGGAAACAGCTTAGCACGCGCGCGCACACACACACGGCCCAGACTGGGAGTAAAACTGTCAGGGAGAGAGCCATTCCCATGCTCCCCAATCAGACCAGATGTAGTGGTGACAGTCTAGGCCATGGACAGCAAGGGTATGGACAGTGAGCGGTCAGAATGAGCCCAGATGGGGAGGCCGAAGTGGAGGACTCCCTGGGGCCTGTTTCACACACAGGAGGCTGCAGCCCGGGGCTCTGCTGGGAATAGCTTCCTGAGGGCTAACCTACAGTGCTGCTGGCTGTTAGGGTCCTGTGCTGTTATAATTGGGTTACGTATATTGTGTATATTATGTATGTTGTCAAGTGGAGTATTTCCTGCCATATCAGTAAACAAGGAAGTCACAGCCACAGTGATTTCGGGGCTCCAAATTTCTGAACCCAGAGGGCACCCAAAAGGGAGAACAGTGTCTCCAATCCAGCAGCTGTCAGCTCCCTAGGGTGACCAAAGAACTAAGGATGTAATAAAATCAAGAAGCAGGATGCTGGCCCCAGACAGGTGAGGTGCGTATGAAAGGAATGATTTCAGTAGGCCCAGATGCTTGCATCTTCCCATACTTAGAAAAGAGCCCTAAATCCCTTCACTTGAGATACTTGGTTTTCCTTAATTGACAATAATCTTTAAAAAATAATTTATCTATTTTTAATTGAAAGATAATTGCTTTACAATATTGTATTAGTTTCTGCCATGTATCAACATGAATCAGCCATAGGTATATGTATGTCCCTTCCCTCTTGACCCTCTCTCCAACCTCACTCCCCATCCCACCCTCTAGAATAATCTTTTGGTGTCAGACTATTTGCCCCTTGCTGCAGACTTCTGTATAACCTGACTCCTCCCCTTGCCTCCTCGGAACACTTCTCTCAGGGTCCCTTGAGATGTTGACTCCTAGGCTTGAAGTCCTAGAATTCACAATAAAACAACTCTCTACTTTTAGGTTGTGACTATATTTTGTTACCTCATTTAGTGCTCCCAACATAACTGTGAGTTGGTTGGTTTATTGGTCTTTTACAGGTGATCATAACCTGAATTAAAGCTATCACTTGCCCAAAGATATAGCTTCAAATAGCAGAGCAAGGATCTTAACCCAGGTCTGACTTCAAGGTCTTTCCACTGTCACCCTGTTGCTTCCAGGACTAAGAAAGAAGTTGTAAATTGTGTATCTATCCCACTAACTTTTCTAGTTGAGGTGAGAACTAGAAAAATTGGTCTCTGAGGAATCTGAGGTTCTACAATGGTGCTATAGAGCTATGCAGATTTAGTAGGGAAGGGACTGTTAACAGACATTATTTGGCCCAAGCTCTTCATATCAATGGGACAGTCTGGCCGGAGCCACCCAGGGCTGGTTACAAAGCTAAAACCAGAACTCTAGTCCAAAATCCTAATCCATGCCCTTCTCTTATGTAAAAAGAAGAGCACTCAATATTGGTTTCCTCTGTCATTGAGAAGCAAAGTTGATCTTTAACGTCTTCCATTTCTGTTATCAATATCCCATCCACACCAGGCACCTCTGCAACAGCCTGCTTTCAGCTGGTTGTCCTTTAACATCTAAAAGGAGATAAGGTACTAAGAAAAATGTTAGCTTATAATACTTTTAACCCTTCAAGTTCTCACTATAGGGACCTTTGCCTTTTAACTGGAGACTGTTAAGATTTTTCTGAATCCAAGAAAGTATATTTTATAATGAGAGAATTATAAGCAGTAGAGCAGTCTATTTTGGGCAGTGTTCCTCTTGTAATTATACTTATCAATCTGCTTCTAAGACTGTGCTAGGGAGCTCAAGTCATAACTTACAGGACCTTAGAAAAGTTGTCAACCTCTGTGAGCCTCAGTGCTCTGCTCTGTCAAAAATCACATTAACAACATTTACCTTGGGGTGGTGAGAAGGATATGAACGTGTTAGGTAAAGTGCCTAAAATAGCAGCCTAATAAATGTTGCATCATTTTTTCTTCTCTCTCAGAGCCCCTGTGAAGGCAGTTTGTGAAGAGCTGTGCTGATTGCAAACCCATTTTCTAACCTAGTTCCAGTTGTACCTTTCGCTGCATGACATTTTATTTCTTATTTACACAGGAGGAAATAGCAGTCTAGGGTTAGACAGATGGCCTGGTTTATGGCTTAATTTCACTGCCCCCAAGTGTGCGTTCCTGAACCTCCACTGCTAGTGTGGCCACTCTGCGGCCTACTTTGTCCAGCACTGAGGGGTTTCCAGGACAGGAACTGCCGTGTTAAACCTGGGAGCATCTCAGGCAAACTGGGACAGACTGGTCACCCCACCTAGTACCGCTATGTTAAAGATACAGCCCTCACTGCTTTTCTAAGAGAAGTACCCCGGGCTCCCATACTTCTTTTCTCGGTGGGGAGGTGAGAACGGTGATTATTCTGTGGCTGTATAAGCAATGGGAGACTTTACTCCAACCAGCGGGGACCGGGAGAGTAAATCTCAAGCAAAATTGCTGACTGGACATTTTAATTCCATCCAGGTGCAAAAAAACTTATCTTAGATATTCTCCTTCTAGAAATCATCATCATCTTCATTATGTATGATTACACTTATCTGAGGCGCTTGGAGTAATGAGATTCATAGATGGAAAGTAGAATAGTGACTTCTGAGGGCTAGGGAAAGGAGGGAGTTAGTATTTAATGGCTACAGAGTTTCAGCTGGGGAAGACGGCAGTTCTGGAGATGGACTGTGGTGAAGGTTGTATAGCATTATGCAGGTTTTTAGTATCACCGAACCGTGCACTTATAAATGGGGCACAGTTTACTTATAAACTGGTAAATGTTATGTGTATTTTACCACAATGAAAACAGATGATAAATAGATCGAATTGTTGTATTTACCAAAAAGCTTCAATTTTGGTCCTGCCTCTGCCAGTTCTAAGCAGTCACCTCTGTTTGACTACTGCAGTTGTGAATACATTTTTCATCTTGTTGGTGGGCAGATTTAGGTACAGAGGAGACCATTTTGGGCCACTGGAGTCACAGCTAGGAAAATAGCTTCTTTAGAGGCTTTTAAAGATGCTGAAGGGACTGAGGAATTTCTTATAAACACTTGGCCTCTTTATAAATGAGAGAGTAAACTCTCTGAGAATCAAAGGTCTGGGGTTTTTAGAACTCATTTTCAGATCTTTTCATTTCCGGATCAATTCCCTCTTCAGACAGGCCCGTCTTGGTCGGGCTGGATAAATGGGAGAGCTTGGCTGAGGGGAAGCTCCACTTTCCTAAGGGTTTCTTGGTCAGTGATTCAGGTAGCTTCATCTGTGCTCTTGTGCACCGAGGCAAGACGGGCACTGCTCTAAGTGTTCTTTTGAGAAATAGAACGCAAACTGGAAGTAACAGTTTCTGGAAATTCTCAGTACTCGATATTTAAACAGTTCCCTTTCACACATCCCCCACCAGCACCCCGAGGTTAGACCAGCTGCTGATACCATTTGCTGACTTGAAAGACTTGTGTAAAAACCATTCCAATCATCAACAATAAAGATTAAGAGACATAAAATGTTGTCAGTGATGGCTTGGATTTTTCAGAAATACATTACTAAGAAATTGATGTCCTGAGTTTGATCAATAACAGCAATACACATGAATGCTTCCGGACCCCCTTATTAAAACCATGCTTCCAGACCCCCTTATTAAAACCACTAAACTAGGTCTTGGGAAACCAATTTGTTTCAAACCACTCAGTGTTAGAAAAGTCTTCCCCAGCTCTGAGTAGGTCTCTGTCAAGCCTGTATGCTGCTCCATGTGCCCAGCTCTATCTCTATTCTGGACAGTACCATCTTGGAGTAATAGATCACTGATGTCCCAGGCGTGGGTGATGCATTGCTCCGATGTGTCAGAACAACAGCTGGCTAGTTTCTCTGTGCTGGGTGCACAGCAACAGCTGATTGCTATGATGGATGACATGCGCGTGCAGCCTATCGCTGTAATACATCAAGACACAGCACCGATTTGAAGGTGAATTAGTCAGAAGATGGAGTTCCCACAAGTTCCGAACCCCAAAAAAGGAATCCTCTTTAATTATAAAATGAAAGACAAAGTAGTTGGCATGAGGTTTAGCGACTGTCAAAAGCAAGGCTGTTTCTAAGATGTAATTCACATGAAGTGTGCCGCGAGCCCAGATGAGGGTTGATCATTGCTCTGCTTTCTCGAGGTGTGATTCACATCCTCTATCAGCACACCGCCCCCGCTGGAGCAGCTGGACCAAAGTTGGGATATATTTTTTCCATGTCCCTTTATAGAGACTTTCTAAAACCAGCCCCGGTATGAAAAATCAGACTCTCTCTGTCCAAAGGGCAAGTATTGTTTTCATCTCTTTCTCTGCCCTGTATCCGTTTGCTCCAAATCTACACAGGACAGAATGAAACTATAAAATGATAAGATCTGTGTCACTCTACCTCACATGAGGTTGTTGAGCCCTTTGACGTTCATTCACTCAGTTATTCATTCAATAAGTATCAACTGAGCATTGAACTTCTTAAGATATTTCAACTGCGAATGATACTTTAAAAACTGCAGTGGTTAAAAAGTAAGGACATGTAGTAGTTCACATAATGAGATGTCCAGAAAAGACAGTTTCAGGATGGAATAATGCATTGGCTCAATGACACTGTTGAGGATCCAGGTTTTTCCCCCATCTTTTTGTTCTGCCATCTGATTTTTGTGTTTAGGCCTTTACCTTCATAGTTGCACAATGGCTGCTGCAGCTCCAGCCATCACATGTGGACATAATGACATTGATCCATGGAAGAGACAGGAGGACATTCTCTCACATTCTTAAGAGTGAGGAAAGCTTTTTCAGGAGCCCATATCAGACTTCGCTTCAAGCCTCAATGGCCATAATTATGTTCTTTTACAGAGTTGGACACGACTGATGCACTTAGCAGCAGCAGCAGCAGCAACCATGTCCAAACCATCACTGGTAAGGAGAATGAGATTGTCATAAATGGCAGGCTAGATAGAATCTGTCCCCACTGAAGGCCATGAATGGTTGGCAGAAGGTGAATAAAACTGAGGCTTTGAAACAAGGAAGAAGAGAGATGGGTGTGTGCTGGTTGGAGGGCAATTTATGGTGTCAGCTACAAGCTTCTAGCTCTCAAGTCCAGGGAGAGCCTTATCCTAAAATCTGTGGTAGCCTCCTGAGGGCAGGTTGGGTTGATGGAGTGATGCTCCACCCAGTTCCCCCTTTGGAAATAAAAACCTTATTCTACCAGCTTCTGGACAGCCCCAACCAACATCTCCCTGCTAAAGAAAATGCTCTTGCTCAAGGTCATGCTCTTTCCAGGCTCAGCCTATATCCAGTGGTCAGTCAACACAAGGATAGAAAACCGTGATCCCTGGTTTCACTGGAGCAACTCTGAAAGGTCATCCAACTTCAGGGCTCCTGGTGACAAGGACTTCCTTGTGTCTGCATCCTAACTCAGTGTCTGCCGCCCAGCCCTCTTCCTCTATCCACATGTGTTGTTACCAAGAACATGCAGCTTGATGATCTCCATTTCAGACTCTGCTTTCTGGGAAATCTCTTCCTGACCTTAACTGTCTCTTTGGACTCTGTAACATGGAACTACCCAGAAAGGTGGCTGGTTTTCCAAGCCAGACGCTCAGTGATTTGGAACATCGCTAATAGGTAGCTGAGTCCTGGATCCACTGAAGATTCTAATCTGCTAAGAAGATTCTCTCTCACCTCCAGTAGTAATAATTTCTGATTGACTTTAGCTTCCTGAGGAGGTATAAGATGTGAGAGCTTATTTGACTTCAGGGATTGGTCAGAATTATAGTTGTGTTTCTGCTATTGTTATCAACAGAAGTGGATCCATAAAGAGAATATTTCCAATGTGACACAGCCTTGCTGCTCAGGGCACAGTCCATGGGCTAATAGGAGCCACACCACCAATATCACGGGCAGATTGTCAGAAATGTAGAATCCAGGCCACAGCCACAGACGCTCTGAATCAGAATCCGAATTTTCAAAAATTGAATTATGTACGCTACTTTACCTGCAAGAGAAGATGAAAAGTACAATCTTTTTCCAGGTGGCTGTGAGCCCATCAAAAATTAGAGGTTCTGTTGAGAAAGAAAGGGAAAAGTGATATTGGAAGGTAGAGAGCAGTCATACCTAGTATACGTCACAATAATAAGATAGATTTTAAAAAAGGACCAAAGAGGGAAGAAAAGCACATTCTCCCCCATATTCCTCTTTTTAAATAACTCCTAACCGACGCAATGGACACGAACGTAGGCAAACTCCAGAAGATGGTGAGGGATAGGGAAGCCTGGTGTGCTGCTGTTCATGGGGTCGTGAAGAGTTGAACATGACTTGGTGACTGACAACAACGACTAGGACCCAGATCTGAATGACAAGCTTCCCTTTCATTTTGAGGCCAGATAAGTTCTCAGCGGAATTCATTCTTTTTCGTATTTATTCGGTTGATGAATAGAATGACGGAAAACCCCTACTTTTCAAACACAATGTTTACATCAAAGTTAAGATTATTTCTAAATAGTAAGAGTGAAAAATCCCCCAGGTACAGGACAAGATGCTCTACAAACTGAATTGGTGGTTAGTGAGGATGGTTGAGGGCTTCCCAGGTTGTGCTAGTGGTAAAGAACCTGCCTGCCAGTGCAGGAGATGTAATAGACTTGGGTTTGATGCCTGGGTCAGGATGATCCCCTGGAGGAGGGCATGGCAACCCGCTCCAGTATTCTTGCCTGGAGAATCCCATGGACAGAGGAGCCTGGCAGGCAACAGTCCATGGGGTCGCCAAGAGTCGGATATAACTGAAGTGACTTAGCACGCATGCAGGAGGTTGGTTGAGAACTGTAACGCAACTACTACCACTTCCACTTTTAAATGCTCTTAGGAGAGGAAAATGGAAATAAATGCTCATTCATGATCACACATAAGCAATGAGCATGTTGCAAACCAATAGATGCCATTGGTTTGTGGCCCATACAAAAACTAACAGTCCTGATGAAAGACTGTCTAGGCAGTAGCCATTTGGGGACTCTGACACTTGCCCACGAGTAAGTGAAGGCGGTAGGATGAACACAGAGGTTCTAAAAAAGATATTGACAGTTGGCTTTGAGACAGATGTCACTTGCATTGCTGTGCACAACGGGAAGGATGATATAACACAACATGATAAATAACCAGTGGGGTCTGAATCACTAGGGGCCCTTACACACACTTCATAAAGACGAACAAAAGCTCCCCCTGTAAGTAATGCAGATTTAGCTGTGAATGTGAGTTGATGTGTCCTTAGCCACGGCAACACATTGCTTTTTTGTTGCTGGAGATTTTACTGGGGAGATGAAGCAGTGGGACAAACAAAAGAGATACAGAATGAGGCAGATGAATATTAGAGTTTTATGTTTGGTTCATAAAGACACCGCACATATGGGTCAAGCAAAGTAAGGATAAAGATGTGGGGTAATTGGCAGGGAGGGAGAGGAGATGGCAGTTATTGAAGCTGTTTCATCCTGTCTTTTAAGGCATCATTATGAATACTAAATGAATTTCTATATGACACCCATAGTTTCCCCCTCTTCTCATCAATTTATATTTTGTAATTCAGGGGGCTCATAAAGGATAAATACTGTTCCAAGGTAAAAAAAAATTGTGGAAACAGCTGAAACAACTGTAGGTCATTTGAGGAATTTCTAGGGGAATAATATAAATGAGTTTCCCTGGAGCCTTTAATCATAACTTGTGTTTATTTCTCATCAATGAGCAGCATCTTGTCCTAAGAGTGAGGCCTGCTTGTGTGACTTGTT
This sequence comes from Aepyceros melampus, assembly GCA_006408695.1. NCBI lineage: Eukaryota > Metazoa > Chordata > Mammalia > Artiodactyla > Bovidae > Aepyceros > Aepyceros melampus. The sequence continues at coordinate 147,154 of SJXQ01009010.1, forward strand.
TGGGATCTAGTCTCAGCCCTTCCTATTTTTCCAAGATCCAAGGCACTCAAACAATTTAACAAAAACAGAAAGACGCTTGGAAGATGGAGATGGGCACGCTACTCTGGCTTCTGCAGAAGAGAGGTGGATAAAATTGATAGAAGCGGTCCCAAAGTTTCTCCATCTCTCTTATCTCTCCCTCCTCCCACATGTAAAGGGTACTGCCATGTTCCAGACACTCGGGAGATGGAGTCGAGTAAGCTATCATTCAGGTCCTCGACGTACTCAGTCAGGAGGAGAAGACAGACCTATAAACGTGCAAATTACAATATACTGAGCGATGGGCTTAAGGAACCACGTACAGAATGTTCTGAAGGCACAGAGGATGGACAGAATGAGGGAACTAACTGTCCGTGGGAGTGCCCTTTGGCAGAATTTTAAAGCGCAAGTAGGAATTTTCTGGCTGAAGCCCTTTTTTCTGGCAAAAGGAATGGCAAGAGAAAAGGTTTAAAGGTTTGAAATAGCAAAATATATTTAGGAGCACCAAATGGGTCAGTGTGAACCCAGGCAGGACATGAATGGAAGTTGAAAATGAGACTGGAAAGACACCTTGGTGCTCTTCTAAGGAGTCTGGTTTTTTTTGTTGTTGTTGTTTGTTTATTTTGTTTTTTAAACCTTTTTTTTTTTTTTTGGCTGCACTGCGTGTCTTGTAGGATCTTAGTTCCCCAACTAAGAATCAAACCTTTGCCCCACTGCAGTGGAGGCATGGAGTCCTAACCACTGGACTGCCAGGGGGTCCTCCTGATTTTTAATCTTATAGGTGCTAGGATTTGGGTGGAGGGAGAAGGTTGGGCTGACAGGGTCCGTGACTAGGGGAGGCTGTCACTGGCTTCCCTTCTCCTTCCACTGGGGAGCTGAGCAAACTGCAGCTGCACGATTTTGATGATAGAGAGGTGTGAGTGTGGTCAACAGTTTGGAGTTCTAGAAAGAAAAGTCCAAACTAGGAACTGGTAGGTGGCCACTGGCCTGGTGACTCAGAGGGCAGTTGCTGTGTACATCATTCAGGGTCCAGTAGAAAGAGGAATGCATTCCAGAAGTTTCAGGTGAAGAGATTTATATGAAGGGACCTTCTCAGAGGTGCAGGCAAACATGGGATATTGAGGCCTCAGAGGCTAGTCGCCACAAGAACTACTTCTTGAGCTGAGGAGGCGAAGGAGGATGCCATCAACAGAGCCCAGTGAGGGCCAAGGCCTCCTGGAGGGGCTGCAGTTATGGATGGACATAATTATGGCGGGAGACGTGATCCAGAGATTTGACACCCAGGATGGGAGTTGGGGGTGGGGGGAATCTAATTCTCTTTCTCCAGATCTTTGACCCCTGCTGTTATCTCAACTGACATCACCCAACCAGAGCCATTTGATAAGGAAGTCCAGTGATGGAGTTTATAGAGTTCTCCTCCCAGAGCCCAGAGAAGGGCAAAGAAGGGTGAGGAAGGAGCTGCAGAAGGACTGGTAGAGAATCATCAGTTTGTGGTATATCTGTCTGCTCTTTCCCCCAACGGGGAAACCTCAGGGATGAGAAACTGAATCCAATAGTCATCATGGTCCTTTTCTTTTGTTGTTAATTAATCTCATATAACATCTGGTTTACATCTTTTTGTTTGATCAACTTCTTTGAGAACCTGGTGAAAACAACAGGCCCTCTTACCATTAAAAAAAGAAATCACATCTGGATGAAATTTGCATTCAATGTATATACACCCTCTGTTGCTGCTGCTGCTGCTGCTGCTAAATCGCTTCAGTCGTGTCCGACTCTGTGCGACCCCAGAGACGGCAGCCCACCAGACTCCCCCGTCCCTGGGATTCTCCAGGCAAGAACACTGGACTGGGTTGCCATTTCCTTCTGCAATGCATGAAAATGAAAGTGAAAGCGAAGTCGCTCAGTCATGTCCAACTCCTAGCGACCCCATGGACTGCAGCCCACCAGCCTCCTCCACCCATGGGATTTGCCAGGCAAGAGTACTGGAGTAGGGTGCCATCGCCTTCTCCAATACACCCTCTAGAGCCTTATTATTCAAAGGTTGATCCCTAGACCAGGAGAATCAGCCTCACCTGGCACCTTGGAATGCAGGCTCTCTGGCCCTATTCAAAGCCTCCTGAGTCTGAATCTATATTTTAACAAAATTCCCAGGTGATTTATATGCACATTTCTAGAAAAGCACTGCTCTAGAAATCCTGGAACCCAGCTTCATCATTACAAGTTGTGTAGATATGGGTATGTTGGTTAGGATGTAGGTTCAACTGCAAATAAAAGAAAACCCAACTAAACAGCAGCTTAAACAACAGAGAGGATTTTTTGTTTTCTGCTTTTTTGGTCACGTCACATGAAGTCTAGAGATGTCTCAGTGCAGGACTGGTGTCATGATCGCCTCACTCTTTATCTGTATTTCTGCCCAGCCTCCTTAGCATGTGGCTTTGTCCTTGTGACTGTCACGTGGGTCCTAGAACTCCAGACATCATCTTTGCATTCTAAGCAAAGGGCAAAAGGGTGAATGAAGTAGGCAAACCAGTGAGCCCTTGTCAAGATCATTTCCAGAGCTACCTCCAGAAACTTCCACTGGCTGTAATTCAATATAGCTGACTCTGGCTGCAAGAGAGACTGCAAGAGTGAGTTTGTTTTTAACCCTCAAATAAAATGGAGGTTATGTTAGCCAGAAAGAAGGAGAAGACTGATATTTAGGAGGCAATTGTCCAAATCTGTTCATTGTACATAATAATTATTATGTTATGAAAATTATTAGTTATTAGTTCTGAAAATCTCTTATTCCATCTCGCATCACTGATGAAAACCTGTTACCTGTATTCTGAGCTTTGGAATCTCCTTTTGTAGGATAATGTGAATTCAGAACTTCTTAGCAGAGGGCCAAATAGAATTATAGAACTAAAAAGTGGGAGATAAATTTTTTAAATAATTAATTTGGGTATCAGTTACTCATGATTGGTAGTAATTTCTTTAAACACAAGAATTGAAATAAACTTTTGACCCATTAAGGAATAACTGCCTAAATATAACTAAGAAGACAAAGAACACCTTAATTTCTTAAAGAAAGGGTACCTAAATTTCATTTGTGTGGATATTTGTATGCTGTTCTGGAAAAAAGGGCTACAACTTTCAGTACACCACTCTAAGTTAAAAACCTCTGATTTAGAATTCTTATTTACAAGAAAATGATATTCTAATTCTGTGTCTGTGTAACTAGTTGTTAATGCCAATACTCTCAGAGATATCCTGGCCCATTCAGCTGTGTTTGTACACATGAAAGGAACAAAACTCTGATTTTAAAAACTCTGCATTTAATTTCTTCACTAATTCGGACAGACTTTTCCCACTTTATCTAAATTAGTGACTTTTACTGCACTCAAGTAACCAGCTTTCCTAGGCTTTAGAGTTGGCTGCCCTAGTAACAGAGGTATATATTATCTTAAATATCACCCAGCTAAAGAGAACTGAGTTCTAAGAAGACATGAAACTTGGCTTAATGTTCTGGGTTCTAAAATAAAAAATTGTTGCTGAATGCTCTCAAAATACCTGTAGTCTTTTATGGGTCTCCGTTCAGGGACATTTGAGTATAGTAAGGTCACAATTGGAAGGCCTTACCTCTCATGGAATCAGAGCTCTCAGCAGGACACAAGGGGATTGTTGAGCATGAAACCTTAAACTTAGGTTAAGACACTGTCAGAGTGGAACTTTACATCCAGGACTTAGAACCGGCTATAGACCATTAGGTCTTGGAGCTACAAGGACCTGCCATTACAATCATCTGAGACTTTGGGCAATAGGTGTGTTCTAAGATACGTATGGATTGTTGTCTTTTTGTGGTTTATGTTGCTGTCTCCTCTGACCAAAAATCTGGAGAAATACTTGATTGAGTGATTGCACTTTGGTTGGTAGGCTCTGTCCATTCATTCAGCCAACTCAGCACCAACTATATTATTTTCTGTCTGCTTGAGACTGGTAGGAGGAGGAGAAGATGCCATGAATAAGAAGTGGTATCTTACTCTCCTACCTTCAAGAGATACATGTATATGTCACTGGTCATAATAGGCATACACCAAATGCTGAAGAGTTTGCAGATGTAAAGTTTTTCCACACTCCCATGCAAACCTGTTATGATGTTGAATACATAAAATACAAACCTATGAGATTTTGATTTAGCTTTCTAGGTTACGAATATGTTGGAAAAAAATAGTCAATATCTGACCCTCATTAGTAACAGCTATTTTAAAGAATCTGTACCAAATTTTACCAAGGTATCTTTTCAAATCTAAGTACGTTGTTGGCACCAAGTTTCTGCAGACTTGTTAAATTTACAGAATCAATGGGTTTTCAACTGTGTTTGGACAACTGGATTACAATTTTTGAGAATTATACCTTTTGCTTCCATAAAAGCCATTTCTTGTATTGACTTAAACCCACTTCCACAAGTCAGTCCATGCTCCTTGGGATTATCAATGCTCACATGATGTAACAGTTTTCCCCATGCTTTTGGGAAGAGCCCTTCTAACAACAGGGGCTGCCATGTGACGTGCTGTGCAGACTCGGGCTCGATTCGTCCTGTTTCCAAGGCGTCTGTGGTGTTACTGGCATGTTAATTATTACAGCAAATGATAAAATGTGCAAAATGGTACCCCCCCTTCTTAATGACGTAAATAAATGAAGCAATTAATTTTACACAATAAAAACAAGCAATACAATAACTTACAAATTTGGAGTTTCTTCATTATTACATCAAATTGCAAAATGGAAACATGTAATTTCAAAAGGCTCATAAGTAAAAATGGAAACACAGCTGATGCCGCGTCAGCTTGTGGGCTGCAAAATAATGTGGGGCTTGCAGAGTATGGAACAGTCAACATCTTTCGGTTATGTCAGGCCACACATGATTCAGAAACTACATAAATCTTTCTAGAACTGAGCCATCCCAGTGATCCAAGCTATTTGTGCACTCTAATAAAAACACAAAGCAAAAAAAACGTTTTTTTTCCCCCTCACTTGTTTTCCCTCATATTAGTTTGGAATTCCAGCAGCTACTTTGTTTAGGACCCTCGTCTCCATTTATCAGCAGTTGCAGAAGCTAGAAGCCTATGATTGATCTTATAACTTCCATATCTAGAGAGAGATAAGTACAGAAGCAAATTTCCTGGAAGGGCTGACAACAGTTTTGAAAATGAAATGTGTACACACCAAGCCTGACATCCTCTATTGCCCACCATCTTTGAAACCGTCAGTTTCAGGGCTGACTTTGGTTCTGAGTGTTTGTTTTGGTGAACGAGAAAGTAACACGTATTTTCTTTGACATCTTGTGCAATTTTGCAAGCATTCAGGGCACACTCCCTACTTTGCATGGAGAACGTATTCGCACAGTTGTCAGAATGACGGACAGTGGCGCGAGTGACAGGATGGAGCGCTGATCTTTGCTTGTTATTACATACAATAGCCTGGTAGGAATCGTGATGTGTTGGTGAGACAAACTGTGTCCCATTCTGGAACATATTAAGTTTGTCTCCAGGACACACATGACTTCGCTAGGGTGTCGAACCTCATTCATAATAGATGCTAATCTTTTCAGGGCTGACTGATGACAGCACTTCCTGCCCTTCACGGAATTAGAGCTGGATTTTATCAAAGGACTCAAACTGCCTGCTAATTAGACTAATTCCCTTCATCATGAATTATTTATTTCCATTGGTAACCGATCACTGTGACATTAATGGGTTCTGCTCAACTTGGTTTCATACTAATACACAGTAGGAGTTAAATGTTTAAAAATTCCTGATACCTCACTCCAGGTCAAGTGTATCTTTGGCTAATATTTGACAGACTTGATGAAGTCTCAATGGTTATGTTTTAGTTACAAACAGAATGGGACAAAGTTCCATATTTGATTTAGATCGGAAAACAAATCCACTTCTTTTCTCTGCTCAGGTGTCTCCTGACAGCTGGAGTGGGTTCTCTCATTCGAGAACATGCTATCTGTGCTGCGTAGTATTTTATCAAGGTCAAACTATCACTCGAAAGTGCTGGTGACCCTCTTTAGGGTAGTAGTGTTTCAAAGCTGAAATACTAAATTGGACAAAATGTCAGCTAGTAAAGTTGAAGTGATGTTTGAATTATTGATAATCTTTTAATAAAAATCAGAGTGCAATGTCTTGTTTGCATGAATGCATGCTAAATTGTCTCAGTCATGTCCAACCCTTTCTGACCCATGGACTGTAGCCCGCCAGGCTCCTCTGTCCATGGGATTCTCTAGGCAAGAATACTGGGTGGGTTGCCACAGGATCTTCCCGACCCAGGGATCGAACCTGTGTTTCTTACATCTCCTGCTTTGCCAGGCCGGTTCTTTACCACTAGCATCATTTAGGTAACCTTTAATGTCTTGTTTACCCATTGGTAAAATGCAGAATGTGCTTTTAAAAAAATAGTTTATAGATTGAATCTAATGGTGCCCTTGTCTGAGGCTGTATAGGTCAGTGTGTCTCAAAGTACAATCCAAGCACTTCCTGTATCCTGGAGGTGCTTGTGAAAATGCAGATGCCTGGGCCACATACCAGTCCTGTAAATCTCTGAGAAAGGGATCCCAGCACGTGCATTGTCAAAAAGCACCTCATGTGATCCTTGAGCAGCAGGAGGATCACTGACATCAATTGTGATGAAAAACCCTATAAACATTAATAATCAATTATTTTATCAGAAATACTGAAGCATCTCATCAAACAGGAACAGGACACTGCCTGACATGGTTAGAATTGGTGTCAAGAATTGGCTTCTGCAGTGGTGTCATCATCACACATAAACTTCTACTGGCTGATAAGGCAGGTTGTCAATTAGGTCTGCCAATGATAGAAGTGAATGTTGGGCATCACACCTTCCCTCAGAGGACATGCGTGAATCAGGTGTCAAAGTAGAGGCATAAGCAGTCACGGTTTGGCAGTGTAGTGGGCATCGGGTGGCAAGGCTTGCTGTATGCACACACTGAGGCATGAGGCATGCATTGGTGTTAGGTAGTTTCGCTATCAATTATTGCATTTTGGATTCTCATTAGTTATCTATTTTATACACAGTATCAATAGTGTATAATATCAGGGAACTCTACTCAGTGCTCTGTGGTACCCTAAATGGGAAAGAAATACAAAAAAGAGGGGATATATATATATATATATATATGAATAGCTGGCTCAATTTTCTGTACAGTAGAAACTAACATGACATTGTAAAGCAACTATACTCCAATAAAAATTAATTTTAAAAGTATTTCACTTTGGAAACTGGTAAAAGAGAAAGTAAAAGAAGACAGCATAGTGAGTGGCAGCTAGAGACGAGGGACAAATGCTGAACAAAGGCATTGTCGAGTCCATGTGCAGTGAGGCAAAACCACAAGCAGCGGGTTCTGTTAGAAGCAGCTGCAGTTTCCAACTGAAGGTGGGTTTCACGTGAGTCCAGAGATAAGTGCTCTCAAATCACGTGTACCTGTGTGAGCAGAAAACAATGCCTTCAGCAGAATTAGGGTTAAACGTAAGGAGCCATCCATTGTGCATACATTAACCCCCAGTAGATTCTATTATACTTTTAATTTGAAGCATAAATAATCTGTTCTTTCAGATTTTCTAACAAAAGTGGTACTCTTGCATAATATGAGTATTTTAATGCTCAAAGACATGAGATCAATGTAACTGAAAAAACCAGGTTGTATGGCATTGGTTTTTAAGCTCTGCAGTACACTCTATTATTGTCAGGAATTCATACATTAAACGGATACTTGTGAAGTACCTGCTGGGTTCTAGGTACTTATATCTGATAAAACTAGTCTTACAAACATATACCTGGAGAGATTATTGGTTATGGGGTTTATAGATGTTTTCTGAACTAGTTATACATGCAAGTACCTCATTCTACCTAGAACTACAGATAGTATTTTTTTTGGCTGCACCACATGACTTGTGGAATCATATTTCTCTGAAGAGAAATTGAACCCCACCCTGGCAGTGAAAGCTCAAGTCCTAACCACTGGACTGCCAGGGAAATCCCAGTATTTTTTACTTAAGAAAAAGTTGGGAAAAGTAAGGCTACCAGTGAAATGGGGAAATGTTTTTTTATTTTGTTTTGTTTTCTCATGGAAATACTTAGATGACTTCAGCTTTATATTTCTCTCTCTCCACCCTGCCCCCTACGTTTATTTACCTACATGAGTCTTGAATTTTATTTCACTGTCTTACATCTCTCCTGTGCCAGAGCTTTTTCCTTTATTTCAGGAATCTGCACTTGTCTGCTTACTGAACCTTTTCCTCTTTCCTCTGCTTCCCTTTCATTCCTCTTAAAGTCACGTTGCAGCTGGAATGACTTAAATTTGAGAAGCTCATCTGTGTGTTAATATTTGGTGATTTGAACAAACCCTACCCTCTAAACTTCTACAAAATGTTGTATCAATTAATAAATCCCAGAAATGAAGATTTTCTTCAAAAGAAAAAAAAAAAAGACATCAGAGGTTCTGGTGAGGGATGACAAAGTATTTCATGTGATGCTGGCTTGATTGTTTTGTGTTGGTTCTCACATAACTGGAGATGATTATTGAGACTTCTTAAAAATATTTTATCATGGACAAATGACATGCTTAATAAATATTTATTACATTGAACCAAAGCTTCCAATGGCTTCAGCAAATCATATTTCAGTCTCTCCTTGTATATCTTGGAAATTTTGTCAGACTTTCAAAGAACTCTTTTATTGCCTTTGAATTGTATTTTCTTGCTTAAAAAAAATTATTGTTAATGCAATATTGAAAATACTGACCAAAGGAAGGCAGAAGGCCAGGGTCTGAGGTAGGAAAGGGAAGTTGGTGCCTTGGGGTGCCATGAAGAATTCAGAGCCCTGGAGCTGGAGGTACAGACTGTGATGACTATGACCCAGTCTTCCACCCTCTACCCCCAGGGACGTAATGTGACCTACCAGCCGGTGAGTCCAGGGACATTTGGGTCATACATGCAAGTACCTGTGAGGAGTCTGTCACCTGTTTGTGGAAAAAAACCCCTAAAAGTTACAAGCATGTTGCCAGTCAAGTAATTGGAGGTTTAATGCATTGAATAAGAAATGGATTAATTGTATTAATTTGGGACTTAAATATTGGGAGGAATTTTGCAGTGTCATTTCTTCTGGTATCTAAATTTTCCAATCAACATGGGATACTTAACAATAAGTACTAACAAAGCATAATTTAAAAATTTAAATAATCATAAATCCAAAGAATAGACCAAACCAAACTCACTGAAAGATGAGCCATTTGAAGAAAAATAACTATATTGTATTAGGAATGTACTACAACCAGTCCATTCTAAGGAGATCAATCCTGGGTGTTCTTTGGAAGGAATGATGCTAAATTGAATCTCCAGTAATTTGGCCACCTCATGCGAAGAGTTGACTCATTGGAAAAGACTCTGATGCTGGGAGGGATTGGGGGCAGGAGGAGAAGGGGACAACAGAGGATGAGATGGCTGGATGGCATCACCAACTCGATGGACATGAGTTTGAGTGAACTCCGGGAGTTGGTGATGGACAAGGAGGCCTGGCATGCTGTGATTCGTGGGGTTGCAAAGAGTCGGACACGACTGAGCGACTGAACTGAACTGAACTGAACTGAAGCCTATATAATCCTCTTCTCTGACACCCTTCATAAGCCTATTCCGCTTCTAAGGATCACACTCTTTAAACAAAAGTTTTCCAAAGGAAGACTAATTCCTGAAGACATTAATAGGTATTCTGTAAGAAGTGTTGCATAGGAATTTGTGAAATTTGGGAAATGTTATCATGATTTTCAAATTAAAAAAAATTTTCTAACTTCTGTTTCATTTTAGGATAGAGACACTGGGGCCTTTCCACCATAAATAAGTGGAAAACTCAGCAGTTGATGAGACAACTATTTTCAAACATTGGACAGAGGCAGCTGGGATTCCTGAGAGACGGGAACAAACAAGATGAGGCCCGCCGTCACCTGGCTTCCACTTGGAGGTGATTTCTACACTGTCGTCCAGGAAGAGGAATCCCAAGCAGAGCACAGTGGGCTTGCTGAATCGAGGAAAAGGAGATCGGGGACTTTGAGGAATGTGGACATTGCAGGTCATTGTTTGAAGCAGAAGGTACCATGCAGACATAGAGCTAGATAAATCCTCATGGAGGGCCCCTTGAATCTTGCTGATGATTGGGTTGTATGTGCATGCGTGAAACACTCTAAGGCAAGGGAAAATGCAATCTGGGTCTTGTAAGTTCACCAGGGCAGTGAAATGTTTACACTCCAACCAGCCAGAGTAGAGAGTCTTCATTGGTCACCCAGGACTTGCAGTGGAGCCCAGAGAGAGCCATGGTTAATGGTCAGTAAGGCTGAACACCCCTGAAATAATTGAAAAGCTAAGAAAACAGATCCAGAAGGGATCAAGCTGAAAAGCAAGCAATTGCTTACCAAAAGTATGATGCACTTTAAAGGAAAACAAACAAAAATCCAGGCTTTTAACAACATAGCATTCATGATGTCCTTAATCCAATTTAAAAAATCATCAGACATGCCCCAAAGCAGGAAAGTGTAACCCGTAACCAGAATAAAATCAGTCAATTGGCATGGGTTGGTTCTATAGATACAATCAGCAGAAAAAGATGTTAAAACAGCTATTATAAACATGCACAATCAAACAGTTAAGTGCATAAACATAATGAGAAGACAAATGGAAGGAATGAAATTTTTAGGGGTGAAAAATACAAAATTAAAAAAAATTAGCATGTGAAATTAATGGAAGACTAGGCACTAAAGAAGAAAGATCAGTGAATTTGAAGACATAGGGACAGAATTGGTACAAAATGAAGGGTATATAGAAAAATCACTGAAAAAAAGCAAATAATAGAGCAGTGATGGCTTGTGGGATAATATTAAGCTATTTACCATGTGTGTGATTAGAGTTCTAGAAGAAAAAGAGAGAGAAGAACAATTTATTTGAATAAATGATGGTTAGAAAATTATGAACTTTTTAGGCAAAAGAAACCCAATGAACTCCAAGCAGAAGCAACTTTCTCTCTCTCTTCCTTTCTCTTTTGCTCTCTTTCTCTCTGTCCTACCTCACAGCATGTCATATCAGATTCTTGCTGACCAGAGTAGATCTCAGGTAGAAAAGAAAGGCTGGATATTTAATGGGTAAACATGATGTGCAGTGGTCTTCAGGCCCACCCCTGGCTGCCTGACACTCCCCTCACTCCCTCCTGCAAAGAGTTTTTATGGACAGCAAGGTCCTGTGGTCTTTTCTCTGCAGCAGTATAGGCATGGAATCAACCTATCTTCAGGGCCCAGAGAATAATCAGGACCGGGCTGCAAGAAATCAGACAATGGACATACTAGAGTCTCAAGTCCTCTGCTGGTCTTCTTTGTTTTCACAAATTTCCATTGGAATTCTGGTTTGTTTTGTTTCCAGAAAACTCAGGTCATCTCCTGAAAACAGTTGATATGTTTTAGCCCATTTTCTTGGGCAGGAATAGAAAGAATGTGAGAGGAGTTTGAAAATTGAAGCGAAGGACATGGATTAACATCACAGGGCAAATACAGCAGAAGGACTCATTGTTTAGGAGGCAGCCGTGGTGTGGTTGCTGGGTTTCCCAGATGGCTCAGTGGTAAAGAATCTGCCTGCCAGTGCAGGAGGTGCAAGAGTTGTGGGTTCAATCCCTGAGTCAGTAAGATCCCCTGGAGAAAGAAATGGCCACCTGCTCCAGTATTCTTCCCTGAAAAGTCCATGGACAGAGGAGCCTGGTGGGCTATGCTCCATGGGGTCGCAAAGAGTCGGGCACGACTGAGGGACACACACACTTGGTGTGGTAGCCAAAGTGGACTCAGAAGTAGCCCGAGCCGTCTTTGTGTCTTACTTTCTACAAGGTATTAGGCAAATTTCTTATACCTCTGAGCTGTGGTTTCCTTATTTATAAAATGGAAATATATACCTCGTATAAGTGTCCTAAGCACACTAGGCACCACACACACACACACACACACACACACTCACACACACACACACACACACACATATTTATCCATAGAATTTCATCTCATTTACTTGATGAGATAATATATATACAATGTCTATTATTCCTAAGACATAGTGCACAATAAACAGGATTTTGTTTACAAAATCACTGGAATGGTTTAAGATAGTGAATCCTGGTCTGTGAGCACAAAGTGCCTCTATAGAAAGAGGGATTCTGAAACCTGAGGGGAGCTCTTTTAAAGCTTTTGCTTAGTATAGAGGGAGGAGAAACTTAACATAAGGAGGAGAAACTCTGAGAAAAATTGCACGATATTCTACCCTATCTTCATAAACAACCTGATCACACTTGGATTTTCTGGGAGAAGTCACTTCTTTATGGTGTCTCTTTGTTCTGTGGTTCTAATAGAAAGCCCATTTTCTCTTAAAAGCAGATGCTCCTCTGCTCCTATGTAATGGTGTCCCTGAAGATAAACGCACCATTTAGAGCTCTCTATATGTTCTGTAGCCTGCACACACTTTCTAAACATAGTAGCCAGATGATTACTTAATTTAGCTAGAAATGGCAGATTGTTGACAAAGAATCCCTGCTGGGTTCCAATGCTTTGAAATGCAGCTTTTATAAAGCAAATAATATTTGAAGAAATGACTAGCAATGCCATTTACTTCATATAGTGACATGATATTTAGCTCTGTCATGGAACTATAATTGCCTTATTTTTACAATGTTCATACCCTATTGATAAATATAGATTACCTGGAACAAGTCAGAGCTGCTGCAGGGAGCAAAGCACTTGCAAAGAGGGGAGCTTTTAGACGAGCAAACTGTCTCATGCTCAGACACACCATCTGTTCTCTAGCAGCTGGTTGCTCAAATGACACAGATTCAGTTCCTTTATAGGATCGATTCATGTAGCATCATTTCCCAGACTCACAGTTTAATAAGTATGAAATAAAGAAACAGAAGCCAGTGGCTTCACTCAACAACAGGGATGAGAAGGGTCCTGCAAATATCCATCTTGCTGCCCTTTTGCTCCTTGGTCACAGCTGTCACCGAGGGAGGGAATGGTGGGGATGAGAATGAACATGCCTCCTACTGCTCTTACCTGTGGGAAAGACACGGGCTCCCCTATGTCTCTTTCCCCCTGAACTTGGCCTTTGACTTTGACAAGAGTGGGCATCATCCCTCAAGAGTATGGAAACACAGTAGAGTGAAAAGAACCTAATTCCGACTATTTAGGCAAAAATGGAATTGATTAGTTGATAGAACTGAGTAGTCCAGGTGTTCAGTCCAATCCATCTGTGTTTCTCTCCACCTCTCACGTCAGCTTTCCTTGTAGATGGTGGCTCTCCATGGATACGAGATGCCCATGGGTAGCACCCTCAAGCTTGGGGTCTTGACATTTAAACGGCATTGTAAATTGCCAGATTGGACCACGGCAGATAATTAAAGAGCTGTGACTAGAGAGTGTTTGATTCCTCACCTAGAACTGCTGTTGCTGAACAGCACTTTGAGGTTATACCATCAGCTATGTTGACGTGCTTTCCAGAATTTTTTCTTGGAGGGTCTCTGTAGCACAGTGAGAAATTACTACAGGAAAAACTTTTCTCACTAAAACTGCTCTTTCCTGTGTAACAATTTTTGTTTCTTTTCTTTCTCTCTTTTTTAAAAAATCTGTTGGACTTCATGAATCTCTTAGAGGTATGTTTCCCTCTTTGCTTTGGTTAATTTGAGAGGTCAGAGACAAATCTGTTGTTCACCTATAGCAACTGCACAGGATATTATGAAACCACTTTATATACTTTTTCTTATACTTATTTTATTTTCTTATCATTACTTTTATATTGAGTTCATCCATTTATTTAATCTTATTTATCCTACATAGTGTTAAATCTACTGCAAATCATTTTTGGAAGTAAGGTATAGATAAATAAATTTATTATTAAGGCAATATATCAAGCACTCATGTAAAAGATTTAAGAATGTCTTGCATTCACAGACTGGCCCTGTAGGAATGTTTTCTTGGATCCTTTGGTGGCTCTGCTCACAGACACTTCAGTGGTAAAGGAACTCTATATCTTGAGTTACTTTAACCAGATGACCTGTACATTCTCACTCAGTGCCTCTAGAACAGAAGGGCAAATGCAAGTTTGAATAGGAAGTTGTCCTCATTCTGGCCAAACCCTTACGTGACCAAGACCTTTTCTTGGCAGCAGCCAGAATTCATCCTCAGGTCCAATGACCCCAGGAAGCTGGGGTGTTCCTAGATGTATCCTCCCCTCCTCATGGTTGAAAAACTATTCAGTAAATACCAAGGACCCGTGGTGATTGCAGATTCATCAAGAATTCAAATGTCAACATAATGTTCTGTCCATAGATTTGTGGAAGTTTTTTTACATGTAATTTTATTGATTGATTTTTGGCTGTGCTGTGGGGCTCTCCTCTAATTGTGACAAACCGGGGCTGCTTTCTAGTTGTGGTTCCCAGGCTTCTCATTGCGGTGGCTCTCTTGTTGCAGAGCACTGGCTACAGCAGGTGTGGCTCCCAGGCTCGAGAGCACAGACTCAATAGTTGTGGTGCACGGGCTTAGCTGGGCTTCCTTTGTGGCTCAGCTGGTAAAGAATTCGCCTGCAACATGGGAGACCTGTGTTCGATCCCTGGGTTGGGAAGATCCCCTGGAGAAGGGAAGGCTACCCACTCCAGTATTCTGGCCTGGAGAATTCCATGGACTATGTAGTCCATGGGATTGCAAAGAGTCAGAGAAGACTGAGCAACTTAAATTTTCATGGGCTTAGTTGTTCCGTGGCATTGGGATATTCCTGGACCAGGGATCGAACCTGTATTTCTGCATCTTCTGCTTTATAGGTGGATTCTTTACCACTGAGCCACCAGGGAAGCCCCTGGAAGTGTTTCAAGGTCTCTAGTTATTTAGGAGTGGCCCCAACATTCCAGTCTTACTTTTGGGGCTGAACTCTAGAGATTTGCATGGAAAGCAGCTAGATGTTTATGGATGCCACAATTTTGCCTTGGTCATTATAACTATTAGCGTTTAGTTGTATGTAAGAGAAACTTAAATCAGCTTAAACAGCTGAAAGGAATTTATTGGCAGAGAAATCCAGATTTAGGGAGGATTTTATGCGAGAACTGATCCAGAAGCTTAACAACGTCACCCATGTCATTCACTCTGCTCTGCCTTGCACTGTGTCAGCTTCTTTTAAGACTGGTTCTCCTCACCACTGTGGAATGCTTGGCAGCAACAGCTAGGGTTAGATGGATCTTAATTCTCATCTCTGGGGAGAAAACATTGGCTTTTTCTACCCATCAGAGCTCCCTTCTGCTTAGATTAGCTTCTGTCACATGCTCACCTCTGAACCAATCAGAGGGGTCAGGCGATTAAAGCCAATTAATTCCAAGTGGGGAAAGGTCAGGAACACCCAAATTATGTAGCTAGAAATTGAGGACCCTTGCCGGAGCAAGGGAAGAAAGGAAATGAATGCCTGGAGAGTGGGAGGTGAGGGAAAACAAAAAGCTCACTGCCATCACTAGAGTCTCATGGAAACACTTTCGTTTACTTCTGAATCCCTGACAACCCTCCAGTGTTTTCCTATAGAGTATTGCATGGCTCTGACAGTTCGAATTAACTGTATCATTGCTATTATTTTAACTTTCTGCACAATATTATGCAGGAAGAAAATCTATAGTTTGGATCTGGACAATGTGTTTTAGGGAGAAAGCAGATTATGTTAAGGGAAAAGGAAAATGGATTTGTCTCACTCATACTAAATACATTTAACTCCTCATGAACAGCCACAGTTAGAGAGACTAGTAACCAGCTGGAACCAGCAGCCTGTGATTCAGTAGGTCTGGGATGCCTTACTAGACTTAGGTTTAAGCGGCAGATATCCCACAGCCTGGAAGTTTCCGTTGGTGCAAACAACACAACTGACTATATTAGCCCTTAAAATTAACCTTCCTTCCATCCATTTCTTCTTGATCACAAAGATCTTGACTGGGCTCAACCTTTGTTCCAGGTGTGGAGCCTGGCTTTTTAATCCTTAGTTAAAAAAAATCACTTTAATCATATTTTGCAAAATCATTTCTATTGAATCTCTCTTCTTGAGGTCTTTCTGGTTCAGAAACGATTTTGCAATGTATATCACAGCCTTTGTATTTGACTAATTGTTTGCATGAATAATAAAACCTTCCAGGAGTAAACAAGCTCATATTTTTGTCATCCGTAAACTTTATTGCTATTATAAAATCAATGTTTTGCAACCAGAACTCTTGACAGATCTTAAGGATGGTAGTGTGGGCTGTCAATAGGCGCAATGGACTTTTCTCCTTCTCGGTATTTTCTTTCATATAAAACATTAGTGTGATTTTATAAATGTAATAATCCTCATCATAAATATCTCAAGACTTAGGCAAGCAGTGGTGTACTAATGACATGCAATCAGTGTGTATACTCACGGATGAAAGTCCTTCCCATCACAGACCATAGACCTGGCTGAAATATAGCCATCCCAGGAGTTATAAAGGCTTCAAATGTGATGAAGCTTAGAAACATGTACCCTCTAGTGGAGGCTCTTTTCAGATACTTGACCTTTCTTCCTTGACTTAGAATTGTCTGGATTAGAAATTCCTAGAATTACCTTATCTGTTTCCCAGTTTTGTCTTGTGCTGATTTCTCATGTGAAATCTTTGAGTTTTTCTCTAGTGTAGACATCCTTAAACATGTTTGTATTATTATCTGGTATTTTCTTTTTTCATAGTGATTTAAAAAATAATGTATATACATGGAAAATAAAATTTGAAAAAGGACAGAATAGAATAAAATAAAAAGATAGATTTCTCTTCCTGCCTAGCCTTATCTCTTAATCATTTTAACAAAGCCATTTCTGTTTTATATTCTTCTTCTGGTACTTGCTAAGCTGCTAAGTCGCTTCAGTCGTGTTCGACTCTGTGACCCCATAGACGGCAACCTACCAGGCTCCCACGTCCCTGGGATTCTCCAGGCAAGAACACTGGAGTGGGTTGCCATTTCCTTCTGGTACTTACCTCTGTAAAATTCAATAATATGCTTATACTTTAATTCATGGTGTTCTTCAAAATCTTCAATAGCTGGTAAGGGATATCCAACAACTCATCAAAACTGCTGCCTATCCGTGGTATTGGAACAATTTCTTGGCAACCCCTATTATATTAGGGATTAACTTCTACTTGCAAGGTTACAGAGAGATTTGAAGGGATATGTTTTCTGTAGCTGCTATAATAAACTGCCACAAGCTTGATGGATTAAAATAGTGCTCTGTAGTTCTGGAGGCAAGAAGTCTGAAACCAAGGTGTCAGTGAGCCTCACCACCTCCCAAAGCTCTGGAGTAGAATCCTCCCTTGTTCTTTCCACCTCTAGTGGCTCCAGAAATTCCTTGGCTTGTGGCTACCTCACTCCAGTCTCCACTGCCATCTTTGCATGGCCTTCTTCTCTGAGTCTGACACTTGCCCTGAATTTAGGGCCCATCCAGACAACCCAGGATGACATCATCTTGAGATTCTTAATTCAGTTATATCTGCAAAAGACCCCTTTCCCAAATAATGTCACAAATTTCTACTTAGCACATGGATGTAGCTTTTGCAAGATGAGGCTACTGGTCAACCCACTACACAGAAGAGAAGATTGTGAAACTGGCTCTCTAGCAACTAGAAATGAAGCATTTCAATATTTCAACATTTTTGTCTATACCTGCCAAGTATAAATCTCATCTTTATTGACTTATCTACTTTAAATAGTATCTATCGACTGAAGATAGATTTTCAGACCCCTTTTGGGAAGATCCCATGGAGAAGGAAATGGCAACCCACTCCAGTACTCTTGCTGGAGAATCCTATGGAGGGAGGAGCCTGGTAGGCTGCAGTCCATGGTGGGGTCACAAAGAGTCAGACACGACTGAGCGACTTCACTTCACTTCAGATCTATTGAATCATCTGTGTTTTTAAAATCTGACAGTTCAGGTGAGGTTGTGTAACTGAGCATTGCTTTGGGAACTCTTTCTTTAGAGCTATGATGCTCAAATCTGGAGAAGAACCAGTATCTCCAAGGTGCACAAGAAAGGGCCACAAAGATGGAAAATGTGTGTTTACCATGGAGGTTGTTTAGTTCATCTTTAATGACATCAAGATTATTTAGTTCTTTTAAAGACATTGGTGGATGGGTGGAGCTTATTTTTCTAGTTTTCCAGAAGGGGCCATCTCAGAAGACATTTTCCAAACAGCCATTGGTATCATAGCTTCCAGGTCTATAAAGATGTGACTTTACCTGGAGGTGGCAAGGCAATGTCTAGTTGCTGCTCTATTTATTTAGTTAGTCTCTATTATTGCTTTTCCTTCAAAAAACAATTTCTTAAATACATGAAAGAGATAGAAAATGAGGACAACACAAAGTTTGGCAGTGTAAAAAGGGGAGGCTCGCAGCAGCTTGCACACCGCTGTGACTCTGTTGGCTTCCCTTGTGGGTGAGGCAGCCACAGCCTGCAGCTCCCTTGCCTCCTGGGCAGGTGTTTGAGGGTGCTGAGAGACTTACATGGGTTCCTGCACTTCTTCCCAGGTCGCCATCTGTCCTTGCCTCTGCCTGACTTGATGCCCATTGTCCCATTCTGTGACTGGACAATGGACTGCTGACTTCTGGTCCTCATCAGACACAGGGACAGTAGGTTCACATAACTGCTTAACACACTCCGATGATCCGGCAAGATCTAATTCCTAAAATAATGGCTTAAATTGCTCATAGTAATTCCACTTCAAATGCCAAACTGACTTCATTTCACAGTGTGTCTATTTCTGGCTTTACTCGTCTCCCCACTCAGGATGGGGACAACTAACTCTAAGCACAATCCCAAAGCCATCTGCAAATGAAGGAGGGACTCTGAGTAGAATATATGGCAGTTCTTTTCCTCCTTGAGGCTGAACATTCAAGCACAAAGCTCAAGAGGACCTACAAGAATGAGCCACCATGAGGGAAGCTTTAGAATTTCGATGTGGGGCCTAATTTGAGTATCTGAATGAAATCTCAGGTATTTCTTGAAATTTCATTATTTCTTGAACCTGGAAAAAAAGGCAGAAAATAATTTTTTGAGAAAAAAATTTAAAGATATTTAGAAGTTTTACTTATAGCTGAAGTTCAAGCCCCAGGTTGCTACTGCCTACTACCTTCCTTGCAGCCAGGTTCTTACTGAATGTGGAGCATCAAAGTAACCAAAGAAAAAAAAGACAATCTATTAATAGCTCTTCAAGGACTCCTTGAAACAAAACAGAACCAAATTCCTTCTTTGTTCCCATTTTGATTTTCCTTCTTATTTGAAACAGAGAGGCTCATTCATCTTTCTTTAAAATATGGACATTTTTTAAAGACTCTTTGGCTGAAGATTAGTTTGGAGTATCAGTCGGAGATAGTAAACCAGCCCAGATAAGAGTTTCCAAAGCTATCCATCACTGGAATAAAAGCCAAGCAGCATGTATTGACCCTAATCCCAAAGACAGGCTAAAAGGAGAGGTAAGGTCACAGTGTTGAGGTTACTTGGGAGAATTAAAGAGGTGAGATTGTGATGAGGATACCCTGGGCAACAAGAATGAACCATTATGGACCGGGTGGAAAGACATTTAAGAAACACATCAGGCATGACCTGAAAAGCCCTGTGGGTGCCCTTATGTCACCCAAATTGGGGACTGCAAAGTGGAAACCAGTGGGACTGGGTTTTCTTGAGTTGGTGATGGACAGGGAGGCCTGGCATGCTGGGATTCATGGGGTCGCAAAGAGTTGGACACGACTGAGCGACTGAACTGAACTGAAGACAGTTGTTAACTAGGGTGAGTCAGAGAAGAGAATTATACTCTAAGGCCATGTCAGTGAGAGCACTTTCTTGATTCTGGTACAACCAGCTTGCAAGCCACTTGATATGTGGATCTTCATTCTCCAGGCCAACATTCTCTCCTGGTTCTCTCCTTACCTTTTGGGATCTATAGCTCCTTTGTAGATAATTCTATTGCTTGCCCACTAAACCTTAGAATTTCCACCAGCTCCACTATCCTCCCTTTATATGCTTTCCTGGATCATAGTCATGATTTCCTAGACTCCCCAAACCGTACTAAGTGCAAATCTTAGTACACAAACTCACATATGGAAAAAATGTAGCTTTCTTTATTTTTCTATAACTTAATTTCTGTTCTGTATCACCATTCTACTGAAGTGGCAGAAATGTAATCTCAGGCATTTATTCTTGGTCTAGGGGTTTTCTTACAACAAGCAGACATCTCTGCCAAAATAAGAGCCTGCCCGCTTCCCCTACACTCACCCTGCAGCCCAGCCTTACGGCTGTTGCAGGACAACCATCTCCAAGGCCACTGACATCGGGCGTATTCCTAATGCTCCTCTTCTCCCCACCTTTGCTCCCTCAGAACAACCCAGGCATATCATTTCTGGTCTTCATGTCCTTGGGGCAGAAGATGGGGGAAGGCGACCACTTCTTCAATTCTGAAATGCTATGACTGAAACCTTGATCTCTTTGTTCTGTTAGGTATATGGGCTATTGAAATACACAAACCCAAGAAGAAGCTCCCAGAATCTCCTTTTCTGTCCTGTTTGAGACAATGAGCTCAGGGCAAATTTCAAACAGAGGTCAGGCAGAGTCAGGCATGGGGAAACAAATGGGTTGAGTTCCAAAGTGGTATCCTATAGCAACACCTGCAAAAGCCAGCAGTTTTTGAGCCCACCCCATGGATCTTTTTTTTTTTTTCTTTTTAGTCTCCTGTCACACATTCTTTTGTAACTATTAAGGACACCTTGCCTTCTTTCATCTTCACTTTTTTAAACTTCCCCAAGAGAAGCCACCTACTGTCTACCCTTCTAGTCTAATCCTGTTCTTTCTCTTTCCCTCCACAGACACTTTCAAGGACTGTATTTGTCTTTATAGTTGATCAGAGGTTGAACTTATAGCAATAGAGAATGTCATTGTTGATATTTATGATTACACTGACAACAAATAAATATCACATCTTGTGTCCCATTCCAATCAGAGACTGTGATGTTTCATATTGTATTATTCTGGAGACCTGGAACTTGTCCACTTTATGTTGTACATTTTTTAAAAGTACATTAAATAACCATTTAAAATAAAGTACATATAATAACCATTTTTATGTTTTTTAACATAAATTTATTTATTTTAATTGGAGGCTAATTACTTTATAATATTGTATTGGAAAAAAAATATTGTATTGGTTTTGCCATACATCAACATGAATCTGCCACAGGTGTACACGTGTTCCCCATCCTGAACCCCCTTCCCTCCTCCCTCCCCGTACCATCCCTCTGGGTCATCCCAGTGCACTAGCCCTGAGCATCCTGTATCATGCATCAAACCTGGACTGGCAATTCATTTCACATATGATATTATACATGTTTCAACGCCATTCTCCAAAATCATCCCACCCTTCCCCTCTTCCATAGAGTCCAAAGGACTGTTCTATACATCTGTGTCTCTTTTGCTGTCTCACATACAGGGTTATCATTACCATCTTTCTAAATTCCATATATATGTGTTAGTATACTGTATTGGTGTTTTTCTTTCTGGCTTACTTCACTTTGTTTAATAGGCTCCAGTTTCATCCACCTCATTAGAACTGATTCTAATGTATTCTTTTTAATGGCCGAGTAGTACTCCATTGTGTATATGTACACAGCTTTCTTATCCATTCGTCTGCTGATGGACATCTAGGTTGCTTCCATGTCCTGGCTATTATAAACAGTGCTGCGATGAACACTGGGATACACGTGTCTCTTTCAATTCTGGTTTCCTCGGTGTGTATGCCCAGCAGTGGGATTGCTGGGTCATAAGGCAATTCTATTTGCAGTTTTTTAAGGAATCTCCACACTGTTCTCCATAGTGTCTGTACTACTTTGCATTCCCACCAACAGTGTAAGTGTTTTCTCCACACCCTTTCCAGCATTTATTGCGTGTAGACTTTTGAATCGCAGCCATTCTGACTGGTGTGAAATGGTACCTCATTGTGGTCTTGATTTGCATTTCTCTGATAATGAGTGATGTTGAGCATCTTTTCATGTGTTTGTTAGCCATCTGTATGTCTTCTTTGGAGAAGTGTCTGTTTAGTTCTTTGGCCCATTTTTTGATTGGGTCATTTATTTTTCTGGAATTGAGCTGCAGGAGTTGCTTGTATATCTTTGAGATTAATTCGTCAGTTACTTCGTTTGCTATTATTTTCTCCCATTCTGAAGGTTGTCTTTTCACCTTGCTTATAATTTCCTTTGTTGTGCAGAAGCTTTTAATTTTAATTAGGTTCCATTTGTTTATTTTTGCTTTTATTTCTAATATTCTGGGAGGTGAGTCATAGAGGATCCTGCTGTGATTTATGTTGGAGAGTGTTTTGCCTAGGTTCTTTTCTAGGAGTTTTACAGTTTCTGGTCTTATGTTTAGATCTTTAATCCACTTTGAGTTTATTTTTGTGTATAGTGTTAGAAAGTGTTCTAGTTTCATTCTTTTACAAGTGGTTGACCAGTTTTTTCAACACCATTTGTTAAAAAGATTGTCTTTTCTCCATTGTATATTCTTGCCTCCTTTGTTGAAGATAAAGTGTCCATAGGTGTGTGGATTTATCTCTGGGCTTTCTATTTTGTTCCACTGATCTATATTTCTTTGTGCCAGTACCATACTGTCTTGATGACTGTGGCTTTGTAGTAGAGCCTGAAGTCAGGCAGGTTGATTTATCCAGTTCCATTCTTCTTTCTCAAGATTGCTTTGGCTATTCGATGTTTTTTGTATTTCCATACAAATTCTGAAATTATTTGTTCTAGCTCTGTGAAAAATACCGTTGGTAGCTTGATAGGGATTGCATTGAATCTATAGATTGCTTTGGGTAGTATACACATTTTCACTATATTGATTTTTCCAATCCATGAACAGTATATTTCTCCATCTATTAGGATTCTCTTNCATACAAATTCTGAAATTATTTGTTTAGCTCTGTGAAAAATACCGTTGGTAGCTTGATAGGGATTGCATTGAATCTATAGATTGCTTTGGGTAGTATACACATTTTCACTATATTGATTTTTCCAATCCATGAACAGTATATTTCTCCATCTATTAGGATTCTCTTTGATTTCTTTCACCAGTGTTTTATAGTTTTCTGTATATAGGTCTTTAGTTTCTTTAGGTAGATATATTTCTAAGTATTTTATTCTTTTCATTGCAGTGGTGAATGGAATTGTTTCCTTAATTTCTCTTTCTGTTTTCTCATTGTTAATATATAGGAATGCAAGGGATTTCTGTGTGTTGATTTTATATCCTGCAACTTTACTATATTCATCAATTAGCTCTAGTAATTTTCTGGTGGAGTCTTTAGGGTTTTCTATATAGAGGATCATGTCATCTGCAAACAGTGAGAGCTTTACTTCTTCTTTTCCAATCTGGATTCCTTTTATTTCTTTTTCTGCTCTGATTGCTGTGGCCAAAACTTCCATGTTGAATAGTAGTGGTGAAAGTGGGCACCCTTGTCTTGTTCCTGACTTTAGGGGAAATGCTTTCAATTTTTCACCACTGAGGATAATGTTTGCTATGGGTTTGTCATATATAGCTTCTATTATGTTGAGGTATGTCCCTTCTATTCCTGCTTTCTGGAGAGTTTTTTATCATAAATGGATGTTGAATTTTGTCCAAGGCTTTCTCTGCATCTATTGAGATAATCATGTGGCTTTTATTTTTCAATTTGTTAATGTGGTGTGTTACATTGATTGATTTGCAGATATTGAAGAACCCTTGCATCCCTGGGATAAAGCCCACTTGGTCATGATGTATGATCTTTTTAATATGTTGTTGGATTCTGTTTGCTAGAATTTTGTTGAGGATTTTTGCATCTATGTTCATCAGTGATATTGGCCTGTAGTTTTCTTTTTTTGTGGCATATTTGTCAGGTTTTGGTATTAGGGTAATGGTGGCCTCATAGAATGAGTTTGGAAGTTTACTTTCCTCTGCAATTTTTGGAAGAGTTTGAGTAGGATAGGTGTTAGCTCTTCTCTAAATTTTTGGTAGAATTTAGCTGTGAAGCTGTCTGGACCTGGGCTTTTGTTGCTGGAAGATTTCTAATTACAGTTTCAATTTCTGTGCTTGTGATGGGTCTGTTAAGATTTTCTATTTCTTCCTGGTTCAGTTTTGGAAAGTTGTACTTTTCTAAGAATTTGTCCACTTCTTCCAAGTTGTCCATTTTATTGGCATATAATTGCTGATAGTAGTCTCTTATGATCTTTTGTATTTCTGTGTTGTCTGTTGTGATCTCTCCATTTTCATTTCTAATTTTATTGATTTGATTTTTCTCCCTTTGTTTCCTGATGAGTCTGGCAAATGGTTTGTCAATTTTATTTATCCTCTCAAAGAACCAGCTTTTGGCTTTGTTGATTTTTGCTATGGTTTCTTTTGTTTCTTTAGGATTTATTTCTGCCCTAATTTTTAAGATTTCTTTCCTTCTACTAACCCTAGGGTTCTTCATTTCTTCCTTTTCGAGTTGCTTTAGGTGTAGAGTTAGGTTATATAATAACTATTTTTAGATTTTTATGCTTGTAAAGCACTTTTTGTCGTGGTAAAATTTACATCACATAAAATTTAAAAATATTTTAATTGGAGGATAATTGCTTTACAATGTTGTGTTACTTTTTGCTGTACAACAACATGAACCAGCCATAAACATACATATATTCCCTCCCTCTTGAACCTCCCTGCCACCCTCCCTCTATTTTAACCATTTTTGAGTGTACAATTCATTTTTAAGTGTACCATTTTAAGTGGCTTTAAGGATACTCACATTGTTGTGCAACCACCACCATTATCCATCTCTGGAACTTATACGTCTTTCTAAACTGAAACTTTGCATCCAGTAATTGTTTAATAACTCCCCATTTACCCCTCCCCAAGCCTCTGGTAACCAGTATCCTACTTGGTGTCTCCATAGACTTGACTATCATACCTCAACTAAATGGAATCATACAATGTTTGTCCTTTTCTGTCTACTGATTTCACTAAGCATGTATTTAAGGTTTGTTCTTGTACAGGCTGAGTAATATTCCACTGTACACATATACCACATTTTGCTTATCCTTTCTTCTGCCTATGTGCATTTAAGTTGTCTCCACCTTTGGGCTATTGAGAAGAATATTGCTATGAACACGGGTGTACAAATCTGTTCTCCATTTCCTGCTTTTAATTCTTTTGGGGAAATGGAATTACTGGGTCATATGATAATTCTATGTTTAGTTTTTTGAGAAATTGCTATACTGTTTTCCATTGTGTCTGTACTATTTGACCTTCTCTCTCTTCCCTGGTGGCTCAGAGGTTAAAGCTTCTGCCTGCAATGTGGGAGACCTGAGTTTGATCCCTGGGTCAGAAAAATCCCCTGGAGAAGGAAATGGCAACCCACTCCAGTATTCTTGCCTGGAGAATCCCATGGACGGAGGAGCTTGGTGGGATACAGTTCATGGGGTCGCAAAGAGTCGGACACGACTGAGCAACTTCACTTTCACTTTCACTGATAAGGCACAAGGGTTCTAACTTCTCTACATCTTCACCAACACTTCTTATTTTCGGTTTTTTAAGTAAGAGCCATTCTAATGGATGTGAAATTGTATCTTGTGGCTTTGATTTGCATTTTGTTAGTGATTGGTGATCTTGAGCATCTTTTTGGGTTCTTATTGGCCATTTGTATCTCTTCTATGGAGAAATGTCTATTCAAGTCCTTTGCCAATTTTTTAATGAGATGGTTTATTTTTGTTGTTGTTGAGTTGTAGGAGTTCATTGTATATTCTGAATGTTAACTGCTTATCAGATATATAGCTTGTAAATATTTTCTCCCATTCCATGAGTTGCCTTTTCACTTTCTTGATAGAGTCCTTTGGTGCACAAAAGTTTTTAATTTTGATGAAACCCAATTTATATCTGTTTTTGTTCTTGGCTATGCTTTCAGTGTCATATCCAAGAAATCATTGCCAAATTCAAAGTCATGAAGCTTTTCTCCTGTTTCTTCTAAGAATGTTATGTTGTGGCTCTTATGTTTGGGTCTTTAGATGCACTTTGAGTTTTAAGGTAAGGATCCACATCCATTCTTTTGTATGTGGATATCCAGTTTTCCCAGTCTGTTTTGATGAAATGCATTTTTAGATATTTAAAATGCATATTGCACACCATTTTTTCTTAAACAATATATAGAAGACAGCAAAGGTGTTCATGAAGACTCTTAGCTGCCCTAAGATCATTAACTCTTGTTCTATGCTGTTCTATAGTGACTATTTCAGGGTTTCCTTATGCTACTGACCTCACACTCCTGGGCTTTATTTGTTCCTCTCTAGGTTTTCATTGCTTTTATTTCTCCTTCTTTGTCATCAAACTGCTTACAGTCAATATTTTAGCTGTCATGTCTCTCTCATAACAGTGTGGCCTCCACATTTGTTTCTATAGACAAACAAACCTGAGAGTGAAACTTAATGAAAACTGTATATAAACTTAAAGTCAGTATTCTCTAAGGAAGGATCTAGTGGATTCATTAATAGAGTAAAGGAAATGTTATACGGTGTTGTGAGAGCTACTGACTTTGCTAAAAGATCACTGTCATTTACGTCGAGGTCTTTCTTCATCTTTGTCTGATGTCTACATAATCAGGCATGACTCACTGGTGTGCTGATAATATTTAAAAGCCAGCATTCAAGGTGGGGAGAGGGAAATCTTTATTTATAATGGTTGCTGATTTCCATGGTGTAAATACTCCCAGTGTGACCGATTGCAAGCCACCAATGTGACATAACTGAAAGTAGAGATAGGAAGAGATATACAGTAGGGAGTCATCAGATAGTATTTTGTTACACAGATACAACAGGCATAAATAACTCCAAGAGCAGAGTTCAAAACAAAATGTAGCAAAATAAATAAGATATGATGCATTTTGAGTACTTATTGTTTATTATCTTGTTTTCAGTATAATTCTTTCAATGTAAGTTTATGCAGCTTAAATCTTAATAAAAACCATATTATACAACTGGCTCACAAACTTCCTGAAAGTTTAACATCAGCTCTTGTGAGTCAGGACAAGTCAGTACCAACACTCAGTTCCTTTGCACTAAGGGTAATAAAATCATGAAGTTTATTATCCCTAGAATTTGCACAGACTCAAAATGTTAATGAAGGTTTTAAAGGTTCAGGTTAATTAATAAATAAGATGCATGACCAGTTATTAATGGAAACAGGAATATTTTGATGGTATTCTGCAGAATATTAGCTAACTAACAATTTCTGTGTTCTTATTTTGTGCCAAGAACTATGATAAGTTCTTTATTGTCAGTATCTTGTTGAATCCTGAAAAAACCCTTGGATAGGTGTTAATATCTCCCTTCTATAGATGAGGCAACAGATTTGAGGAGGTTCATGTGTTCAGAGACATACTAGGTTTTGAACTTGTATCAGCGTGTTACCATGCATTCAAGAATTCTTTATTGAAAGCCCACTGTTTACCTGATGATGAGTTGAGAGGTGGACTGAGAGGAGGAGAAAGTGGCTGGACAGAGATTGAAGAGGATTGTGGTGCAAGATGAATCTAGGTATACCTGGGTGACCAGACCAAGCAGAACCTTCTAGGCCACATAAGGAGTTTGGTCTTTATTCAGGAGCATTGAAAGCCGCTGAAAGATTTTAATTACAGGACTTGAAATTTGTTCAACTCTGCCTTTTGATGGAACTTTCTGTGTGGAGTGGGGCTCGGTGTACATAGGAGACCAGTTAAAAGTCATTACAGTTACCCTGGCAAGAGATGATGAAAGATTGGTTTAGGGTGGTGCTGGCTTCTGGTTTCTGCAACTAGATGCATGGTAGCATCACTTGGAGACAGAGCAGCGCAGGAGACATGTCCCTGGAGGAGAAATCAAGATTTGAACTTAGCACATGTTGACTTTGAGGTTTCTGTAAGAGTTTGAAGAAGTTCAGTGAGAAATTGGACACCGAAGTTGGGGAGATGCAAGCCATTCTTTCAATCTCTGTGCTGCACTAATTATGTCATGAGTTGGAGCAGATGAATCCTGAGAGCCTTTGAAATCTAGCATTTCATGACATTACATTCCCTGATATTTGAGATAGACACGAAAGAGCTGCTACCTCTTTCCGTGTATGTCTCTGTGTGTTGCTAGTGGAAAGAAAATCTTTCTTTGGATGGACTTTGAGACTTATCTTCAATGTCATTGCTCCCATTTTTATCTTGAAATGTCATGCAGGAAGGTCATGCAGACCAGGTGCACCATCACAAGGGGCCTTAGACTTGACCATGTAAACCAGTCTTTAATGCCAAGCATACAGAAGGAGCCAGAGCCAATTAATATGGCTGTGGAGAGAAGAGAGAGAGAAGGAGAGGTGATGGTGAAAAAGCTGCTGTCTTTCTCTAGGATATTTTTTGTTGTTGTTGAGTATATTTCCTTAATAATATTGTGTTAGTTTCTGTTGCACAGCAAAGTATACATATATATATACATACACACACACACTCTTTTTTAGATTTCCTTACAATTTAGGTCACCCATAGAGCATTCAGAAGAGTTCCCAGAAGCTGCTATTTTTCTTTTTAAAAATTAGCTTTTATTTTTCTTTAAAAAATACATGCTGATCCCTTGCCCAACCTGTCCTCACCTTCAGTCTTATTTCCCAGAGCCTACTACTTTCAACTTTTTAAACTATTTCTTACAGGATGTGCTGGGCTGTGTTTACTCATTGAGTGTCCTACTCTTTGTAGTCCTATGGACTACAGCCAGCCCGGCTCCTCTGTCCAGGGGATTCTCCAGACAAGAATACTGAAGCGGGTAGCCTTTCCCTCCTCCAAGGGATCTTCCCAACCCAAGATCGAACTCAGGTCTTCCACATGGCACTCCATTTCCTCTGTGTCCTTACAAAGAAGAGGTCATGTGAGCACCCAGCAAGACGGCAGCTACTTGTAATCGAGGGGAGAGCTGTTACCAGACATCAATCTTGCTGGAACCTTGGACTTCCAGCCTTCAGACTGTGAGAAAATGCATTTCTGTTTGTTGAAGCCACCCAGTCAATGGTGTTTTGTGATGGCAGCCAGACTAATCTCTCCTCATGCTTGACTGATATTTTGGTAAATATAGAATTCTATTTTAAAATCCTTGCCCCTCAGAATTTAGAAGATGATGGTATTTGATTCTATTCTTTGTATGTGGCTTTATTTTTTCTTTTTCCTGTTTGGAGGCTTTCAGGGACATCTTTGCATCTCCTATATTCTGACATTTTACAACACTGTGGCTTTGGCACTTGTGTTCATCATTCATTCACTGTGCTGAGCACTTGGTGGTTCCTTATGATCTGGAGATCCATGCTTTTTTGGAAATATTTCATATATCATTTCTTTGATAATTTTATTGTCTCCATTTTCTCTATTCTGTGTTTACAGAAACTTTATTAATCATGTTAAGAGCTTGGAGATTGATTCTCAATTTCATTTAAAAAATCATTTATTTGCTCTCTTCCATACTTATGCTTTTTATTTAGGTTTGTAGAAGAAATTAACTTTATAGAACAAAGCTTATACTAAATATTTTAATTCCAGGTACTGTATTTTTAATTTCCTAAAGGTTTTCTTGAACTCTTTTTTTTCCCCTCCATATCTTGGATTTGTTTTATGAATACATCGTTTGGATCAGAGGTTGATTTTCTTTCTTTGTTTAAGGTTCCTTCTGTGCCCATATTGTCTCTGCTTCCTTTTTCTGTTTGTTTAAGTTTGGTCTCTGTCTTGTATGCCAAAGATTTTCCTCAAGTGTTTGCTGATCCTTTACTTGTATTAAAGATGGAAGCACTGGACAAGTTTGGGAAGTCTGTGTGTGTGTACTCGGGGGAGTAAGGGGCTGGGCTTGCTGCATGGTGAGTGTCACCATGGGATGGTGGTGCTTTAAACCAGCCCTTCTACTGAGAGAGTCCTAAATGTCAGATTCTGAGCTCTTTTCTTAGAGGCTATTCAGTTTTGTTTTGTTTTTAAATAGAAGCATCAGTCCTCCAGTCTCCTGTTTGAGAGACTTGGTTGCTGGTATTCAGGGAATAAGACAAAACCTAGAGGGGGAGGGGGCTGGGTCTCACAATCTGTAAACTTGACTTTGTCCCTCTGTTTGAGCTCAGGCCACACTCCAGTCTGGCACTGACCCCCAGGGCCTGGATCTGATGCTGTTTTCAATCAGTTTCTCCAACATGGACCACAACTCTCCCATAGAGAGTGTCAGGATGGAATTTGGTGGGCAGGAAGCTGGATCACTGCTTCTGGAACTCTCTCTGCAGCACTTTTACTGTTCCATACTCAACTCTGCTAAGTCGATCGCCACCTCTCCAACTCAATAGCCATCTTCAAGAAACTTGCTGAAATCTCTCTTTCACTTCTGTCTCCTCTTTCGTTCTCTCGGTCCACATATGCTAATACCTTTTATTCCTTTAGTGTTATTTTAGGGAAGTTTGGAAGGGAAGAAGAGACAAATGTACATTATAATTCTGCCATATTTAACTGAAAGCCTCTCTCTTTTTTCCTCCTGCTTTTAAGGTTTGGAATCTGTATAAGTAAAGAGAAATAATTATAACCTATATACCAATTATTAATTGTCAGAAAAGGACAACTTCTCATTTATATGAATCACAGTTACCAGAAACAAACCAAAAAAATAATAATAGTAAGCTGAGGATTTTCCTCCTCTAATTCTCCAATTAAAATTATTATTCTCCAATTATTGTCCCTCAATAAAAGACATTCTGTTAATTAACCAGACACTGTTATCACAGAATATTTGTAGATAAAGTGTCAACAGGGAATGGATTCTAAGAAGAAAATCCACCTTCGAAAATGTCTTCAAATCCCCCTCTTCAGTGTCTGATGTGGCACATTCCCATAACCACTTTGGGCTATTGCGAGTTTATCTGAGACAAGTAAGGTCATTTTGATCAATGTGATGAGTTCTCATCATAAACATTTCCTTTGATTGGTACATGGTGGTGCACTTTTCTGCTAGTTGAGGGGAGGGGAAGCAGCATTTTTGTTGGCATTTGAAGTGAGGTGCTCATCTGAGAGCCCCTGAAAGTGGTAAAGGAGCTGGGGTTGCAGTAAAAAGCACGAGGTTCCTTGGTGCAGTTCTGGATAAAAGCAAGAAATTAGCTCTCAGCCACAGCAAAGGACCTGAGCAACTCTGAATAAGCACGCCCATCCTTCTGATTGAAGTGGAAGAGAAGGAGGTAAAAGAGCTTCTCCTGGTATCTGAGTACCAGGCAAGTCAAACAGAAAGGAAAAAGCTTTCTATTTTTTTTCAGCACCTCAAGAGCAGTTAACAAACCCTGACAGGGAAGGAGAAGTGGGCAAAACTGCACTGCCTGAAAGTTTTATTGAGAGAAAAGAGCAAAGAGCTTTATACACAGGGTGAAGAAATGACGCTCTTGGTTGGTAGAAAAGATAATAATGTGAGTTACAGGAAAGAATTGGTAAGAAACTGGAACTTACAATTCACAAATCTCTATAGTAAGCTACATGTAGCACTCAATACTTTAATAAAACAATAGATTTTAAAATATATAGCCAACATAGGAAGGGGCTTTCCAGGTAACTCAGTTGGTAAAGAATCCTCCTCCAATGCAGGAAACAGCCTGCAATGGAGGAGACCCAGGTTCAATCCCTGGGTCAGGAATACCCCCTGGAGAAGGGAATGGCAATACCCACTGCAGTATTCTTGCCTGGGAAATCCCATGGACAGAGGAGCCTGGTGAGCTACAGTCCATGGGGTCACAAGAGTTGGACACAACTTAGTGACTAAACCCACCAATTTAGAAAGGGAATTCCATTCTAACATTTGTAAGAAGATATTCTGAACTTGGGGAGGAATATGAGATATATTTAGTGATGATGAAGTAGACATAGCTGATGACAGGTTTTTATCGACAAAATTTGTCAAGAGCCAAAGATGAAAATAAAGACCTCAAGGATGAAAGCATTTTTCCCTCTAATCAACAAACAATCCTCCAGGAATAAATTCTCATAATAACAATGTGTTGGGGAAATTATTTTTCACTAGTAATAATGAAATAATGAAAAATCCACCCATTTATTTTTTAAATGGGCAATACTCAGTTATTAGGGGCCTTAAAAACTCATCTGTTAATCTAGAGATACTGTGAATAAGATGGGTTAATTGGAGAATGAGGAAACTGCAAAACTGGGGATCTAAACAAAATTTTATTGTATGGTTGGCATAAGAAAAAAACTAAAATATCATTAAAGGGAATTTTAAGAAATATTTAAAAAGCCACTTATTCCCTATTCTAACACTCCTCCCCAAACTCTCAACTAATTGATAGATGCCTTTCTATGTCTGGACAGTAATGCTCATTGGGATGTGTAAGGAGAATTGGGTACATGAGTTCCCAAAGGACTCTCAAAAGGATTAATTTTGGTTCTTTATGTCTTAGCATTAGGAAGGTGCTATGCTTGAGAGTCCTCACATTCATGTTCCTTGAAAATGGTGCTGTTAGTTGAAACAAATCTGACTTAGAAGCACAGAATCATTCCCATTCAAAGACCTTAGGCCCAGGCTCTCCAGAAATACCTCAGACACTGTATTTCGTGAACTATAAGTGACATGCCCTGGACACCAGGAAGTAAAGTACATTCAACAGCTTGATTAACAAGACCACACTATGACCCGATAACATCACAGAACACAGAACATACTACTAAACCTCCACCTTCATAATCCGTTTATTTTTCCTGGTAGCAGAGCAGAAAGTGAAAGAACTCCTTTAGGGCTATTAATATGGAAAGGCTTCTTTAGGGGGAGATTTTCATTTTTCTTTAAAGGAATTTGGTGGGTAGTGGGACGACCTTTTCAAATCCTTCTTGTATCTTATTTTATTTACTATTTATTTTTAAATTGGAAGATAATTGCTTTACAATGTTTTGTTGTCTTCTGCCATACAACAATGATAATATCATTATATATATATACACCCTCCCTCTTGAGCCTCCCTCCCCAACCCCATCTCATCCCTGTAGGTCATTACAGAGCTCAAGGCTGGCCGCCCTGAGTTATATAGTGGAATTCTTCTTGTAAAACAGGTATAGGTGGTTGTTACACCATCATTTTTTATTTCCTTCTCTCTTTCCTTCCTTTCTTCCTCCCTCCTCCCTTCTCTCATCCCTCCTTCTCTCCTTCCCTATCTTTTCTTTTTCCCACTATTTCTTTTTAAAGAATTGCCATTATAAAATGAGTGTGTTTCAGCTACTAACACTGAGTAACAAATCACCCCAAAACTTGGTGACTTAAAATAACAACAGGGAGGCAGTTGAAGTGAACTGGGTGCAGCGCTGCACAGGAAGATTAAGGTCTTAGGTCCAAATGCTGGCCATGGGTTGTAATACATTAATGCCAGGGAGCAAGTCTGCACCTGTCTGGACTATCTTCTCCAAATTAGAGCCCTCTAAGGCACCCCCTCCAACTCTAAAATGGTTATATTCTATATCTAGCCCTACTCCCAGGCCTCTGAGTGATTAAATTTTTGAACACTTTCTTTAAAACAGTCTTCTTCCACTTTGAGTGCCATCCTATCAGGCAGTGCAAGGTATACTTGGCTTCACATGACCCTATCCTAATACACATGGAATTCTTTATCCTTTGATCTATTACCACTTTTTACAAAGGCAGATAGTTTGAACGATGACCACGTGCAGAACTGCAGAATCTTGCAGCTGGGAGGGGATCTTTATATGATCCATAGCGTTTGAACCTCAATCCACAGAGTTAAAAGTCATAAGTGTGGCCTTCCCGGGTGGTACAGTAGATAAGAATCCACCTGCCAATGCAAGGGACCCGGGTTTGCTCTCTGGTCAAGGAGGATTCCACGTGGCTCAGAGCAACTAAGTCCGTGTGCCACAACTACTGAGACTGCGCTCTAGAGCCTGTGAGCCACGCTGCAACCTGTGTGCTGCAACTCCTGATGTCTGCACACCGAGAGCCTGTGTCCCACGAGAGAAGACACCGCAATGAGAAGCCCGTGCACAACCACGCAGAGTAGCCCCTACTCTCCACAACTAAAAAAAGCCCGCATGCAGGAACAAAGACCCAGCACAACCAAAGATAAATACAGAAAAACTCATGAGTTCCATACCTTTCTTAAGATCGAAGATTGCAACAATCCCTTGAACATGATTTTCCCCCGTTTATCAGATTTATTTAAAGATTATATGGGTATAAAATTGTAAACAATTTGATTTCACTTCTAATGAAAGTTTCCTTGAAAAAAATCTTTTTAGGAGACTAAACACTTATTCACAGGATGTTTTGCTTATTCAAAGCATTTGTAGGATTCTTTTAGTTGCTTTCAGAACTTTTTTTTTTTAACCAAATCAGCTCTTTTTACTTGATTTTTAAACTTGATCATCCACTTGCCATTTCCTCTTTCCCATTCTTTGGGCACCACCCTTTGGCTTTACCACCTAACCTCATAGCTTTGCTGTGTCAGCAAAGATATAAGAGACCTAGTAGCAGAGAGGGGGACTTGGAGGAGGTAGGATCTTGACTATGAATGGAAATCTAGAGAAGAGTTTCAGTAAGCAAATAAAAAGCATATGGAATGGAAAAAGTTCATCTCAAAATGCTGATTTCTACTTTAATTATTGTAAATACTTGGGTACAGTGTTCTAGAAATGGGAAATATTCACTAATAAACTTCATTCAATCATCACAATGCTAGGTGCTAGATATAAATCAGAGAATAAGACAGAGGAAGTCCCTGCTCTCTCTCTCTCTTTCATTTTTTTTTGCCACACTGTGTGGCTTGTGGGATCTTAGTTCCCTGACCAGAGATTGAACCTACACCCTTGGCATTGAAAGCATGGAGTCCTAACCACTGGATCACCAGGGAATTATCCCCTGCTCTTACTGAAGGAAAAAAGAATGAATAAACAAAAAGAAACTATCAAATGGAGTTAAGTGGTAAGGAAAAGAATTACAGATGAGATGTTGTGATAGAGAGTAATTGAGGGGTACATTTGGAATGGGACAAGGGGGAACCTTGCTGAAATTTGAATGAGAAGTCACCCATGTGAATATTCAAGGGAAGAACATCCTCGTGTGGAAGCAGATGGTACACGGGCTGTCAGACAAGGACAGAGAGAACGACACAGCGAAAGGAGCACAGCGGGGAGGCTGAGAGGGGCAGGCAGGGACAAATCATTAAGGCATTAAAAGTCAGAGAAGGACGTGTATGGGTGCGACAACAGAGTAACCAATGTTCTGGCTTCCGTGTTAAAAAGTCACTGGAATTTGAAAGCAACCAAGACATCCTTCCATAGGTAAATGGGTAAGCGAACTTTAGTACATCTTTACAATGAAAGACTATTCAGCGTTAAAAAGGGAATGAGCTATCAAGTCACAAAAAATATAGAGAAACCTTAAGTACATACATTTAAGTGAATGAAATCTCTCTGAGAAAGCATCACGCTGTGTGATTCCAACTATGTGACATTCTGGAAAAGGCCAGACTATGGAAACAGCACAAGGATCAGTGGTGGCAAAGAGTTCAGGTGAGCAAGGGAAGGATGAATATGTCTAGTACAGGGATTATGGAGCAGTGAAATTATTCTGTATGATGTCTTAAGGGTAGATACCCGTCATTACACATTTACCAAAACCCACAGACTGTGCAAAACAAGTGAACCTTAATGTAAAGTATGGACTTTAGTAAATAGTAATATATCAATATTGATTCATCAATTGTAACAATCGTACCATACCAATGCAAGATACTAATAATAGAGGACACAGTCACGGATGGGGTGGTGGTGGTGAGGAGACATAGGGAAATTCTCAGTACTGCCTTCTCAGTTTTTCTGTAAGCCTAAAATGCCTCAAAAACATAATCTAGGAATTAATTTCTTTAAGTCACTGGAGTTGATATTTAAAAGCTGAATGGTAGAGGGCAGAGTGGTTGCAAGACCGGTCTGGAGGCTGTTGATGCAGGCCAGAGGAGGCATAGGTGGCCTGGATTATGGGGGCCAAGTGGGGAGGAGGGAGTAGATGGGACAAATGGATAGCCCTAGAATGTGTTCTGTAAGTGATCTTACTAGGACTTACAGAAGGCCTGCAAATGACAGGGAAAGCAACACAGAATGTTGGGTTTAAGCAGCTGGGTGATTGAATGAATGTTCCTACAGTTTATGGAGGTGGGGAAAATGAGTATTGCCAGCCAACCCATGCAGAGGGAGGGGTGGGTGGTTGGATGTATAAATTTGGAATTCTGGGGCGAGGTCAAGATGAAGATGGAGATCAGGTTGTCATCAGAATCTGGAAAATGTCCAGTCTCACAGAACTGGATAAATGCAATTCAAGTGAGTGCAGATAAGGCGAAGCAAACACTAACTGTTGAACAGCTCAGCACTGGAAGGGAGCTCAGACAGCAGCTGCCAAAGGAAGCTGAGAGGGAGCCTCCAGGAGATGGGAGAAATCCAGAGGCCTGTGGTGGCAGAGAGCCAAGGGAGGACTTGTTCTCACGCTGAAGGATTTATCTAAGCACAACTCTGAGGGCTACAAGGACCTACGTGGGTGAGACACCCCATCAAACAGCAGACTCACATTCTCCAAGTCACTCCTGACTCTTCAACCAAGGGACTAAAATGCAACTCGTCTGGGAGCTGAAGCCTTACCCTTGGGTCCTGATACTTAGTCCTCCTCTTTGGGACTCAAACAGCTTGTTGGTTTAGAGCAGACCTTGGCCAAGTACAGCCTCTGAACCCACTTGTTTTTCTACAGCCCACAAGCTAAGAATGGCTTTTACATTTTTTAATAGTTGGGGGGAAAATCAGAGGAAGACTATTTTGTGGCATGTGAGAATTATAAGAAATTCAAAATGTCAGTGTCTATAAGTAAAGTTTTTATTGAAACAAGCCATGTTCATTTGAATGCTCATTTTCTGCCTGCTTTTGCATAACAAAGGTAGAGTTGAGTAACTGGGACACAGATTTGCAAAGCCTAAGATATTTATTCTCTGTCCCTTTACAGAAAGTTTCCTGGCTCCTGATTTAGGCACAAAAATCTATATTACCATGTGTGAGGAATGGCATGACACAAGCTTATCAGTCCTCACCATGGATTCTGTTGGACACAACTTAACTTGAAGTTCATATATATATGTGTGTCCTCATATATTGGGGTCCTCATAGGACCACATGTTCAACAGTCCCATATATATTGGGGTCCTCATAGGACCACGTCTTCAGTGACTTCTGAACTTCTGCCTCCAGTCCTGCCCTCTCTTTGCAAGTGCAA
The DNA here is from genome assembly GCA_006408695.1 of Aepyceros melampus. NCBI lineage: Eukaryota > Metazoa > Chordata > Mammalia > Artiodactyla > Bovidae > Aepyceros > Aepyceros melampus. The sequence goes on from SJXQ01009010.1 coordinate 184,586, forward strand.
CTACCTGCTAGATGTATCCATCTGAGTCATCCTTAAGCTCATCATATACAAAATGGAGCTAGCTACCTTCCCTTGTGGCTCAGCTGGTAAAGAATCCACCTGCAATGCTGGAGACCTGGGTTGGATCCCCAGGTTGGGAAGATTCCCTGGAGAAGGGAAGGGCTACCCACTCCAGTATTCTGGCCTGGAGAATTCCATGGGGACTGTGTAGTCCATGGGGTCTCAAAGAGTCAGACACGACTAAGCGACTTTCACTTTCACCTTCCTCTGAAAATGTATTTTATGTTATCATTCCTTAGTAGGATAGAGCAAAAATATGTCTTTACCTTTCCTCCCCTTCCTGACAGAGTTTCAAAAACTCTTGGAATTTCCCCAGTGATGGGAGCCTCTTTTGTTATTCCTGATGGAGCCCTTTCAACCACATCTGAGTTTATGCTGACAAGGTGAGCCTTGGTGGGCCCGGGGAATTTCAGAAGATGCGCTAGCCACACAAGAAAGACCAAGCAAGTGACGAAAGGGCTGGAACTCTCATTGCATCACTCTCCTCCCATCTTCACAGAAACAAAAGGCACTGGGGATTGAGTGATTGATTACCAATCATATCTACCTAGTGAAACCCCAGAAACACAGAAAAACTCTGCAGCCATGAAATTAAAAGACGTTTACTCCTTGGAAGAAAAGTTATGACCAACCTAGATAGCATATTCTAAAGCAGAGACATTACTTTGCCAACTAAGGTCCGTCTAGTCAAGACTATGGTTTTTCCTGTGGTCATGTATGGATGTGAGAGTTGGACTGTGAAGAAGGCTGAGCACTGAAGAATTGATGCTTTTGAACTGTGGTGTTGGAGAAGACTCTTGAGAGTCCCTTGGACTGCAAGGAGATCCAACCAGTCCATTCTGAAGGAGATCAACCCTGGGATTTCTTTGGAAGGAATGATGCTAAAGCTGAAACTCCAGTACTTTGGCACCTCATGTGAAGAGTTGAGTCATTGGAAAAGACCCTGATGCTGGGAGGGATTGGGGGCAGGAGGAGAAGGGGACAACAGAGGATGAGATGGCTGGATGGCATCACGGACTCAATGGACGTGAGTCTGAGTGAACTCCGGGAGTTGGTGATGGACAAGGAGGCCTGGCGTGCTGCGATTCATGGGGTCGCAAAGAGTAGGACATGACTGAGTGACTGAACTGAACTGAACTGAACTGAAGGAAGTTAGGAGGAGCTTCCTGGTTGGTGACCATATTGGTGTGCCAGGAGGATGGTGCACCCCAACTCCACAGAGGGCAGGGGCTCCTATGCTCAGGACCCTTTCACATATGTGCCACTTCATCTGGTTGTTTATTTATAGCCCATAAAACAGCCATTATTAAGTATTGAGCTTTCAGTGACTTCTGTGAGTTGTTTTAGCAGATTGTTGAACATGAGTGGGGCATTTGGGGAACACTCACATTTGTAGCCAAGACAGAAGTGTGGGTCACCTGGGGACTACACCTGTGGCTGGTGTCCGAGCAAAGCAGTCTTCTGAGACCGAGCCTTTAATTTGCCTAATCTGCTCTCAATTCTCTGGTGTCAGAACGGGATTGAATTGTAGAGTCTCCAGTTGGTGTTAGAGAACTGGTGTTAGAACCTGCTGAGTCATGGGCTTCACCATCCAACCAGCCACCCAAGGTAGAAAACTGATAGTTCTTTTCGACTTGTTTTTTACTGCATAGCCCATACTCCACGTTCAAGCTGTGCTGACTGTGCACTGACTCTGCCCCCTACCCTCGAGGCCCCGTTTCCCTCCCTCACTTCCACTGCCCGGGCTTAGACACTCAGCAGCACTGACACAGATTGTGCTGATAGCACCCCAATGATCCTCCCTAACACCGGTCTTGCCCTATCTCAAATTGATACGAGGTTTGTTTTTTTTTTGTTGTTGTTGTTGTTTTGGTCACGTGGCCTGTGGTGTCTTAGCTCCCTGACCAGAGATTGAACCCATGCCCTCAGCGTGAAGGTACAGAGTCCTAACCACTGGACCATTAGGAAATTCCTGATACTAGGTTTAACTAGTGAGCTATTGAAAAAAATACAGACTAGCCAAGTCTTAGAACCATTTAAAGACTGACGCTTTGTACAGCAACAGTTCTCAAGCCTGATGGACACCACAATCACCTGCAAAGCCTTTGAAGCATCTAGATGTCTGCGCTACTCCCTCCTTGATTCTGAGGGCTAGCTAGGTCCTACCCGAAGGGCAACAGGATAGCTTTTTCCTGGAGTTTCTGGATTAGACACAAAGTATTTGGAATTCATGCTGATGAAAGATTAAATCATGAAATCTTTGAGTTATTTTGGATCAGACAAAGAGGAAAATCTTTCATCACACCATTTAGCATTTTATGGCATTTCATCATTCAGGAGAGTTCAAAGTGCAGATATTTTGCAAATCCTTTACATCCAGTCTTTGAGTTTTTTTGGATTCACGCTGCAATCTGGTGACAGATCAAAGCCTGCAAAACTTGATTTCGAGATTCCAAATCTGACAGCATCTTACCTGGGGTAAATCCTGTTACAAAGCAATTTTAAACTGCCAGAAGAGTGTATGTCTTCAGTAGTGGGAAAGGTTGCCTTCAACCACAGAGACCTCTCTTTGGGAACTGGAGTGTATTTCCAGGATTCAGTGTTAGAAGAGTGCAGATGTAGGATTCCAGCCATTTTTCCTCTGAGTTGTTGCTCTATAGGCGGGGATAATTCTGTAATATCTCACCCACATGGATTAGCCATTCCTATAACATCCGAGGTAACATAAGCACTACTTCTACTATTCTAAAAGAAATCATTCATTTTATCAGCAATACACAGGTGATTTGACCTTAAACTTAGGTAATTACAATAATTAAAGAGCTAATGCCACATTCGCAAGCCTGTACAGACCCTCTCTCATTGCCTATTGTCTAGAAACCATTTTGCAGCGTGTAGCTCTCTTTCCGTTCCCTGTTTCTTTGGCACGCTTCCAAGATCCAGTCTGTTATTTTTAAACTCTCTCTGAATGTTGGTATGTTGGTATTTTTGTGCTCTGCCTCGTATGACTTATGGATTTTTGTTTCCTTCTCTGTGAGATATTTTCCATAGCCATTCAAAACCATGATTCATTCCACATGCTTCAAATATAATGCCCACCTAATCAATCACCACTTCTGCATTTGAAAATAAAACCATCCTTTCTTTATTATATTAGGCAAATTAGTCAAATGAGTGTTTTCTAAAACTTGCTGCCTTTTTAGGGCCCTTGGCGCTCAGCCTGCCTTTCTCCACTGCCGCCTCCTCCCTTTCTCCTCCTCCTGTTTGCAAACAGTATCCGTTTCCTTTTGTGGTGTTCCGAGAGGATTCTGATCCTCCCCGACTGTGTCGTCTGCTTCCATGATCAAGCCTCCTTCCTTGGGAGCACTCCCTTCCAGATGGCGGGGTAGAAGCCTTCATCTCTTTCTGCCCTGTGACTGAGCAGCAAAGCCCCTCGGAAGGAAGCAGACATTCCTCTCCTCTCGGGCAGGTTTTATTTTTAGAAAGCACAACGACCATACAGTCAATATGAATCACCAAAATTTACAAAATGCCTTTGTGGATGTTTTGCTGAGATGGGGTAGTAAAAGAAAAAAAAAAAGAACAGCAGCCTACATCCTCAATTCTTCCTTTCTCCATTCTCCCCCAGTTACATCTTTCCCTTAATTTCTCTGTTTTCGTTTAATTTTAAGAAGGATTCCTTTGTTTTAAGAAACCAGGGTTCTTTTGTGCCAATCCCAACATTCTTATCAGTTAAGCTTCTTGAAGAGACAGACAGAACGTAGCGCCTGCTGCCACAAGAAGTCATGCAGCCAAAGCTTGTTAGAGAGAACTCTGTCTAACTATTGTCCTGGCAGAGCAAATGGCCCTTCGAATCATGATTCTTTCTAAAGTATGTGTTTATAAGCAATTAAACTCCAGTTTTAGGGAAGACTCACTAACAGCATGCATTATTTTAATAGACATACAGTTCTACTTTAAACCGTCTTCGCCATTGCTCATCGTGATTATAAATGCAAAAAGAACATATTTTACATTAGCATCAGAAACTAGTGTGATATTAGGGATGGAAATGCCCATATATGCTCTTTGTACAATACCGAATGCATCTGTGCTATTTTCCTTTTCTTTCCACAGTACAAATCAGAGGAAGAAGATGCTTGCTCCTTGTGGTCTCTTTCCTGACATGGAAGATAATTTTCAGGATGGAAATTCATTACGAGGGGATTTTGACTTAGTATTTAGACAAATATTCTTTGAAAGCTATATGAGCTGATATGTCTGGCTCTGGCTGGCTCTATAGAGTTATCTTATCTCTCAGCCAATAAAGGGAAAAAAACCCACAATATACCAGGGTCAGTAAATCTACTGTAATCTTCTTTAATGTCCATTAGAGATACAATGCATAATGTATAATGGGGAAAGTATTTTTTCTTCCTATAAATAAAATTTAGAAGAATCATGGGATGCATGTGCCTTGGTGGAACACTTAATATAGAATTGAAAAAGCATCTGGGTAGGCGTATGCTGTGGTTTTCATCTGCATCTTTATGGGTGGGTGATCTTTCTAGATGGAGAATAATGCCATCATAATGTTAGAGGAAGGAGGAATGAAACACTCAGTTCCATTTTCTTAGTGGAGTTGGTCAAAGCCACCATATAAACATATTCATTTCATAAGAAATGGTAGAGATGAGTCTATGAGACTCTCCACTAACAAGGATTTTTAGCCAGAGTTTAGATAGGTAGGCCACAGGAAAGGATACTCAGGACGCATGAAGAGAAGTTCAACAGTAGAATCTACTTAAAAGAATTTGTCCCTGCTCTGCAGCAAAGTGGATTCATCATTTACTAAAAGAACTCAGTTTATACTTCATTTCCAGGTCAACTAGTTAAAGAACAAAAGGCAACATATCATTTCCCCTGAGCTTATTAGTGTGTTTCTGTCTCTCGTTTTGCATCCTGGCCATATTGGACTCAGAAAAGGCAATGGCACCCCACTCCAGTACTCTTGCCTGAAAATCCCATGGACCAAAGATCTTGGTAAGCTGCAGTCCATGGGATCACTAAGAGTCGGACACAACTGAGTGACTTCACTTTCACTTTTCACTTTCATGCATTGGAGAAGGAAATGACAACCCACTCTAGTGTTCTTGCCTGGAGAATCCCAGGGACAGGGGAGCCTGGTGGGCTGCCATCTATGGGGTCACACAGAGTTGGACACGACTGAAGCGACTTAGCAGCAGCAGCATATTGGACAGTGCTGAATGATAAAGGCTTGTATTTAGGATGAGAAATGTTTCATGCAGGTGAAGATGAAGATGTACCCGCTCATTAGTAATGAGTGACTCTGGGCTCTGATCAACTGTATGGAATCAGGTAAACATCACCAGAGGGGACTGCTCCCATTTGGGAAGGACCAAGACCTGCAGTGGTCACAGAACCGCTGCTGGAGGGAGAAAGCCATCACTCTTCTCTTTTCTCACCTCTGGGTTAAAAGACAAACACTACTTAAAATACAGTACGCTACAAGAAAATATCTGACTTCCTATGAAACAGCCCAACCTTGTAGTTCTGTGAAAGACTGCCTCCTGGTGTGGCTTCTGTTATTTTGTGTATGGGCTGAACTTTTTGAGTCCCTGTCTCATAAGCGTGTACAATGAGCCAACCCAACTACAAGACCAACATCCCTAAAGTACCACAGTCACCATGTTACTCCCTGCTCAGAAATTTTCAGTGGCATCCACAGCTGACATTTGAAGTTGCTGCTGAACGCTCTGTGGACATGATTTGCTGGCTTTTCACTAGAACTCCTGGAATTCTCTGGTCGCTGCCTCAAGTCTCCCTTGCCCCTCATGGTATCATGAGGGGACATTTGCATCTCTGCAAGCAGCCTATGAGGATCTGGGGAACTCCATCTGGGATCCTCTCTGGCTAAACACACGGTGCTGCCATATTCTGCAGCAATGCTTGTTGGTTTAGGGACCTGCGTGATGGTCTCTTCCCTGAATGTCAACAGAAAGCAAGCCCCATGCCCCCTAGTCTATCTTGGGTTTCTGTCACTTGATCTCTCAAGCTGAAGGCCAAGACTGAGAGACTCTGGATTCTTCCTCATGGCTCTGATTAGGGCTTTATCCCAAAGCTTGTCTCCTCCAAATGTCTCCCACCTCTCCACAGCTCCTCCAGCCTTCTCCTTCTTGATATGTCTTTTCTCCCTCTAGGGTTTTAGGCACTTACTCCTCCCTTGTGGGTTATTATAAAAACTCCGGTTCTCTAATGTTGGGCCCTTGAGATCCACCAGTTCTTTCTTCCTTCAACAAAGGTTGGCTTTCACAAGTAAAAGCCTGGGCTTTCACAACTTTTGTATGGGAAACAGGGATACAAAAAACAGGGATACTTTGTTCTTCCTACAAAGCTGGGCTCTGCCTTTCTCTAAAAGAAAGATTACTTCAGTTCCAATGGATGGAGGGTCAAAAAGCTTCAAGAATTGAGGGAAATAAAGATTATGTGGGGTTACACTTTAAAATAATGTTTTACTTCATATGTATTAAGATCCAGTTCAAATTCCATCTTCACTAATCACACATTTGAAAAGTGGTTTCTACCACCTCTAAACTCCTAAAGTGTGTAGCCCTCATACAGGCCTTTAGAGCCTTGCCTGCAGCTATTTCTCCCTTATCTCTCCACAGAAGACTGTAATCTTACTATTCTCCATCCTGCCCGAGCTTAATTAAGAGTTACAGAGCAGTAAGCATTGTCTCCTTCCTGATAGACAGCCTTCTGGCGTCTCCCTGGGGGTAATCCTGCATCTCACCTGGTGGTAAATTTGCAAATAATGGTGGTAAAGCCACCTGGAAACCTTAGAGGTGAGTTTGTAGCTGGTTCAAGTCTTGCCTTTCACACTTGCCCTGCTTTTTAAACTTTAGATATTTTAAAGTTGAAAGCCACAACAGTGCCTCAGTGTCAGTCTTATGAACTTGATTTCTGGACACTGAGTAGAATTATTAAAAGAAGGAGATTTAATATTGAGAAAAGTGGACCCCTAAAAATAGTCTTATAAGTCCCCGTATTTGAAATTTGGAAAGAATGCGTCACACTGGTCGCAAAGGTATATAGTTCTGTTTCCACAAGATCTGATAGTGTTTAATACATACAGACAAGTAGAATAGGCTTCCCTGGTAGCTCAGCTGGTGAAGAATCCACCTGCGATGTAGGAGACCCCAGTTCGATTCCTGGGTCAGGAAGATCCTCTGGAGAAGGGATAGGCTACCCACTCTAGTATTCATGGGCTTCCCTGGTGACTCAGATGGTAAAGAATCTGCCTGCAATGTGGGAGATCTGGGTTCAGTCCCTGGCTTGGGAAGATCCCCTGGAGGAGGACTTGGCAACCCACTCCAGTGTTCTTATATGGAGAATCCCCATGGATGGAGAAGCCTGGTGGGCTATAGTCCATGGGGGTCACAAACAGTCGGGCACAACTGACTAAGCACAGCACAGCACAAGTAAAATATTGGTTAAAATACTTTAAACTGTTTTTTTAAATAAAAAATAATAACTCTGGTACCGGGTCAGAAGAAATCAAGCAACACTAAAAATTACACACAAAATGCAAATGTCTACCTCATCCTAAATTCCTTTCTTGTGTTCCTCCTCCAGAGGCAACTACTATTAACAGCTTCTTTTTAATCCTTCCAGAAAATTCTTGTGCACACACAAAGTATATTTATGGGGGTACACAATATGCATATGTATATGACCCCTTCCACTCCCAGTAAAAGTAAGCATACTTTATATATGTTATGAACCTTGCTGTATCCACTTAAAAGTGACTCATTCATATACTTCTATGTCAGTATTTACAGCTCTCATTCTTTTTAACAGGAGCTTTGTTCCTGTTGTTCAATCATTCAGTCGTGTCCGACTCTTTGAGACCCCATGGACTGTAGCACACCAGGCTTCCCTATCCTTCACCATCTCCCAGAGTTTACTCAAATACATGCCCAAGAGGTGCTTATGACTGCCTTATCTGAATCTTTCATACTTTGTTTGACCAATGGACCTAATTTTTAGGTCAATTATACAAATTAACAAGAATTTCTATAATCAAATTTCCTAAGCCAGCCTGCTGCTGAGAAATCAAGGTCTCAGGTTATACTAAATTTCATTTGGCTTAATCCTCCGTGCACTTCAAGTCTGCATGGCCGTGGTGGCCCTGGGTGTCTCTGGTCCTTCTATGTGCAGACGGAAAATACGGTGGAGGGGTAGCTTTTCCCAGGCTAATGAGGGGCGTAGAGTCTCTCGAGGCCAGCGTGGAGCCTTGTTGCGTCTATGCTTTGGTGCTGGCCTCCTCTGGCCCAGCCCTTGCATTTGTCCAGGCCGGCTGCTTCGGTGTGACCTGCCACCTGTCCTCAGATGACCCCAATTCTGTTCTCTTCACTGTCCAAGCCTATCTTCTTGATCATTTTGTGTGTTTCACATTTTTTCATCCACAGGGCTTACTTGACCTCTAAGAGCTGACCGCCCCTGTCTACTCTAGGCTCTGGGACCCCTCCATCACCCCTGCTCCTTTTGGCTGGTCTCTGACTTTCAGGCAGCTCCAGCCTCTCAGCCCCTCTTGTTGGTTCCCCCTGCTCTTCCAGCCTCGTGTTATAATGCTTCTAGGGTCTACTGAACAGGGTCCACTGAACAAGGAAAACACCTAGGAATCATCCTCGATGCCTCTTTTTATCTCATCTGGTTCACTAAGTCCCATCAACTTCACTGCTACTGTTCTAGCTGAAACCACTTGTCTCCACAAGTTGGGTTGGAGTGAAAATAAGAAGAGCAAGAGAACAACTAGCCCAATGTTATTAGCATGGATAACATGGAAGCTGATGTGTTTCATGAGCTTTTGAGCTTCTAATTTGAGGTAAATCTCATTGCTAGCCTTTGTTTCAACTGGGAAGAAAAGGCCAAGTGTTGAGCACGCAGAGTACATCCAGTCATTGCCTACTGCTGCCCGCTTCAGTCCCAGGAAGGTGCAGGTTAAAAGGACTATGAGGCTAGTCTAGGACTACACTGTCCAATATGGTAGCTACTACCACCTGTGGGTTCAGAGCATTTGCATAAGGTCAGTGCCAGTGCAGGTGTTCTGTAAGTGTACAAATACAACCACATTTGAAAGACTTAGGACAATTAAAAAAAAGAATGTGAAATATCTTATTGATAATTTTTAGTTGATTATGTGAAGTGAAAGTCTTTCAGTCGTGTCCAACTCTTTGCGACCCCATGGACTATACAGTCCATGGAATTCTCCAGGCCAGAATACTGGAGTGGGTAGTCTTTCCCTTCTCCAGAGAATCTTCCCAACCCAGGGATTGAACTCAGGTCTCCTGCATTTCGGGCAGATTCTTTACCAGCTGAGCCACAAGGGAAGCCCAAGAATACTGGAGTGGGTAGCCTATTTCTTCTCCACTGGATCTTCCCAATCCAGGAATTGAACCAGGGTCTCCTGCATTGCAGGTGGATTCTTTACAAACTGAGCTATGAGGGAAGCCCTCTTAGTTGATTATATTTTGAAGTAAAAACTTGGGATATAGAGGTTAAATAAATGATTACTATTAAATCTAATTTCACCAGTTTCCTCTTTTTAAAATTTGGCTATTAGAAAAGGTAAATTAAGTAAGTGGCTTGCATTGTATTTCCATTGAACAGTAATGGTCCGGAAAGTGTGATGACTGGGGTTTTGAGAATTCAACAGAGTTTTTACATTTTAAAGACATCCTGTCCCTGTGAAGATTAATTCCTGAAAAGTTTCCATTGTTAAAGAAATGTTCAAGTAATTGAACTGTATTAAAATAGTCTTCAGAGTCCAGAGCCCTTATGGAGGCACATCTTTGTCCTCTAAGAATGAATTTAATTTCTGCAAAGTTTTCACTCACTTATTTAGCAAGAGCATCCATGGAGTGCTTAGTACATGCTGACACATCCAGACAGCAACGCATGTAGAGGTGAAAATGAAAACTTCCTGACCGCAAGGAGTTTATTACATCAGAGAAATAGATCTAAAAATAAACATCCAAAAGGGTGATTTAATAGAAGCATGTACAAAGTGTAAGGAATGCCTACTCACTTGGAGCCGTGAAGAAAAAATGGATAATTACCCTGGGGTTCAAAAGAAAACATGCACATTAAGTAGTGAAACATTGCCTTGCATGGCTTGGAAATAAGCGGAGCAAAACTGTGAGGAATAGCCACATCATTGTTCGTTTGAGTTGTTATCATTTAGCCTGCTAACATGACCACTTTGAAAGGGACAACATTTATTGTATCTTTTAAGTATTAGCATGCTAGTAAAAATAAAATCCTGTGTGTGTCTGGCTCCCAGGGCTTCCTCTCAGTTCAGCATTCCTGTGAACAGCTAGGCTGGTTCCCGGTGGGTGGGACATGTGGCCAGGGATGAGCTATTTGACACAGCTTTCAGGACCTGGAAGCATCTCGTATGAGATACTTAGCAGGCTGAAATGGGAACCAGCAATGGTCAGCTCTGTACCTGCTCATTTTCCTTAGAAAAGTGTGGGGATCGTATCCAAGTGTCCTCTAATCTAGGTCACCATAATCTGTCCTATTAGACAGGACATTTCTCTTATTCCTACCCTCAGTGTGTGAATTTCACAAAGGAATTCTACATGGATGCCTATTGTGCACCTTATAATCGGTTCCTTTTAAATGAAAATGTTTTGAAAAAGGCATCACTTTGATGATTAAGGCAGAACAGGAAATCTGAAGGAGACACACCTGTAATGGAGGGCTCTGACCAACTGGGGAAGAGTGAGCAGAACAAAGCTTCACAGCCCTGAATTACAGGCTCATCTGATTGATGTACGGTCACACAAACATTTTCGCACAATGGTAGATGGTGACAACATCGTACAGAGAGTGGCTGGTCAACTCCAGTGCAAACCATTAACCACATTAGAGAAAATAGCTCTGGAGAGGTATCGCTCCACGGTTTTTAACTTCCAAAGATGTCACGAGAAGAGCCACAAATTATTATTGCTGACAATTTGTACAATTTGTCCCTGGTGAAATGTGTGTGTCCCTACACTGCACCATTTTACATAACAATATGAAATATTAAAAGGGAAAACGTTTTGTAATAAACAGCAGTTTGCTGATTGCAGCTGATTATGTTAAGCGGCTTGTACCGTGGGTGTCAGAGGAGACTTAATCGCTCCTATAACTAACCTCCACTGCTGACCTCTCCCCTCCGCTGATGAAGCCTATTCAAAAACCTGCTGCCCTTTCTCATTTTCAGATCTTATATTTCTGAACTGTTTTGATCATGCATATATTTGCTAAAGTTGTTGTGTTCAGAATTTGTGTGTGTGTTTAAAAAAATATATAATTCATGAAGATTCCTGCCAGAGCTGTCTCATCCATTATGAAAAACAAAACTACACAAGCATGCATATTTGCAATATTTTTATCAGATACCCAAATGTCATTAATTACAGGTAAAAGCTGTCCCCCAGTCTGAGAGACTCTCTGTGAAGGAATATGGTGCTGAATTTTTTTCTTCCAACTTAAAAATAAAGGGCAAGGATGTCTTTCTGGGGAAGAATGTCCTCTTGGTCATTTCATCAGCCTCAATGGCTGGTACTCAGAAGCAAAGTGCTATTCAATCATAAAGCAATTTCATTTTTCTGATAAAAGTTTTTGATTTAAATGGGATTTTATAGAGCACATTTCAGGGTGGATAACTCCTCCATCAGTAAGTACAGATAAATACATAAGTGCATATGTGTAAGTGTCTCTAATTCACAGTTTGCTCTTCCTCTTTTCCCCAAATTCAGAGATGTTTACCAAACCACAGGGGAAATGTGGTGGAGGTGGGAAAGGCAGAGTTTTGAAAGAGAGAAGACCGGTCTACCCCAGATTTTGCAAATGAAACCATCCCGGAAATAAAGACAAAAGAGGGAGGGAGAAAATCAACAATCCGAAAAGCAAAGTGTTTGAATGCAATTTGCCAGGGAAAGGGGTGGACTCGGTACAACAAGGTCACAAAAAGGTTCAGCTTTCTAGGAGGCGAATACTGGCTGAAGCCGGCTGATAAATATTTCCTACCGGATTTGAAGCAGGTTGCCACCAGCAAAACAAAAGTCCCTAGGGGGCAGTACATAATTAACAATTGAAGATGTGGCCTTGTATCGTGTCTCCAAGGGAGCCAGAGAAACCTACCCCAAAAGCACAAAACCCGAGTTGCTATATTAATCTCACGATTCCCGAATAAACGAACGTCGGCGTTTCCCCAGAGGCTGGGAAAGCGCCTTTTACTCTTGGCTGGCAAACGTTTCCTGACTAATGGTGTCATTTTCCTGTGATTTTATATCAGCACCACCAAACCTGTTCCTCTGGTCTGCGGGAAAGACTCAGCTTGTTTAGAAAAGCAAAGGAATCTTTTTTTTTTTTCCTATTAACAAAGAAAAGAATAAAATCAGGATTCGGAGGAGCAAGCCATTGAGAAGGGGTGCTTGTCTGAGAGTTTAGAGACTTTTTTAAACGGTGACTTTTTCTTCTTTTTCTTAAGCAATCGATCTTCGATTAAATCGGACCCGTGGATGAGAACAAAAGCTCAAAAGGCAGTGACAGCATCAGGAAATAAGTCATCAAGAGGTTTTGGTGTGGTTTTAAAATTTCTTTGGTTTGTTTCAAGACGGGTTGGATTTTGGGGGGAGGAAGAGGTTAATCAATTGCCAGAGAGAGAGAATAGACAAAGAAACACTAAACTTTTTATCTTGGGATGGCACTGGCGTTCATTCAAGAGAAATCTGCAGTGTTTTCCAGGAGAGCACACCCAGGGCGTGTACTGAGTCACACAGGGCAGCACCATGCTTGTGTGTGGCCAGCTCCTGCAATTTAGAAGCAGTGCCAACCTCTGCTCCTGGCCCCAGCGTTTGGGAAAGGAGATCTGGACGACATTCCCAGCTCTAACAGGAAAATCTTGTGTTCCCTGAGAAGTTTCTGAGCTTCTCTGTGTCTTGGTTGCTTCAATTGCAGACTGAGTTCAGATCACTTGCCACCTGCCTACCTAATCAGAATATTGTGAGGGTTAATGAGATTGCGCTTGCAAAGTGATTGCCTCATCATATAACTCCAAAGTATTATTATTCATCATAAAGACACAGCTGCAATATTGTATATTGTTACATACCGACACCATGCTTCTATTTTTAGCAACTCTGAAATGAGGCTGTCTTAGAATTATACAGTGGTAGGGGCCTCGCCTTATTACCTGCCCCAGACTCCATTCTGTTCTGGGGCAGGTGAAGGAATAACCACCCAGGACAGCTGGCTATTTATATTTAGTCTCATGTTTACATCTAAAGGCAGAAACTCTTTCATTCTCCCTCGAAGGAAATACCAGTGTTATTATCATCCTGATGGCTAAGAGCTGTTGCTTAAGTCTGAATATTCCCTTGTGCTTTAATTACGATCAACTTTTTCTTTTATTAATATGTGCATTGGTCTCCCTCACTTAGTGCTCTTGGCAGGTAGAAACCATGTCCCGTTTGCCCTTCTTGGCTTCTGGGATCCCAGTTCTCTGGAGGATCATTCTGGGGGATAACATAAATCTAAGGGTTCTGGGCTCAGGGGTGGTGTGACTATGGTGGTGGGTGTGCCCAAATTTGAAAAGCAGGTTGCACTTGAACTTTCTTTTCCTTAGTCATTTCTTAAAGCTCTATTGGTTGCTTCCTGGTGTTTTATGCTCTTTGATGCAGAGATTAATGAGTGATTCAATCAAATTCCCCTAGTTATCAGTGCTATCTGGTCTATAATTACTCTATTAACTCATCTCCACCTCCCATCCCCCATGTGTTTTAAGATGAGATTTGCTCACATTTCCACAAAAACGAACTTCGGCCCCCTTAGTCTTAAAAAAAATATATCTAGGCGTTCACAAACTATCTGCTTGCCATTAGAGCTGACTTCCTTGCATCCAACCTCTCTGCACAGATTCTCAGGAAATGTTTTTGGCCCTTGGTCTTGTCCAGTTAGGGCTTCCCTGGTGGCTCAGACTGTAAAGCGTCTGCCTACAATGTGGGAGACCTGGGTTCGATCCCTGGGTTGGGAAGATCCTCTGGAGAAGGAAATGGCACCCCACTCCAGTATTCTTGCCTGGAAAATCCCGTGGATGGAGGAGCCTGGTAGGCTACAATCTATGGGGTCGCAAAGATCGGATACGACTGAGCGACTTCACCTCTTGTCCAGTTTCAGTTTTTCTAATACAGCTGAGTTTTATTGGTCTACAATTCACTCCTAATAGTTTAAAAAGTTAGACCCAAGAGACGAATGGCCACCCCTGCCTTTCATGGTCCTCTCCAGCATTTCTTTCCTTCATGGAAATCTGGACTCTCATGAATCCTGCCAGGTCTCCTGCCCTGAACTCCTAGCTCACCACCCAATCTCTCTCCAAGGCTGAAGCAGACGGAGGCCGTGCTTGGCAAAGATGTGTGGGCTCGGAGCTTGAGCTCTATCTTGGGAGGTCAATGGGGATCACTGAGAGTTTGCACCAGTCTCTCCTCTCTCGGTTTTACAACTTCTGTGATCCCAAGGGAAAGTCTACAAATACCGTTCTTTTTTTATGCATACCTCAAATTTTCATTCCAATATTTCAGGAAAAAATAAGGTTGTCAGCTGCTTTCCTTCTTTAAGTCTTTACAAATCTTTAGGGAATTTAACTTGGAATTGCCAAATCTGGGTCAGAGGCTGGCTTGGTTTATTTCCTGATCTCCTGGAGCTGAAGCCTGTGACTGTGTCCTTGGTCTGCCAGCAGGGGCTGGAGAAGGTGTTGAGGGGGCGGGCATGGGCGACATGTGTTCATCTTGGGGACCTCCCAAAACCTTGTCTTTACAAAGTCTGGGGCTGCCTGTTAGAAGAAAGAGTGCCAACAAATCACATCACTGCCTTCTTTCATAACCTTCCATTCCTGGAAAACACACCAAAGTTCTGAAAACAACATCATTAGTAAACTTCATTTTCTCCACAGCAAAAAAAAAGCAAGCAATTTTACTTTTCATCTCTCCCTTCTTTTCTATTCAAAGTCAGCATAGAGAGGAAGGCTTTCCTCCCATGGCCGAAGAGTTCAATGTCACACCACTAGAGGGGCCACGAGTTCCTGAGCTGCTGGCTCCTTTGCCAAGGTTATTCCATTTATCCCTGGCCTCAGTGTCCGCTTGGACGTGGGACAAACAGAGAGGATCTAAAACGATTGTCAGGCTGTTTTAATAATATTAATATTGTGAAATAGGAATAACAACAGAAATAGTTACCACTAATTAAGCTCTTGCTTAGAAGTAGGCAAAATGTGAAACTTTGACTTACAGTATTTAACCAAGGAGATATTATTCCATTTTCCAAATAGAGCATCTCAAGTTTAAGCAACTGCCCAAGGACCTACAGCTGGTTCATGGTGGGAGAGATGGTTCTCAGCCTGAGTAAGGCCCCTGGCCTCCAGTAAGAGCTGCTGAAGGATGAACACCACTAGGCTGAGCCCAGAGAATGAAGTCACTGTGCCCACAGGCTGGTTCTAATTAAGTCTCTTCTAGAACAGCAGCAGCTCTAGGTTAGGGTTTCTCGGCTCTCAGTATGTCCAAAGTCACCCCAAAGTGGGCCCCAAATTCCTGATCCCTGATGTTTCTTTGTCCTGAGCTTGGGGCTTGCTAGGCCATGAAACATCTCTGAAACTGATGGCTGTAAAGCTTTTCCATGTTGGCCTCAGCAATGCTTTCAGATACAGTGTTCCTCGAATCCTCTTTATATTGGTGATGTACATAGGGCTGAGGGTGTGGAAGGGGTAGAAGGAGAAACAGCCAGGCCAGGTGAGGAATCACTTCTTTTTTTTTTCATTTCTTTTATTTATTTATTTTAATTGGAGGCTAATTACTTTACAATATTGTGGTGGTTTTTGCCATACATTCACATGAATCAGCCATGGATGTACATGTGTTCCCCATCCTGAACCCGCCTCCCACCTCCCTCCCCATCCCATCCCTCTGGGTCATCCCAGTGCACCAGCCCCGAACACCCTGTCTCATGCATTGAACCTGGACTGGCGATCTGTTTCACATATGATAATATACATGTTTCAATGCTATTTTCTCAAATCATCCCACCCTCGCCATCTCCCACAGAGTCCAAAAGTCTGTTCTTTACATCTGTGTCTCTTTTGCTGTCTCGCATACAGGGTTATCATTACCATCTTTCTAAATTCCATAAATATGTGTTAGTATACTGTATTGGTGTTTTTCTTTCTGGCTTACTTCACTCTGTATAATAAGCTCCAGTTTCATCCACCTCATTAGAACTGATTCTAATGTATTCTTTTTAATGGCTGAGTAATACTCCATTGTGTATATGTACCACAGCTTTCTTATCCATTCATCTGCTGATGGACATCTAGGTTGCTTCCATGTCCTGGCTGTTGTAAATGGTGCTGCGATGAACACTGGGGTACACGTGTCTCTTTCAGTTCTGGTTTCCTCGGTGTGTAGCCCAGCAGTGGGATTGCTGGGTCATAAGGCAGTTCTATTTACAGTTTTTTAAGGGATCTCCACACGGTTCTCCATAGTGTCTGTACTAGTTTGCATTCCCACCAACAGTATAAGAGGGTTCCCTTTTCTCCACACCCTCTCCAGTATTTACTGCTTGTAGACTTTAGCCATTCTGACCAGTGTGAGATGGTACTTCATTGTGGTTTTGATTTGCATTTCTCTGATCATGAGTGATATTGAGCATGTTTTCATGTGTTTATTAGCCATCTGTATTTCTTCTTTGGAGAAATGTCTGTTTAGTCCTTTGGCCCATTTTTTGATTGAGTCGCTTATTTTTCTGGAATTGAGCTGCAGGAGCTGCTTGTATATTTTTGAGATTAATTCTTTGTCAGTTACTTCATTTGCTATTATTTTCTCCCATTCTGGAGGCTATCTTCTCACCTTGCTTATAGTTCCCTTCATTGTGCAAAAGCGTTTAAGTTTAATTAGGTCCCATTTGTTTATTTTTGCTTTCATTTCCATTACTCTGGGAGGTGGGTCAGAGAGGATCCTGCTATGATTTACGTCAGAGAGTGTTTTGCCTATGTTTGAAGAATCACTTCTTAATCGTCTTTCCCTTCTTTTCTGTTGACTTCTCTCATTGCCTTTAACTTTGATGTAACAAGATATCAGGGATCCACCACCCTAGACTTCTTGGGGAGACTGGTCTGCTCTGAATGGCTAGCACAGGAGTCATGTCAGATTGCAGAGCAAATAAACACTACCCAGGCATCAGTGTATGGCCAGCAAGTGTGCCTTCCTTGGGCACCATCAAATGCAATCTGTGGTGAGAGGTGAGATGCACAATTAGATGAGGTCTGCTTCACAGCCTTAGTGCTACTGATGCAGTGACACTTAGGGGTGGGGTGGGGAGAAGCAACGCTAATCTCAGAATCAAAGCAATCAGTGCTGCACCCTGAACCCAGCTCACTCCCTGAACCCAGCTCACTCCCCACCAAGTGCTCAATTCTAATTGCTCCTTGCCAGGGCTTTATGTGCCAATACCTATTTGTAGGTACTGGTAAAAAGGGATGGGAAAATCTGAGACTTGCAGCCAGGGGATCCAAAAAAAAAAAAAACCAGAGGCTCGCTCAGGAACCAGGTGGTTCCTCACTGGAACATCAGCCTTTGCTCTGCTCTTGAGAGTCCTGTATACACTGATGGAGCTTCTTGGCATGTGGATCCAGTAAGGGACACAATGAAAGGAAAATGTGCACAGGACAGAACTTGGTTCTCTGTTCTCTCAGGTCTTTGTACTTCAGCTGGAGTGTCTGCGTCTCTCAGAGCTGTCTACTCTGGCAGGAGGTGTGCGTGGCCTCCCATCTAGGTCAAGGGGTTGTTGAATATTCATTTCATCTCTGGAGAAGGCAATCGCAACCCATTCCAGTACTCTTGCCTGGAGAATCCCATGGACGGAGTAGCCTGGTAGGCTGCAGTCCATGGGGTCACTGAGGGTCGGACATGACTGAGCAACTTCACTTTCACGTTTCACTTTCCTGCATTGGAGAAGGAAATGGCAACCCACTCCAGTGTTCTTGCCTGGAGAATCCCAGGGACAGGGGAGCCTGGTGGGCTGCCATCTATGGGGTCGCACAGAGTCGGACACGACTGAAGTGACTTAGCAGCAGCATTTCATCTCCTCTTGCAGATCCGACTATTGTGAGAGGAGACCTTTGTGCCTGCAATTATTAGGTTTAACATCCAGTGAGTCATAATATTTGTTAGATCCTTCGCTTGGGCTTCCCTGGTAGCTCAGATGGTAAAGAATCTGCCTGCAATGTGGGAGTCCTGGTTTTGATCCCTGGGTCAGAAAGATCCCCTGGAGAAGGAAAGGGGATGCCTGTCTGGAGAATCCCATGGACAGAGGAGCCTGGTGGGCTAAAGTCTATGGGGTCATAAAGAGTAGGACACGACTAAGTGACTAACACTTTAGATTGTGTTGGCTTTGGGAAAGGCCCTTAAAAACGGGTATTTGAGTGGTTTCCGGGGAAATTATCCTTTTTGCTATGTGCTGTGAAAATGTTCTAATTTCAGAGCTTACGTTCAGAACTCAGTGTGAAGAAGCATCCAACATCCGCCCCCAGGGAGTTTTCCTGTGGAAAAACAAAGCACCCAAAGGCACATTGGAAGCCACGCGGGGCTGTGAAACCAGGGAAATCAGAAGTCACTACTTGCCCCAAAGCTTGAGGTATCAGTGTGTTTGGTTCCAGCTGGCACCAGCACGGTCAAGAAGTCACCAGAGCACATTACCCACGAGTCACAAAATATGCCACATTTTTAAGGGCTATTTGGAAGACTTCCAGAAAAGGTAGCCCCTTTAATTCCCAGTAGGAGGGTTTATCCATAAGAAACGTAAGAATTTAGCTGATAAAAGAGCTAGAGAAAATAAATGCTGTGTCACTCTTTTTATTCATTTGCAGATACACAATTCAAAGTCAGTGCTTCCCAACTTGTGGTGTGTGGGTCACCTGCAGCAGAATCACCTGGAATTTTTCTGGCCTTACTCCAGTGGGAAAGCAGAAACTCGAGGGTAAGTCTGGAAATGGTGGGTGACAGTTCCCTCAGGGAGTCCTGGGCCATTGCAAAGGCTGAGAACCCCTACAGCAGGTAATCACCTCACAGCCTCACAAAACCCGCCACCAGGTTGATATTTTCTTCCTGGCTTGAAATCGATAAAGTCAGAGTCACTCATCTTAGTTCCATTTGCTGCTGCTGCTGCTGCTACGTTGCTTCAGTTGTGTCTGACTCTGTATGACCCCATAGATGGCAGCCCGCCAGGCTCCTCCATCCATGGGATTCTCCAGGCAAGAATAGTGGAGTGGGTTGCCATTTCCTTCTCCAATGCATGAAAGTGAAAAGTGAAAGTGAAGTCGCTCAGTCGTGTCCGACTCTTAGCGACTCCATGGACTGCAGCCACCAGGCTCCTCCATCCATGGGATTTTCTAGGCAAGAGTACTGGAGTGGGGTGCCATTACCTTCTCCATAGTTCCATTCAGGGAGCATTTATTTTGTAACATCAATGTGCTTGAGAGACACAAGGAAGAGTAGGGCCCAGCTCTTGTCCTCACTCATCTGGGAATGGAGTCAGAAGGCCCAGACAAATGCACAAATAGATATAAGGCAAGGCAGCAAATGGTGAGATTTTCCTGAGACAGCTTTGCCAAGTACCAGCAGTCCAGAGGAAACTTCAATCCCTAGCCACATCCTGCAGGGAGAACTAGGAAAGCCAGAGGTTTCAAGATGGGCTGCAAGGGGTGGGTAGAATTTCAGAAATGGAGATGTTAGGTGTGCTGGGAAGAGGGAACACTGTGACGGGAGGGGTGGGATTCTCAGGGACCACTGATGAGTGGGCTTGACCTAGAAACTTAGTTTGAACCATTTCATGATTGTCTGGAATCCTGGGTAGATGAATTTCTTTTAATTGAGAAAATTTACATGTTATAAAATTCATCCTTGTAAAGTGTGCAATTCAGTGCTTTTAGTATATTCAGAGTTGTGCAACCATGAGTATTGAGTATTGTCTAATTTCAGGATGTTTTCATCAGCCCATACGTACTAGCAGGCACTCCCAGCCTTACCTTCTCCAGCCCCTGGCAGCCACTAATCTACTTTCTGTCTTTGTGGATCAGGCAAATGAATTTGTACATAATCAATTCAATCCCTGGGTCAGGAAGAACCCCTGGAGAAGGGAATGGCTACCCATTTCAGTATTCTTGCCTGGAGAATTCCATGGACAGAGGAGCCTCTTGTGCTGCAGTCCATGGGATTGCAAAGAGTTGGACACGACTGAGTGACTAACACACACAGTAGAGAGCAGGGAACTACTAACGATTTTAACGGAGGTAAAATTTGCACATAGTGAAACGCACAGGTCTTAAGTATACAATTCAATGGGTTCTGACAAATGTATACACTTATCTTACTAATTCCTCCAAATACAGACATTTTCATCAACCTAGAAATTTGTCCATAAGCAAACCATGGTACTAATTTCTACCATAAGAAATTAGTTTTGTTTTTTTTTCTTATATTTCATGTAAATTGGAACATGCAGTATGGACTCTTTTGTGTCTGACTTCTTTTGCACAAAATAACATTTTGAAATTAATTCCTGTTGTTGGTGTGTCAGCAGTTCATTCTTTTTTGTTGCTAAAAACTATGAACGTACCACATTTTCTTTATCCATGCTTCTCTCAATGGACATTTGAATTGTTTCCAGTTTATCTATCTACAGCTGTGAACAAATTGTTCATGAAAAAAGAGAAAAGAAATTTCTCTTTGAGGGGACATATGTTTTTATTTTTTGCCAGTGAGGGTAAATACCTAGAAGTGGGATTGTTGATTAGGGAACTACTGATTTTCTAAGAGAAAGAATGTGATTCCACCAGAACTGAACTTTAATGAACGCAGCAGCAGTAAGCAGGGAGAGTTAGGAGGTGGAAGTTAGGACATCTTTCATGACGGGGGAGCCAGAATATACAGAGCTTGGAAAATGAATGGGTATGTGTGGACAGTGGAAACGGAAGTCTTAATGACTATTTATCAAGTGTTTACCCTCCAAGGCATCCTTAGGGTTCAGGCAATCTGACTGGCAGAATGATACACTTATTCTTGTTTGTGGGAAAGATAAAGGTTTTGGTTTCAGACAAGGAGATACATCACTGTCCCCAAAGGACCATTTCCCTGATAATCCAAGCGACTCGCAGGGTCAGTTGAATGAATGAACTTCGAGCAATCATACTTGGGAAGAAGGAAAGGGCATTGGGGAGAGTGGGTGGGCTGAGGCACAAGCTCACACATCAGAAATTAGCCAACTTGCTGGACTGGTTGATTAGATTAGTTACTTGGGTAATGAGGTAGAGAATTTTATTCATCAGAAATTCTCCTCCAGAATTGCTCCCAAGGAAACCAGTCAGAGCTTGCTCTGAGACTCTCCCCGCCTCCGCCCACTCCCCAGGGAATCTCATGGCACTCCCAGCCATGTTTATTCAAAGAGCATATTTATGGGCACTAGGGGCACAAGCCAGCTGTTGAATTAGAATTTAGGAAATATGTGTGTGTATATGGGGGGGGTGGGTTTCCCCAGATGCTATACTGATTGGGAACAACTTTAATCATCTATCTGTTAGTTTCCTTATCTGTAAAATGGGAATAATAATATCTATTTCATTTTCCTTGAAAATAGATTATAAAAATCGAAAGAGGACATAATGCTGAACTACTTTGAAAAGTGTATGCTTCCCATTTCCAACCAAATAACCAAACAACCTACCAAAGTTTCAGCTCAGCTGTCAAGGTCTCCTGTGGTCTAAATTACTTCTGGTTCACTCTACCGCTACTCCAGCAGAGGTGGCGCAAGGCCCACGCTTGCCCACAGCCAGGCTATGCCTCGGTCTCTGCTGGTTTGTCTTCTTCCCTCTCTTGGGTCCATAAAATTCTTCCTGAGGTCTGTCACCCACACTGAGTCCTTCAGAGAGTCTCCTTGTGACACCATCCTCTTCTGCTTGGGGGCCCCAGATTGCAGCGGAAGTCACCTGTCCTGCAGATTTCAATAAAGCTGACTCAAGCCAGTCCCTTGAGAAGTTCAACATCATCCTATCCATTTACAAACTCCTGGGG
Organism: Aepyceros melampus; assembly: GCA_006408695.1. Taxonomy (NCBI): domain Eukaryota; kingdom Metazoa; phylum Chordata; class Mammalia; order Artiodactyla; family Bovidae; genus Aepyceros; species Aepyceros melampus. The sequence continues at coordinate 206,815 of SJXQ01009010.1, forward strand.
AATCACAAACTCCTGGGCACTCCTGACTCCAAGTTCCCTCTCTCTCTGAATTTTTAAATTTTCTGTCTCACTTTCTGTGGCTCTTTCTTCTCTTGGTAGATCTGAGACTGGCCTCACCATTTTTAAAAAAATAAAATAATTCCAACACACAAGGCACTCCAGGAAGAGGCATCTGGTGTCGTTTGCTAGGGAGTTGAGGCAAAGCCGGAGGTGTATATTTCTAAAACTTATATGCCATAGTAATAAATCATGTACAGCCTGACTCTTAAAAGTTCTTTGGTCATCCTGCTGTAAGAATATCCGTGGCTGACTTTGCTTTACAGGCAAAGCCTCTGCTATTTGGCCAGCCCTCCCTCCCTCTTTCTTCCCCATTCCCTCTCTTATTTTTCTTCTTCTTCTTTTTTCTTGTTGTGGACCATTCTTTAAATCTTTATTGAATTTGTTACAATATTGTTTCTGTTTTGTTTTTTTGCTCCAAGCATGTGGGATTTTAGCACTCTGTCCAGGGATGGAACACACATCCCCTGCCTTGGAAGGTGAAATCTTAACCATTGGACCACCAAGGTGGAGAAGGAAATGGCAACCCACTCCAGTAATCTTGCCTAGAAAATCCTGTGGATGGAGGAGCCTGGTGGGCTGCTGTCAGTAGGGTCATGCAGAGTTGGACACGACTGAAGCGACTTAGCATGCATGCATCCATTAGAGAAAGAAATGGCAACCCACTCCAGTATTCTTGCCTAGAGAATCCCAGGGACAGAGGAGCCTAGTGGGCTGCCATCTATGGGGTCACACAGAGTCAGACATGACTGAAGTGACTTAGCAGCAGCAGCAGCAGGACCACCAAGGAAGTCTCCCTTCTTGATTCTCCTTTTCTTACCCCAAATTCTTTTAGCCAGTACTTTGTCTCTATCTAAACTTCTGTTTTAGGACCTCACCTTCACCACTGGAATAGCATATCAGATTTTTTTTTTCTAAAGAGGATTTCCTCTTTAAATATATTTGCCATCTTGTGAAATATATTTCCCCCCTGGTTACATTGGTTACAGCTATTTATGATTATGTCTTATAACCCCTGCTGGGTTATATGCTTCTTCATGGCAGTGTTTGTTTCTGATCCATATTTTAAAAAATTTCTCCATAGCATAAACCCAATACCTTGCCTATAGTAGATCCTCAAGTGTTGAATGAATGAATGAGGGAGTGAGTGAGTGAATGAATGCTGGTGTCTTCTATGTAACTCCGGAAAAAGCAGAGTGAAGGAACAGAAGCAGTAGGTTTCCATAATGGGGTATTAATATGTTCCACTCACCACCAGAAGATATCAACACGGGGTACACAGAGTCCCCTATACGGAGCTCATCTTGACCCCAGTGAGCAGGCGAATGCTGGGCGGGGGTCCATGCAGGCTTGGTGGGGGTCCACGTAGGCTTTGTGCTCTCCCTGTTCCCTGGGGACTGAGTATGCAGCGCAGATTCTTTTCAGAGAGGCTGCTGACTCTGGTTGAATGGTAACAATTTATGACCATTACCGATGAGAACTAGAACTGCTCCTGTGACCTGTGGGATTCGTCCTCTCTGTCCCATTTGTAACCCTTCAGATCGGATTTTCTTCAGTGAAATCAGAGTTGTCACAAGGAGTACACATTCAGGGCAGAATCACAAAAACCCTTATACCTACTGATTGGAAACATGAAACGTGTATTTTATTATATATAAAAAAACACCTCTGCCATTCATCCGATAAAAAATGGTGAAAGAAAGAAGACTATGGCTTGAACACCAGTGAAAGAGACTATACAACAAAGAATGTGCTTTTGAAATTGTTGTTGAATTCTGCTGTTCTTTAGATCCTGAAAGTAAAAAACTATTGGTAGAACTTTATAGCCCACTAGTGAGTTCTTTCAAGAGGTGCTTGAACTTACTAAATCTTCTCGATAAGCCTATACGGGAAGAATCAGAACTCTTCCCATTCTATAGATGAGGGAGCTGAGACCAATAGAGGCCAGCTTTCTCAATGCCACCCACCTAAGGGGTGGCAGAGCTATACCCAGAAACCTGTCTTCTGGCTCCAAATCTTATTTGCTTTCTATCACACCTGCCACCTTGCCTGCAAAAATGGCTGTCCAGGCCTGTTTACACACGGCACAGCAGAGTTCTGAGTGCTAAAAATCTAAAAGGTTCACAACACCTTAAAAAATGTGGGATTTACCTGGCAGTCCAGTAGTTAAGACTCTGAGCTTCCACTGTAGGAGGTGCAGGTTCAATCTCTGGTTGGGGAACTAAAATCCTGTATGCCATATTTCGTGGCCAAAAGGAAACAAAAAAGAAAATGCATAAAATCATTGGCTTAATGAGTGATGCAATGGGCTTAGTTACCAACAATAGAGTTATATTCCTAGAGTAATAAAGTCCACTGTATCATTTTGCTCTGCTGTGTCCCAGTTTTGACCCTGGAGTATGTAACACCTGATCCAGGAGAAGAACACTGTTTTAGAAAGCTTCAGAAGAAAAAAAATTAGTGTGTGCTTTCTCTCTGCGAACTTCTTCCCTGGCTTACCTTGTTGTAATGGTCAGCAGAGCACATGGTTAAGATTCTATGTTGGAGTCTGGCTGGTATGGGTATGTGTCCTGAATCCATCATACTATCAACTTTGGGCAAGTAACTAACCTCTCCAAGCTTTAGTTTCCTTTTCCTCATCTGCAAAATGAAACCCTAACCTCAGCTGGGTTCTTTGGTTGCAAGCAACAGAAACACACTCACTTAGGCTAAAAAGGACATTTACCAAATGATTTTAGCTCTCTTGCAGAATCAAAGGAAAAGCTGAGAGATCAGGCCTTGCAAAGAACAGAAGCCCCATAAATCTGAATGTCTGAGGAAACAGACATTCTAATCCACACTCTGATGTTAGAAAGACTTCACCCTAGCCATTTTCCATCTTGGTGTCATTCAGGGCCGACTGGAGTCATGTGGCCATACCTGGGCAGAGAGGCAGTTAGAGACCTTGATTGACAGTTCCATCAGAACCCTATGGAATGGAGCAGGTAAAGTTATTTAAAAGAAAAATTGAAGTGATGCTTTGAAAAAACAAGGCAAAACAAAGTTTTACTACAGGAATAAAAAATAGTACTTCATAGGGACTTTGTTAGGGTTAAAAGATACAATGAATTTAAAATGCTTAGCACAATGTCTGTCACAGTAGGTTCTTGATGAGTATTTGTTGTTGTTGGAATGGAACAGAAATGAGTTGAGAAGGAATATGGATAATCCAAGGAGAAAAATAAAAGAGAAAAGGATTCAACAAGCAGATTGGCAGAGCAAAATGGAGACCTCCTTCTCTCCCTGATACCATGACCACCCCTAAAATACCATGAAATCTGTGATGAATGCCTTTAATTATTGGAACATCATATTTTGTATGAAGAATGCTAAGTACAGAGGCACCAGTAAATTCAAGCAACCAGAGACTATCTCACTGACTAAACTGTATAATAGATGCCTAGACACATCTAGACAGAAAGAAAACGGCAATAAAAGTGAAGACAGATGATTCATTTTTGGAAAATTCAGTGTTAACAATATAAGGAAAAGAATGAATATTTTATAATTATTATGATGGAATCAGTTAAAAATTACAGTAAAATGGTTTTCACTTATTCCTCTATAACATGAATGAAATGTATTAGCAATTAACAATTATACTCTGATATTTCTGCATACCACACTAACTACAATGAACATTAATATTTATGTGTTACCCACACTGTTACTGACTGGGCCAGATTTAGTCCCTGGTTTCTCATTTCTCTATTCCTAGAGACAGAAATGGGAGTTGCAAGTGAGTACCTGAAGGCACATTTTCAACTGCTATAGTTTATCATTCTTATAGTTTATATCCTGAAAGCTTCATAACCGTGGCAAGTCAGCCTTCACTCTGGGAATGGTCAGTCGTAAACCTGCAGACAGTGCCAAATGTATCTGAACATTCACTCACCTTAGTGGTTGAAAAGTGGCTCTTTTATTTCTAGAATCACAAATTGTGATTTTGAACAAAATACCTACCTGTTGATATATTTATTGATCTGTTAATCTGTCTTCATCATCATCTATCTATCAAATCAAATGGTACAGTTTCAGAAATTTACATTATTACTACCTGGTATGATACTGGACAATGTAAATCTCTTAGAGTTCTCAAATCTGCTTGTGATTCTAGACATTTCTCTAGAACCTTTGTTCAAAAGAGGCAATGTATCTCTTTTGTGAAGATTCTCCAGGAAGGTAGCCCCTTTTACAGCTATCAGAGCTTGCCTTTTGGGATTAAGAAATGTCTACACTCACCTAGAGCCAGACATCCTGGAATGTGAAGTCAAGTGGGCCTTAGAAAGCATCACTACAAACAAAGCTAGTGGAGGTGATGGAATTCCAGTTGAGTTATTTCGAATCCTAAAAGATGATGCTGTGAAAGTGCTGCACTCAATATGTCAGCAAATTTGGAAAACTCAGCAGTGGCCACACGACTGGAAAACCTCAGTTTTCATTCCAATCCCAAAGAAAGCAATGCAAAGAATGCTCAAACTACCACACAATTGCACTCATCTCACACGCTAGTAAAGTAATACTCAAAATTCTCCAAGCCAGGCTTCAGTAATACGTGAACCATGAACTTCCAGATGTACAAGCTAGTTTTAGAAAAGGCAGAGGAACCAGAGATCAAATCGCCAACATCTGCTGGATCATGAGAAAAGCAAGAGAGTTCCAGAAAAACATCTATTTCTGCTTTATTGACTATGCCAAAGCCTTTGCCTGTGTGGATCACAAGAAACTGTGGAAAATTCTGAAAGAGATGGGAATATCAGACCACCTGACCTACCTCTTGAGAAACCTGTATGCAGGTCAGGAAGCAACAGTTCGAACTGGACATGGAACAACAGACTGGTTCCAAATAGGAAAAGGAGTACGTCAAGGCTGTATATTGTCACCCTATATGCATAGTACATGAGAAACGCTGGGCTGGAAGAAGCACAAGCTGGAATCAAGATTGCTGGGAGAAATATCAATAACCTCAGATATGCAGATGACACCACCCTTATGGCAGAAAGTGAAGAGGAACTAAAAAGCCTCCTGAGGCAAGTGAAATAGGAAAGTGAAAAAGTTGACCTAAAGCTCAACATTCAGAAAACGAAGATCATGGCATCTGGTCCCATCACTTCATGGGAAATAGATGGGGAAACAGTGGAAACAGTGTCAGACTTTATTTTGGGGGGCTCCAAAATCATTGCAGATGGTGACTGCAGCCATGAAATTAAAAGACACTTACTCCTTGGAAGGAAAATTATGACCAACCTAGATAGTATATTCAAAAGCACAGACATTACTTTGCCAACAAAGGTCCATCTAGTCAAGGCTATGGTTTTTCTAGTGTTCATGTATGGCTGTGACAGTTGGACTGTGAAGAAAGCTGAGCACGGAAGAATTGATACTTTTGAACTGTGGTGTTGGAGAAGACTCTTGAGAGTCCCTTGGACTGCAAGGATTTCCAACCAGTCCGTCCTAAAGGAGATCAGTCCTGGGATTTCTTTGGAGGAATGATGCTAAAGCTGAAACTCCAATACTTTGGCCACCTCATGCGAAGAGTTGACTCACTGGAAAAGACCGTGATGCTGGGAGGGATTGGGAGCAGGAGGAGAAGGGGATGACCGAGGATGAGATGGCTGGATGCCATCACCAACTCAATGGACATGAGTTTGTGTAAACTCCGGGAGTTGGTGATGGACAGGGAGGCCTGGCATGCTGCAATTCATGGGATTGCAAAGAGTTGGACATGACTGACTGAGTGACCGAACTGAACTGAACAACATTTAAAATCATCTCAGATTTCAGGAACATATATTGCACCCATTTCCCCTCATTTATAAGGAAAATGATGTGGAAAAGTTTTAAAACCTCTACTTTAAAAAAATCTTTGAATGCACACGATGAATGGTTTTTTTGAAGATGAGTTTTGTTGACTTGAAATGCTTTTCATAAGTGATATCATATGATATTCTTCTAAATTAGTAAACTGTGTCATTATATTTGGGAAGAGGCAGGACCCAAAAATGTAGGTTTAAGAGAGCTCAAAACAAAGGAAAATATGCTTATTTGTTATTCAGATTAGACTCTGTATTCTTGCACTTACATATCTTAAGTGGCCAGAACTTTAGAAAGCTTATACTTGTCAAATGAATTTGTATTTAAATGATGATCTTTGTTGGAGTCCACAACACACTGGCTGTTTGGGACATTTACGTGCGCATAGTACTCCCTTAGTTGAGTCAGCCTCTCCCAATCAGATACGGAAAAGTATTGAGGCATCAATGGGCAAAGTGGGGGCAAGTTAGTGGTTAGTAGACAAAGGCATGCTCATTGATATCTGGAAGTAATAATATATGAGGTAAATAAATAGTAAATCACACTTTTTAACCCTTTGTTTAAGATTTTGCATGGATAGTTAATCTCTTCTGGATCAACTCTTTTCTCTTGTATATGGAGAACACATTCATAAAATATCTCAAAATAAATAAAGTATAACATTTCATCTATCTTAAAATAAAGGAAAGTATCTGGGGGATATAATATTTCCTCTGAAGAATCATGGTGGGTTTTTTTGGATGGAGCCCATGCCCTGACATGTTCCATGATCAGTGCCATAGTACCATCTGGTCCTATTCATAGGCAGTAAGTATGTTTCCTATCTCTTCTGCTATTTTAGCATTTGATTACATCTTTAGCAAAAAAGGTGGCCCTGAATCCATGCTCTATTGTACTACTGTTATGTGGCCATGGGTTATTCTAAGAAATGTTTAGACTAGAGCAATATGAAACAGAAGCAGGGCAAGAAAGGAGAATTTAGGAACTCCAACCATTGTTTCCCAAACCTGAGTTATCCACAGACTGGTACAAATAATTTTTAGCTGATCATCAAACTGAAAACATTAAATTTAAAAGTTCTTCCAGAATTTCTAGACCCTATGCACTTCACCTTGATAAAGACTGATTTAAACTATTCCAGGTGGATAGATTTATCCTTACCCTTAGCTTTATTTTTCCCTCTGGAAGCATCACAAGACTATCTAGGTAACCCACCCCGAAGTGAGAGTATTCTTACAGCCTGGGGGCGGCATTTGAATTCTCATATTGCGATGTCTTTCCTTTGAATAAGTAGTTTTCATCCTCTAGTTAGTAAACTATTCATGTATTCTAAGATGATAATTAGGTTTCCTTAGGTTTTGCCAGGTAACATATATATCAGATTCCATAATCTTATTTAGGGTTTTCTTTTTATTAAAAAATCTCTACCTGTTTCACTGAAACTCTCTCCCTGCTTTCTACTTCTCACCTTTCAAGTTGATGTGCTCTACACTAGACGCAAGTCTGACCTGGGCTGACACTGGTCCCAGCTGACCAGGATATAGCCCACGGGCAGTCTTAGAATGTTCTTTACTGCCTATTCTTTTAAGGGAGAAAGTGAAACCACAAAACATTTTAATGTAGAATCAATAAGTGTTACATCAAAATGACTCCATTGCTCTTACCTGCAAGATTTTTTCGACAGCTGTGGGATGGTTCCTGGAGCCTGGATAGTAGGTGTTAGTAGGGTGCTGTTGGGCAAGGCTCCCCAGGACACTGCTACATGCATTCTCTACTACCCCGCTGTCACTTTTATTTGCATAAATGGCCTTTTCTGAACAGCTTACTCCCATAAACATATGGGAGTCTGGTTATGAAAGGCTGCTCCATGGAAGCAGATGATTGCTTGATTCATGAAACCCTGATAGAAGGCCAGTGCCTTCTTCACTTTTGTGTTTAAATGAGAGGCAGAGCAGAGGGCTTTCTGTGATGAGGCAATGTTATTGCCTGGGAGCATGGATCTCTTTCCTCTCTGACTCTTTGTGTAACTCTCCCATGTTGGTTGGAAATACCATGCCCTGCTTCTTGTCTCTAACATGCTTGCTCATTCTCTTCAGCTGGACATCAGTTGTCCTACCTATTGTCACTGTGCCTGCCCATGGGGCCACGTGTCTCTGTTCCAGGAACCGTGATCTTGCCAACGTCTAGTTTGAATTTCTCATCGACCGGCAACCATGCTCGCTCCCCCGTGCTGTACAGAAACACCATGAGAGCAGCCGCTGGGGTTTACTCTCCTCCTGCAGTGAGTCTGCTTTTGAGACAAGTGCTGCAGACAGAGGACATGTTCCCAGCTGAGCTACCTAGGAAACTTTTTCACCCTTCAAACTAGCATCATTTCAGCTTCATCACATTCTAGACTTTTAACACTGGTTTCAGATTCCTGCCTGTGTCCCTAACAGCCAAAAGAAGCTGTTCTGATGCTCCTGTATTAGTCTCTTCCTATTGTGTATAATTGCGCTTCCCTGATGGCTCACTGGTAAAGAATCCACCTGCCAATGCAGGAAACGTGGGTTTGATCCCTGGGTCAGGAAGATCCTCTGGGGAAGACAATGGCAACCCACTCCAGTATTCTTGCCTGGAGAATTCTATGGACAGAGAAGCCCGGTGGGCTACAGTCCATGAGAAAAGAGTCAGACATGACTGAGCAACTAAACAACAATTATGCATAATCATTAATATTGTTTGATTATGCTCAGTGTTAAAGCACTCTGTGTATGTGTGTATTCGAGTGTGACTAAAATAAGTTTTGACACATGTAACTTAGTATCATCTTTGTATATTAGGGCTAATTCAAGGGTTCCTTGGGAAAAAAACACCCAACTTTGAAAAATCTGACTTAAATAATTGACTTTACAGTCAGAGCATCTGCATTTGAATTGCAGCTTCTCGGCTGACTGGCTCCATGCCTTGGTCAAGTTTTCAGGTGCTTTCTCTGATCGCTGAATGGATGACACTGACCCCATAGAACAGTGAGGGAGTATCTAAAATGATCGTATCAAGTTTGGAGAGCAGCATTTGTTGGGGAGGGAAGCTCTCAGTGATGTGGCTTATTACCAGCTGTGATTCTTCTGTTCTCTGAGGAAATGTTGATTTCTGTATCAGAAGAATGTCTTATATAGGAAAAGAGAAAAACTTTTCAGCAGGGAAAAGCTTTGGAAAGTGTGCGTGACTGGGAAGTTTCCTTGTGGAGGTCCTGTTGCTTGCTTGGTGTCACCTTGTGTTCATCAGCCCTAAAGACTGACTTCCACTCACCCTGCAGCGGATCAGGACAGAATGAACAGGACAGCTGTCCACAGGTGAGATCTATGTCAGATTCCTTTGCAGATTCGGTTTTTCCAAAAAGATAACAGCAGTGATTTTTGAAGTACATGGTAAGTCTTGCTTCTCATTCTGGGCAGGCTTTCCACTTACCTTTAAACTGAAATTTGCTCTATCAATAGCATGCTTTCTGTATCAATAGCTGCCATTTTCTGGCTCCCTGTGGGTCCACATCTCATCCAGACGTAAAACCACTGGGCTACTTTCTGGCCCGGGAGGGCTGTTTCAGTGCGTGAGCGTACTGTTCTTTTAAGGATGGCTACCACTTGAGCGCAAGTTCATTGTTCGAAACCCCAGCTGCACCTCATTAGGGTAATGACTGCAGACCAAGAGGAAGGCGGCCTGCCAAAGGTGACTCTGGAGAGTGAGATGCTGCTCCAAGAGAATGCAGTTTCACAAAGGGCACTTAAACTGGACCCTGGCTTTCATGGGCCCAGGAGGGGAATTTTAGTTTCAGGTACTCTGATTCCTTTCACAGGCCCGTGGAAGGAGTCTTTGTCAGACCCTCATCATTGTCATAACGTTTGAGTGGCCACATAATTCCATTCAGTCCTGCAAATAGCCGATGGTGTCAATTATGCCCAGGACACAGAACTGGGTCTTGAGGTAACAAGACCCAGAGAAACAAGACGTGGGTCAAGCCCTCTAGTAGCTTACAATTTAGTACAGAACTCAAGACAAGTATAATTACCAATTATTCAAATAAACAGTCATTGGTTTTTTTCTCATGTGCCTGGAAATGGGCCAGATTCGGGAAAGCAGGTGCATCACACTACCTCTGTCCTCAAAGGATGAACGTGAGACATGAGCCACAGGGATTTCTGTCACCATTTTAAACTCTTTATTTTGACATAATTTGGAATTCTGAGAAAAGATGGAAGAAGAGTACAATCTGCATGCCCTTTACCCAGATTTCCAGTTCTTAAGATACTACCATAGTTGCTTTATCCTCTTTGACCTGTTATTTATGTATATGTACATAATTTTTAATAGAATTTATATAATTTTAAGTATTTATGAGTTATATGTACAAATAAAACATATATATATACTTTTTTATTCTTTCCCATATAACTCAATTGAGGATGAGTTAAAAACTTAAATATTTCACAATATATTTCCTGAAATACAAGAACACTCTCCTGCCTAATCACAGAACAACCATTAAATCAGGAAATTAATATTGAAATAATAGTACTATCTAATCTCTAGGGCCTCATTTAAATTTCACCAACTGTCCCAATAAATGGTCTTTATAGCAGGAAAAAAAATTCCTTTTCTGGTCCAATCCAAGATAGCACATTGCATTTGGTTGTCATGTTTTTTTTTTTTTTTAATATATTGAATTGGCAAAATAGTTCATTCAGGTTTTTCCCTGCTGCTGCTGCTGCTGCTAAGTCGCTTCAGTCGTGTCCGACTCTGTGTCACCCCAAGGATGGCAGCCCACCAGGCTCCCCCGTCCCTGGGATTCTCCAGGCAAGAACACTGGAGTGGGTTGCCATTTCCTTCTCCAATGCATGAAAGTGAAAAGTGAAAATGAAGTCGCTCAGTCGTGTCTGACTCTTAGTGACCCCACAGACTGCAGCTCACCAGGCTCCTCCGTCCATGGGAGTTTCCAGGCAAGAGTGCTAGAGTGGGGTGCCATTGCCTCCATAGAGCTTATGAAAAGCCCAAACGAACATTTTGGCCAATTCAATATCTGTTCAGTTTCCTGATTCTGGAAAACTTCCTCGGTCTTTTCTTGTCTCCTGTGACCTTGATGTTGTTTTTGAAGCATACTGGGCAGTTATTTTGTAGCACATCCCACAATTTAAGTTTGTTGCTTCTTCATGATTATATTCATGTCATGCATTTTGCTGGAAATATCACCACAGGGATATGTGTTCTATCATAATAGAAAGGACGTGATATCACTACATCTTATCATTGGTCTTCTGAACTGTGATCATTTGGCTATGGTGTTGTTTGCCAGGAAAGTCGCTTCAGTCGTGTCCGACTCTGTGTCACCCCAAGGATGGCAGCCCACCAGGCTCCCCCGTCCCTGGGTTCTCCAGGCAAGAACACTGGAGTGGGTTGCCATTTCCTTCTCCAATGCATGAAAGTGAAAAGTGAAAATGAAGTCGCTCAGTCGTGTCTGACTCTTAGTGACCCCACAGACTGCAGCTCACCAGGCTCCTCCGTCCATGGGAGTTTCCAGGCAAGAGTGCTAGAGTGGGGTGCCATTGCCTCCATAGAGCTTATGAAAAGCCCAAACGAACATTTTGGCCAATTCAATATCTGTTCAGTTTCCTGATTCTGGAAAACTTCCTCGGTCTTTTCTTGTCTCCTGTGACCTTGATGTTGTTTTTGAAGCATACTGGGCAGTTATTTTGTAGCACATCCCACAATTTAAGTTTGTTGCTTCTTCATGATTATATTCATGTCATGCATTTTGCTGGAAATATCACCACAGGGATATGTGTTCTATCATAATAGAAAGGACGTGATATCACTACATCTTATCATTGGTCTTCTGAACTGTGATCATTTGGCTATGGTGTTGTTTGCCAGGTTTCTCCACTGTGAAGTTATTGTTTTTTAATTAATATGTAATGAGTAACTTTGTAATTAATAAGTATCTTATCAGGTACTGCTTTGATATCATGCTAATATCCTATTCCTCCATAAACTCTCAGCTTATTTTATCATCTCCCTTGGACTGCAAGGAGATCCAACCAGTCCATTCTGAAGGAGATCAACCCTGGGATTTCTTTGGAAGGAATGATGCTAAAACTGAAGCTCCAGTACTTTGGCCACCTCATGCGAAGTGTTGACTCATTGGAAAACATTGGAAAAGACTCTGATTCTGGGAGGGATTGGGGGCAGGAGGAGAAGGGGACTACAGAGGATAAGATGGCTGGATGGCATCACTGATTCAATGGATGTGAGTCTGAGTGAACTCTGGGAGATGGTGATGGACAGGGAGGCCTGGCGTGCTGTGATTCATGAGGTCGCAAAGAGTCGGACACGACTGAGCAACTGAGCTGAACTGTCTGAATAAAATATTATTCAATAGCTGCCAAATTATGTTTTTCTACATTCATTAGTTGGCTTTCTACTGAAAGGAAGTGCTTTCCCCTTTTCCTGGAGTATATATTTATTCATTTGTTTATTCCTTTCAGCAAGGCTTCCCTGGTGGCTCAGTGGGTAAAGTGTCTGCCTCCAATGTGGGAGACCTGGGTTCGATCCCTGGGTTGGGGAGATCCCCTGGATAAAGAAATGGCAACCCACTCCACTACTCTTGCCTGGAAAATCCCATGGACTAAGAAGCCTGGTAGGCTACAGTCCGTGGGGTTGCAAAGAGTCTACATGACTGAGCAACTTCACTTCACTTCACTTCAGCAAGATCCATAGATTTCCATTTCATTCAATGATCCATTACATTATATTTTATTTTGTTGTTTGAACTGTTTCATATTTGGCTGGTGGAAGCACCTTAAAGCTGGTTCCTGTGTAATTTTCAACAGATCCCCTTACCTGTTTGAGACTTCCTTACTTTTTGGAACAATAAGGTGTTTCAGACTCATCTTGAGCTTTGCCTGCCTCAATCATTTCTCCAAAGAGCTCTGTTGTTCCTGGTGGACAGTGGTATTTAGAAACCCAGAACTGGGCACTAGCTATGCTCCTTGCGCCTAAGCCCTCTCAGTGGACAGATCTGAGAAATGCATGTATGTTCATGCACACGTCTGTATATATGTCTCTCAGTAAACTGTTAACATGGACATCTGTTAAAGTTATTTCAGAATGCTGATCTGGCTTGTAAAAGGGTTTCCAGAATGCATCTAACCCAGATATCTGCTAGGAGATACAGAAGCATGTTAGGAACCCAGAGCAATGGGAATGGAGAGGAGGGCGAGATGACTTCCACATGGAGAGTCCCCTGGGCTCTTCCAACAGGGGGAAAGTTGCCAGATTGAGCCCAATGAGCTGCCAGCTTCTACTCAGTCTGACCAGTATAGAAAGGAAATTCCTCAACTTCCTTAAGTTCAACCCCCTTATATACTTATTCTTTCCCCTACTCCTAGAATGTACCTCCGCACTGCACACTAAAACTGACACTTACTGGACTTAGTTTGCTAGTGGAATGGAAGAGGGCGGGGCTGGCCATCTCTGGCTCTGTTGTTACAATGCTGCTCATTGCACTCTCTGCATGCGTGTAGGATAATTTAAAAAATTCGAGCTACAGGGTGCTTGTTTGTACATGCGTACCCTTGAACATACTTCAATTTTTGTTATGTGTGTACCTTTGAATATACGTCAATTTTGTTGGAAGGAGCTTGGGACTTAGAATTGTACAAATTTGAAATACAATTCTAACTCTACTAATCTCTGGAAAAACCTGTTAATTTCTTTGAGTCTCAGTGTCTTTATCCAGGAGCAAAGGATAATGAGATCGAGATAACAGAATTACTGGGCAGCTTAACCGAAATGATATATCTCAGTGCCTAGTACTGGATGCCACTTTGAGCACCTCAATAAACACAAATTCTTTCCAGCCCTTCCACACACTCAGCATCAGAAGGAGCTCGATACTTATCTTCTAGCATGAATTCTAGCCCTGTCTCAGGGTTGTTGGGCACAAGAATCCATTCCTACTAACCTGACTGAAAAGGGGATTTACTGAAAGAACCCAGGAGAATCCCATGGACTGGTTTCCCGTGCTCTTGGTTTGTAAACACCCCGTCTCTCTCCACCACTTTGCCCCACAGATAGTGGTATATGCAATTCTGTCTTGTGAGGATTCTCAGATTCTACAGGACTTTGAACCTCATTGCCCCAAAGCTGGCCTGGTCAATATTTCAGTTCTCCCATGTCAATTTCTTGGAGGGAGAATCTTCTAGTTCAGACTTAGTCAGGATTTTGTCCCTAATCCAATCAGGCTTGGTCAGAGCAAAAACCTGCCACTTAGGCCCACCTGTCACAAGGCTGTCGGGGAGAGAAAATTGTTGCAGTGAAGGGTACAGTCAGCCAGGATAGAACTCTCATTTCCCCCACAGTCACCATGATTGAATGAAATTCTTTCTTCATTCTATAATTAAGGAGAATCATGAACTCAAACTGACTGTGAAAAAAATTATGTATACATTTTATAGAGATACGAAGGAAATATACCAAGGGAAATTAGAGATACCAAGGGAGTATTTCATGCAAAGATGGGCACAATAAAGGATAGAATTTGTATGGACCTATAGAAGCAGGCGACGTTAAGAAAAGGTGGCAAGAATACATAGAAGAACTATACAAAAAAGATCTTTATGACCCAGATAACCACGATGGTATGATCACTCACCTAGAGCCAGACATCCTGGAATGTGAAGTCAAGTGGGCCTTAGGAAGCATCACTACAAACAAAGCTAGTGGAGGTGATGGAATTCCAGTTGAGCTATTTCAAATCCTAAAGGATGATGCTGTGAAAGTGCTGCACTCAATATGCCAGCAAATTTGGAAAACTCAGCAGTGGCCACAGGACTGGAAAAGGTCAGTTTTCATTCCAATCCCAAAGGAAGGCAATGCCAAAGAATGTTCAAATGACCGCACAATTGTGCTCATCTCACACGCTAGCAAAGTAATGCTCAAAATTCTGCAAGCCAGGCTTCAATAGTACATGAACCAAGAACTTCTAGATGTGCAAGCTGGATTTAGAAAAGGCAGAGGAACCAGAGATCAAATTGCCAATGTCTGTTGGATCATCAAAAAAGCAAGAGTTTCAAAGAAACATCTGCTTCTGCTTTATTGACCACACCAAAATCTTTGTGTGTGTCACAACAAACTGTAAAAATTCTGAAAGAGATGGGAATACCAGACCACCTGACCTGCCTCTTGAGAAATCTGTATGCAGGTCAGGAAGCAGCAGTTAGAACTGGACATGGAACAACAGACTAGTTTTAAATAGGAAAAGGAATACACCAAGGCTGTATATTGTCACCCTGCTTATTTTACTTCTACGTAGAGTGCATTATGAGAAACGCTCGGCTGGAAGAAGCACAAGCTGACATCAAGATTGCTGGCAGAAATATCAATAACCTCATATATGCAGAGGACACCACCCTTGTGGCAGAAAGCGAACTAAAGAGCCTCTTGATGAAAGTGAAAGAGAGAGTGAAAAAGTTGGTTTAAAACTCAACATTCATAAAACTGAGATCATAGCATCTGGTCCCATCACTTCATGGCAAATAGATGGGGAAACAAGGGAAACAGTGACAGACATTATTTTCTTGGGCTCCAAAATCACTGTAGATGGTGACTGCAGCCATGAAATTAAAAGACACTCCTTGGAAGAAAAGCTATGACAAAACTAGACAACATATTAAAAAGCAGAGACGTTACTTTGCCAACAAAGGTCCATTTAGTCAAAGCTATGGTTTTTCCAGTAGTCATATATGGATGTGAGAGTTGGACTATAAAGAAAGCTGAGCACTGAAAAATTGATGCTTTTGAGCTGTGGTGTTGGAGAAGACTCTTGAGAGTCCCTTGGATTACAAAGAGATCCAACCAGTGCATCCTAAAGGAAATCAGTCCTGAATATTCACTGGAAGGACTGATGCTAAAGCTGAAACTCCAATACTTTGGCCACCTGATGCGAAGAACTGACTCATTTGGAAAGACCCCAATACTGGGAAAGATTGAGGGCAGGAGGAGAAGGGGACGACAGAGGATGAGATGGTTGGATGGCATCACTGACTTAGTGAACATGAGTTTGAGTAAACTCCAGGAGTTGGTGATGAGCAGGGAAGCCTGGCGTGCTGCAGTCCATGGGGTTGAAAAGAGTCAGACATGACTGAGCGGCTGAGCTGAACTGAACCGATACGTTTTATAATCAATTAAAGTTTTCTACTTAAAAAAAGACTTACTTATCATTTACTATGTGCTATGGACGATCTCAAGAGCTCTATGAATGTTTTAAAAAATATTTATTTATTTTCGGCGGTGCTGGGTCTTTGTTGCTCTGCACAGGCTTTCTCTAGTCATAGCGGATTCTCTTGTTGCAGAGCACAGGCTCTACAGTGTGCAGGCTCAGGATTTGCCTCACTCAGACTCTAGAGTGTGGTCTCAGGAGTTGTGGTGCACAGGCTTAGTTGCCCTGAGGCTTGTGGGAACTTTTAGTTCCTGGTCCAAAATCGAAGCTTTGTCCCCTGCATTGGCAGGCAGATTCTTAACCACTGGACCAGCAGAGAAGTCTGTCTGCAAATATTGACTCATTCAATCTTCTAACTAGCTGAATGACTCTGAATTTTACAAATTTTATTAAAGGCACAGAGAGGTGGAGTGATTCACGCAAAGACACACAGACAGCTATTTGGCAGCAGGGCCAAGATTTTAACTCAGGCAATTCAGTGTGCAGAGTCCACATCAGACCACTGTATGATGCTGCAGCTCACACTAAGACAGCCAACAAATGCTTTGCAAGGCTGCCTTTCAAACCAAAGATGCCAGCATATTTACTCATGACCTAATGATGTGAGGGTATTACCGTGTGTGACCACTGTCTTCAGCATTTGCAGAGGTGGCCCACTGGAGGCTAAGGCCCATCTCCCACTTATCTTTTATCCTTGTCCAGGTCAATGGCTGTTCTTGGGAGTTCTGCATCAAAATGGTTTGGTTTTACACTCATGTTTTTAAAGCCTTTTCACCTCAGGAATATTTTCCAACAGCACTTTAAATTCCATTTCTATTACTTGAGCATCAGGCACAATTATGCCATTTTGAGTTTCTTCTTGGCAATTAATGCAATCATATGATGCATCACTAATGCCAACCAGGAGTCTTATCACAAAATAGTATAAATTATCATATTTCTATATACATTGCAAATGTCTTATCAGCATTCCAACCCTGTATATACTTTTAGTAAAAAATGCTCCCTATGCTGGATTTCTGAAACTGCTACTGGCTGCCAAAGTAGATCAGTTTATATTGCTGCCTGTCTCACAGACGGAAAGTCTGATGGAAACTGGCAACTTAATTCAGGTTGCATGAGATTACTTAGCCAATCAGAGAAGCTCTCTGGGCTGTAAAATTTTTAATGAGACCGCTTTTTCATATAGCTATATATAGAGAGAGATACAGATGTATAATATCTATAAGGCCATTTTCCATTTAGATAATATTATGTGTGTACATGAATTATTTTATAAGCAATTCTGGTACTGAGTAATGAGAATATTGGGTTAATTCTTTATACAATAATCTGGAAAAGGCATTGGTCAAAAATGGCCCAAGTAACTCAGCTTGCTGATTGTGTTTTGATTTGATTTATACAAAAATGGGTATATAATCATAAAAACAGTGTAATTTTAACTTGGATAAAACACAATTCCTCTGCTTCAAATCTTCCATCTGCTAAATAAAGATAAAAATATCTCCCTGGCTGCAAGGTGGTAAGGAAAGTGACACAGAAGTACCAGCTCTCTCTTTCATATTCAGCTCTGTCTCAGTGTCTACTCTTTTTCTGGTGTCCCTCTTCCCTCTGATGAGACACTCCTTCCTTAACTCTGATCCTTCGTGTAGCTGGGTGACACAGCAAACCCTTAATTGTTGGGGTAACCTGCCGAACACTTAACTTGTAATTTACTGCCTGCCATTTTGCAAGAAGATAGCAGGAAGCAACTCCTGCTTAATCTTTGGCCTATAAACTCACGGGGAAGAACGGAAGGTGTTTCCAACTGTCTTCCCTCTCCCTTCCCTCAAATAGGGAGGGTTAACAAGACTTTTTGTTTTTAAGACTGAAGGCTTTCCTATAAGCCACTGAGCTCTCTTCTATTATTGTAGAAAGAGATCACAAAACATGGGTTTAGTTCAGAAAATAAGATGGGGAAAAGGAGAAGGAGGAAGGAAGAGATCTGCTGGCTAGGTCACGTGGGAATCATATCGAGGGCTCTTATAGGATGTGCTGGGGTTATGGGCCAGGAAAGGATTTCTGAGGGGGCCATAGGCAAGTGTCTTGGGGCACTGGTCAGACACGTGGACCCACCCCATCCCTGACGCCCAGAAGCACTCACCACATTTCGGTCCCATTGTGTGAGTAGGATTCTTGCTGTCCCTATACTGGAGGGTCTTTGTGTATTATACCCTTCTAGTCATGATGGTGCCACCCCTACATCTCAAGATATCACTGGTGATTTGCTACTTAAACAATAGCGGGTATCACTAGCAGGGCGGGCTCATGAATGTAACACCTGTGTTAGTTGCTCAATCGTGTCCGACACTTTGCAACCCCTTGGTCTATAGCCCGCCAGACTCCTCTGTCCATGGGATTTCCCAGGCAAGAATACTGGAGTGAGTTGCCATTTTCTCCTCCAGGGGATCTTTCTGACCCAGGGATTGAAGCCAGGTCTTCTGCACTGCAGGCAGATTCTTTACTGTCTGAGTGACCAGGAAAGCCCACCACCGTGTAGGGACCCACAACTAGGAAGGGGCCCATGCTTGGTGTAACACTCTGCTGTCACCATCTGGAAATTCTTTGTTTTATCTTTGAGCTTGTGTTTTGCAGCTGAAGCTCCGTGGAACAGGAGTATGTGTGTGAGTAGAGGAGATACCTCAATATGAATGTCCACTCTTCACTGATGCCTCATTCACATTTAGCATCTGCGATATTCCATGAGCACAGAATTTCTGAGACCCATGGGATATGAGACTTAGAAGAATACAAAGTAAGAAACTCATACCCACGACTGAATAAAATGGGAGTTCCGACCTCACTAAGATACTACATTTTTTATTTAAATCACAGCTTGCTTCCAACAGAGAAAGAAAGAAACAGTGTCCTAAGAAACACCAATGGTATTCTATCTTACCCATGTTACTTCCCCATGTTACACAACCACTTATGCTGAAAATGATGACATTAAAGGAAAGAGAAAGAAAAGTAACACGTAATTCTTTTTTCCTTTCAGTCTTTACTCATTCTGTAGGCTGAAGATAGAAAGTGGTGGTAGAATGTGTGTGTATCAAGAAAGAAGCAAGATAAAAAACACTGAGTTTTTTTTTTTCCAGCATTTCCACTGCTCTGATAAGAATGAAATACATATGCATGCATGAGCTAAGAAATACAAATTGTATCACTTTAATGATTCCACATACAAGTTAAACATTCTTATATTTGCATTTAAAAGTGGAAATGCACAGTATAAAGATGAACAGTAAAATTATGCCAATAATTTGAAATTTTAATTTTCCTTTCCTTGAGTAACAGAAACACGGTAACAAATCAAAAGAAGCCATCGAAGAAAAGAAAAAGGTTTATATTTCAGCATCTTTAATGGCAGCTTTATTTGGAATTGGACTGCACAAATTATGGAGAAGGAACCCTGCATTTTCATTTGCACTGTGACCTACAACTTATATAGCTATCTCTGACCCTATGATCCCTCCAAGACACATCACTGGTTGGAAGGGACATGAGTACTGGTTTTTGGGGGACAGGCTGGCATGCCGGGGCACTCTGAACTGGGGTCAGAAGGAAGTAGACACAGACACCTGCCAAAAGGGCAAGCCTTCCTGACCCAGAAAAAGAATTTGAACAAGACAGGGAACTCAATAGAGTGAATGGGATAGAGACCCAGAGATCTTTACCCAAAGTCAAAAATGACTGTGGTGAGGGATTTGTGCTCTTGAAGACTCAAGAGTGACCGGCATGGGCTGCAAGATGAAGGTTTTGATACCTACCGAAGCTGCTATGCCTCCCCGAGTTCAGAGCTGACTGGCAGCTTGGACAGCCCATGGGGCAGATGTGAAGTCTTGTTCAGGCTTAAGAAAACCAGAGTATTTGAGGGCTGGGGGTGTGGGTAGGGTGAGGAATCTCCCATGGGATTACCTAGCCCAGCTTTTTCTCTTCGGCATGGGGAACCATGACTCTGAGTTTAATGGGAAGGAAACCTGAGCTCTCTCTAGTTTTCCAAGTGGTTATGCAGCCTTGAACAAGCCACCTACTCTACCCAAGTCTCTATTTTCTTAACTTTATATTGGGGCAGTTAAATTTCACATCCTCAAAGGAGACTGCTCTATTTTGAAGAGCCTCGTATTTAAATGTGTCACACTGACCTCAAGTATTTGTAGTCATTTAAGTCTTACTCTAGAGGTTATATTATTTCATTGAAATTGGACATGAACATCCTTGCTGCTTCTTTATCGTTATTTACTTATTTGTCTTTTGGCTGTGTTGGCTCAATTGCCAGCTGTCATGTGGGATCTTAATTCCTGAACCAGGATCTAACTCGAGTCCCCTGCACTAGCAAGCAGATGCTTAACCTCTGAACTGCCAGGGAAGTCCCAATGCCTCTTTAATAAAAGTGTCTCTAAGATAAAAGGCATACTTGATAGGACTGTCTGCTGAGAATTCTGAACTTGTGCTCTATTTCATGGAAAATCCAGTTCTAATGCCAAGTTCAGTCAGTGGTATTTTGTCTATAATTTATATAGTTCTATAGGCCCAAATATGCAGAGTACATCATGAGAAATGCTGGGGTGCAAGAAGCACAAGCTGGAATCAAGATTGCTGGGAGAAATATCAATCACCTCAGATATGCAGATGACACCACCCTTGTGGCAGAAAGTGAAGAGGAACTAGAAAGCCTCTTGATGAAATTGAAAGAGGAGAGTGAAAAAGTTGGCCTAAAGCTCAACATTCAGAAAACAAAGATCATGACATCTGGTCCCATCACTTCATGGGAAATAGATGGGGAAACAGTGGAAACAGTGGCAGACTTTATTTTGGGAGGCTCCAAAATCACTGCAGATGGTGATTGCAGCCATGAAATTAAAAGACGCTTACTCCTTGGAAGGAAAGTTATGACCAACCTAGACAGCATATTCAAAAGCACAGACATTACTTTGCCAACAAAGTTCCATCTAGTATGGTTTTTCCTGTGGTCATGTATGGATGTGAGAGTTGGACTATGAAGAAAGCTGAGCACTGAAGAATTGATGCTTTTGAACTGTGGTGTTGGAGAAGACTCTTGAGAGTCCCATGGACTGCAAGGAGATCCAACCAGTCCATTCTGAAGGAGATCAGTCCTGGGTGTTGATTGGAAGGACTGATGATGAAGCTGAAACTCCAATACTCTGGCCACCTCATGCAAAGAGTTGATGCTGGGAGGGATTGGGGGCAGGAGGAAAAGGGGATGACAGAGGATGAGATGGCTGGATGGCATCACCGACTCTACGGACATGAGTTTGAGTGAACTCTGGGAGTTGGTGATGGACAGGGAGGCCTGGTGTGCTGCAATTCAGGGGTTGCAAAGAGTTGAACATGACTGAGTGACTGAATTGAACTGAACTGATAGGCCCAAATAATGAAAAACTGTGAACCTACCTTATAAACTGAAATTTATAAGTAATATTTTATGTAGATGACATTTATTATTATTTAAGTGTTTGTTTATTCATCTGGCTGAGCCAGGTCTTATTTGCAGTGTGTGGGATCATTGACTTTCCTTGCACATGCAGGGTCTTTAGCTGTGGAATGGAAACATATTTATTTATTTATTTCTGGCTGCGCTGGGTCTTTGTTGCTGTGCCAGGCTTTCCCTAGTTGTGGCGAGCGGGGGCTACTCTCTGATTGCTCGTTGCAGTGCCTTCTCTTGTTGCGGAGCAAGGTCACTAGAGTGTTCAGTAGTTACAGTGCACGGGCTTAATTGTTCTGGTCACATGGGATCTTTGCAGACCAGGGATGGGATCCACGTCCCCTGCATTGGCAGGTGGACTCTTATCCACTGAACCACTAGGAAAGTCCCAGATGGGAACTCTTAATTGTGGTACATGGGATCTAGCTCCATGACCAGGCCCACTGCACTGGGAGCGTTTAGTCTTAGTCACTGCACCACCAGAGAAGTCACCATTATTTTGCTTTATTAACTCTCATGAGAATTCAGTTCAGTTCAGTCACTCCCGGAGTTTCTCCCAAAGCTGTGTCCATCGAGTCAGAAGTGCCATCCAGCCATCTCATCCTCTGTCGTCCCCTTCACCTCCTGCCCCTAATACTTCCCAGCATTCGGGTCTTTTCCAATGAGTTAACCCTTCGCATGAGGTGGCCAAAGTACTGGAGCTTCAGTTTTAGCATCATCCCTTCCAATCAACACCCAGGACTGATCTCCTTCAGAATGGACTGGTTGGATCTCCCTGCAGTCCATGGGACTCTCAAGAGTCTTCTCCAACACCACAGTTCAAAAGCATCAATTCTTCAGCGCTTAGCTTTCTTCACTGTCCAACTCTCACATCCATACATGACCACAGGAAAAACCACAGCCTTGACAAATGAGAATAGGAAACCACTAACTAATTTCCACTAGAAGTAAGCTGATGGTAGTGATTTTGGTCGGATGCCAGCAGCATGGCGATTCTGCTGGTCTTTGTGGGAAACCAAACTGAACTTTATAGACCATTCATCTGCTGTGCTGTGGTGAGGGTGAAGGAATAGGTCTGGAATGGAAGGTTAATTTGTGTGATTGCCAGTTATTAACTATCACTTTTACAATCCCTGGGTTGGGAAGATCCCCTGGAAAAGGGAATGGCTACATACTCCAGTGTTCTTGTCTGGGAAATCCCATGGACAAAGGAGCCTGGTGGGCTACAGTCGATGGGGTCGCAAAGAGTTGGACTTGACTGAGCAACTAACACTTTCACTTTCTTTTTATGATCATAAAAAGAAGGAAATGGGCTAGAGATGTGAAGGAACTTTGTCAGAGGTTGAACTGGTGCTTCTAAGGTGCTCATCTTTGTCCCTGGATGACAAGTGACCCTTGGGGCAGTATGTCTTGCCACCAGTGCTCACTCCCGAGCTGTGACCATTTGTCTCAGTTTGGGATTTAGTTTTGCCCTGAGGTCATGGCTTTCTGAACTGGAAGAGCCTTGATTTATTTGGAAGCGATGGCTCTCTTTCTGCATATGCATGACCACACCTTGACCTGGCTGCGGTTTCCTTAGGAGTTGAACCAACATCACCCAGAGCTGACAGAATGCCCATCCTAACAGTCCTCGCAAATCTTAGATATAGAAATGTATACATGTGAAGCTCTCCACCTTTATTATCTTTCTCTAATGACTTTTTTCATAGAAAAAAATAATTGGAAAAACCTCCATTCTTCTATTTAAGTTCTTTTAAAAATAAAATAAAATCAAGATTTACTTAAAGTATGCAATAATCTGGCCCACAGTAGTTTGTAACACACATGTGGGTTAATATTTGAAAGTACTTTTGAATGCTGGTACTTATTACACTGTACAGATTAAAGGCAGTGTTCATTGAAGAAATTATCCCTGTTTGATATTTGTTTTGTACACACTCAAACATTTATCTTCCTTTCTTTTTCTTTTCTTAAAAAAAAATAAAAGTAAGATCTGGACCATCCAGAAGGATTAGCAGATGGAGCTCCGTGATTGGAAAGAGACTCCAGAAACCAGAGACCATGGAGCCTCCAGAAGAGGCACTGCAGCAGGCGCTGGGCTCTGTCAACAGTGGACGATGGGGAATCACAGCTTCCTCATGTCACCTCCTGCCCCAGACTCACTGTCAATCCCCAGCAGCCTATGTTCTAGAACTTGTCCACAAACTCTCTTTCTTGCATGGCACCCTCCTCAGTATTGACTTCTTGTTCTGGTGCTAAGCCAGCCTGGAGTTTTGCCCCGATTGCTCCAAACCCCATTTTTTACTTTGGACGCTGCTTAAGGATCAAGCCCTCAGCTTCACCAGCCTCCAGGACGGGCCTGTTACTAGTCTGGGTTTCACTCCTTGCCCTGTTCTGTGATATTCTAGTTGCTTGAACTGGAATCTCTTTTTCTCTCTACTGATAGTCTTTTCTTCTCAAATCAAGGATGGTGGTGGTAGTGGCAGCAGGGGACATTGGAGAAAAACACTGTGTCTGGTTTTCTGGACTTATTTCCCTGGAACACATTTCATAGATGAGCTTTAGTTGCTGGGAGAAACGTCTTTTTTTTTTTTTCAAAAGTGTGCTATACTTAAGCTTCATTTAAAAATGAATGTTCATTGGGTCTACTGTGAAATGAGTGAAGGTTAGAGGCAAATCAGGAAGTTCTAAAGAAATCAACGAAAAAAATACGATACAATGAAAAAAAAAGCCAATGAAAAAAATACTTCACACTGAGTATAGAAACGTTATGCTTGTAAAGCTACAGTTTATATATATAAATGATATTGTGTCAAATCCTAGAAATCAAAAACATAGTTGAAGGCTTACTCGATGGTCCAGTGGTTAAGAATTTGCCTTGCAATACAGGGGACACTGGTTTGATCCCTGGTCTGGGAAGATCCCATCTGCCATGGGGCAACTAAGCCTTGTTCACAACTACTGAAGCCTACTTGCCCTAGAGTCTATGCTGCACAACACGAGAAGCCACAGCAGGGAGAAGCTCTTGGACTCAACTAGAGAGAAACCTCTGCTCACTACAATTAGAGAAAGTCTTCGCACAACAACAAAGACCCAGCACAGTCAAAAACAAACAAACAAAAACAACAAAATACATAGTTGAATTTAATAGGTATTTGTAGAAAATTCTCTTTTTATGCAAATAATTGCTATTTGTATAAGTCTGAAAATAGGAGGTCAGTATCTCCCAGGGTGGAAAAGGTGTATTAATGATCCACTATAGTACTTAAGTGGAGAAGGCAATGGCACCCCACTCCGGTACTCTTGCCTGGAAAATCCTATGGAGGGAGGGGCCCGGTGGGCTGCAGTCCATGGGGTCGCTAAGAGTAGGATACGACTGAGCGACTTCACTTTCACTTTTCACTGTCATGCATTGGAGAAGGAAATGACAACCCAGTCCAGTGTTCTTGCCTGGAGAATCCCAGGGATGGGGGAGCCTGGTGGGCTGCTGTCTATGGGGTCGCACAGAGTCGGACACGACTGAAGCAGCTTAGCAGCAGCAGCAGCACAGTACTTAAGAACATGGTGTCAGGAGTTGAAATCCTGGGTCTTGAACCTGACTCTGCCACTTATTGGGCATGAACCTTGGGCAAATGTCCTCATTTGGAGAATGGTAATAATAGCAGTACTGACCTCATAGGGCTACTACGAGTTTTAAATGAGTTCATGTGTAATGTGCTTAGTTTCATGCCCTGCATATAATAATTAATAAATATCAACTATCACCATCACTATTATTATATATGAGATAAGAAAATAGAGAAACCCTGAAAGAATTTTTTTAAAGTAACAGGAAGGTTTTGGGAGATGAAGAAGAGTAAAACAGAAGAAATAGATGTATTTTTATTTCCATTTTGAAATTCACAAATAATTTCAAAAATTGAAATTATATTCATGGGCTTCTCACTCTATGAAGATTATAATTACCATCAAGTGGTATCAAATGAGCCTGACCCAGCAGCCAGACATTGCTTTTCAATATCTTCATGTTCTAAAAAAAAACACCCTAATTTATGGAAACTTAATATGTGCATAATGCTTCAGATATCCTATTAAACCAGCGAAGTCAAAACCCTAAAATTTCAAGTATTTTCAGACATCAGTTGCATCAGGCAGCCTAGGGCAGTGGCTGAAAGGTGGAGGAGGGAAGGAAAGATAAAGAAAAAGAATGCTTTATAATAGGGGACCATTATTTCCTTTGTCATATTTTGGTTTCTTTAAAATTGTTCAGTTGCATTTAAGTTCCCAAGAGCCACAAAAATTATGTCGAACAATAGCAGGGATTTGTGAAAAGATTCCTTAGATAACATTTGAAAAACACAAGCAGCCCTTGAACCTTTTTGCATCCAGTACATCTGAAAGGCTTTGTGAGCTGCAGCCACCTGCAAGAGTTCTAAAATAGATGCTTTCACAAAACAGAGAATTCTCAGAATTGATGTGTTAATATCATTCTCTTAATTACTTGACATCTGACCTAAATAGCAGTAACAAGATGATTTCGGCCAAAGTGAAAGGGACAGTTGAGGCCGTCATTCACATATTTTTGGCTACAAAAAAAAACCGCACAGCTATTGAGAAAAGAAAAACATCTTATGATATCAGGCAGATTGTCTACCCAGCTGAAGTTCACTAAATAATTACTTTATCCACCACTTCTCTTTTTCTATGTATATCAGCTTAGATTTTCAACAATACAAAGAATTTACTTACCACTTACAGTTATCATTTTGGGGTGAGAAGACAATAGTTTGGGTAGGGAGTGTGGTATCTTCAAAGAAAAATGTCTATTAGAGTGATTTTGTTTACGGAGATATTTTTTAAAGCATGAAACAAAACATATAGATATAAATATTGGTTAAAAAAGAACACTAAGAAGCCCTGAGGCGGTGGGACTCCAAATACTGGAAACTTCATTAAAAGATAGAAATTATAGATCTGAAATTCAAGTTAAATCAGTACTTCTACTCATCAAACCAAAGTTCCCTATGAGGGTCACATCCCAGCTGCTTATTTTCCAGCCCAAGATAAGATTTTATTTCCTATTTGTCTTTCTCTTTCTTCAAACTGTCAACACTGCAAAGCCATACAGCTGTGGGTGAAGCAGCTGTATGATATTCTGCCTTCCACATCGTCAACCAAACTGTCTGCTCAGTTTTTCTTTATTACTCGCCCTGATGGGATAGAATGCAAGGGCTGAGGGCTGATCTGTGTCCATTAACTGTGTGTTTCTCTGGTACCTCTCCTTGTGTACAAGCGCACTCAGTCAAGTTTGACTCTTTGCAACCCCATGGACTGTAGCCCGCCAGGCTCCTCTGTCCATAGGATTTCCCAGGCAAGAACCGCAGTGGGTTATCATTTCCCTCTACCGGGGATCTTCCTGACCCAGGGATCAAACGCGTGTCTCTTGCGTCTCCTGCATGGGCAGGCAGGTTCTTTACCTGCTAATCTTTCCTTCCCCTTATATTCTTTCAGCCTTTTTTTCCTCTGCCTTTTTTTTTTAGGTTTAGTTATAGAAAGATCACAAAGACCCTGTTTATGATATAGTTTTGATTCCTAATTATTTCCTTAATTAGTAGCCCTCAGTGTAATGATGCAGCTTAAAATTCCCCTTCCTATTTTGGATGGCTATGTAGTACTACTATGTGGAAGAACAACACTTCATTTAACTGTTTTCCTGCTCAACCATGAATCCTGCATGGTGAGTATCTACATAGACATCTTTACCATCTCTGATTCTTTTCAGCAGGATGCCTAGAAGTGGAACCGCTGGGTCAAAGGCTACATGTTTTTAAAAGGTTTTTGATGCATTTTGCCATGCCACATTCCTTTTTGGATCTAGGCGTGCAGGAGAGTCTATCTAAGCCATTTTTAGTATCCCATGTGGGAGAGAAGTCTGCTTTCTTGCTCTTCTCTGTGTGATATACAGGCCACATCAGACCTCAGAGGAGCGTTTGCCAGCTGTCCCTGGCACAAGCATCCCCATGGTGTTGGTTACCGATATGGATGTCTGGCGCCCTCGCCTAGAGCCTGGACTCGGACCACGCACATTAGTGGGCTCCTCAGGGCATGCTCGTCTGGAGGAAGTGGGAGAGGCACTCCCTAGGAGGTGGAGCAAGGGGGAATCGCAAATGGGGTAAGGCACTTAGGCTTGTGCCTCTGAGGCAGAACATTTGAACGAAATGTTGGGATAGTGCTTATTTCAGGGTTGTATAAGGCTGGACAGAGAGATGCTGAGAGGGAGAAGGGGTGTGTGAGAAAAGGGGCAATGCTGAAGGAGGCATCCAAGAAGAGCAGGGCCAGTGTAGGGTGACGGGGGGAAGGCTTTCTGGACGAGGCACGCTGAGCTGGCTGACAGCTTGCGTAAGAATTTTTCTCCAATTGTTGAGTGTTCACACATTCGAAATATCACCAACCCTGCATATTCTTATTTTGGGAATATGTATGTGTGTGCATATTCCCATATACGTACTCACATGTATACAAATGCTCTGCCTTACCATCTCATACATGTAAATCATATGATTTCATTAGATAAGAAATACATGAATATATTCCTCCTATAAAAATCATAAAACATTGCAGATAAGACTAAAATGGTCTTTTAGACATAATTCCCCAACATGTACCTTCCACCTCTGGAAGTAATCATTGCCATTAGGTAGGTTATAAACTCATAGGAGTTTACATCCACACTTCCAACTCTCTGTGACCCTCCGGACCACATTTACAGCCATATCCTGACCCCGTCAGGCTCCTCTGTCCATGGGATTCTCCAGGCAAGAATACTGAAGTGGGTTAGCATGCTCTCTTCCAGGATGTCTTCCCGACCCAGGGACTGAACCCACATTTCCTGTGGCTCCTGCGTTACAGGTGGATTCTCTACTGCAGAGCCACCGAGGGAAGCCCATAAAATATACAGAATAGTTGAAAGTGTGGGCACGCTGTTTTGCAACTTGCAAAGGGAAGGGGGCTGCAGCATTTTGGCTTATTCTAACTTATTTAATGTTTTTTTGGATTTCAAATTAATTTTTAACTGCACAGTTAATATGAGAGTGCAGTCTCCTTGTAAATAAATTTTCAAAGAGAAAGAAGTTGCAGATAAAGCTAAATGTTTCTTTGTGCCTCTCCTCTATCCTGCTCCCCTCTTCTTCCTTCTGGAGGTAAAGTCTGTGTTTCCTTCCTTTTCTGAATCTCCCTTAATTCTCAACATCTAACTGAAGTCACTGCAGTTACAGAATCTTAGAACCCAAAGGCTATTTTAGAGGTTATCTGGTCTTGCCTTTCATAGTACAGTTGTGGAAATAGATTGAATGCCTGGTCTCAGGTCTCACTGATTACCTTTGCCTTACTTTTTGTGAGCCTTAGCTAGTGTGTTCCTCATTTTATCAGTCTGTGTTACTTCTAGCAATTTCCATACAGATGGTTTAAATTGAAAACATCCTTAGTGGCAACTTCATTGGCAAAGACTGTGAAATTCTCTCACCACGATGTAGTCTTTGGGGAGGAAAGAATAGGACCACTGATTTCAAGTCTGAACTATGTCAGGAGTTGTCCTTCCTGTGACTTGAGTAGCCAAGGGCACAGGAAGAGTATGATCCGACCGTTCGACTCCTGATACTGCGGGTGAGGGGAGGCCTTGGCCCCAACTCTCTGAATCCCTCCTGGGGCAAGATTTTCATTTTGAGACTGACTGTTTGAATACCAGCTCCCCATCTTTTGGTTTTCTAACGATGTCAGAGGCAGAAAGAGCACAGCTGGACTCTTGAATTCCAGGTTTAGTCCATTTCAGGGGTAAGCAGAAAGAAAAAAAAAAGAGAGAAGAAAAAAAACCCCTTTGGGTCACAAAGTAAGAATCTTTGAAATGAAAGTTGTGCAGAGTAAATATGAAGCCCCACAATGCCGTCTCTAGAGCTGCGTTTCAGAGCACAAGGGCACTTCCACTCTGTAAAGGAAAGTTAAGAGATTTCATGTTCCTTAATTAAAACGTATCTCAAGAGTCAGTGGGAGGCACCTGCACAACCCCACCTGAAGATGCCGATTTACAGAAAAACTTCCAGCCGTGGGATTCATACAAGGGACACGCTGGCAATTGTGAGTTTCTTTTCAAATCGGCCTCTGTCTGTCATACCTATGTAGTTACAAAATCAAAAGGGATAATAAAGTTCAATTGTATATTCACAGTTTGATATTTCTATTGACAGGTCTCACACAAAAAACACCATTTCAGGAAACTCTGATTCTGTGTCCCTCTATGAAAGGCGCTGAAAGGCTCTCCTGTGTGGCGAATCCCCACCCAACAATCCCTCTAAATCTGAATCTATAAAGTGACCCCATCGCGATTCAAAGGTGTCAAATTGGGCCTCCTCTCCCCAGGTTCTGTTTGTGATTTTTAAAAATCCCTCTGATGGTAAGGGAAAAAGGAAACCACCCAGACCAAACCACAACTGAGTTAAAAATCCCTGCTCCTCAGTAGAGGAGAGCAGTTAACCCCAGCGTCACCACACCCTGGAGGGGGACAGCAGCTGCTGCCGCTCTGAGGACTCAGGCAGACCAGGAACGACCTGCAAGTCTGCCCCCATGGCCTCTTCTCA
Organism: Aepyceros melampus; assembly: GCA_006408695.1. Taxonomy (NCBI): domain Eukaryota; kingdom Metazoa; phylum Chordata; class Mammalia; order Artiodactyla; family Bovidae; genus Aepyceros; species Aepyceros melampus. The sequence goes on from SJXQ01009010.1 coordinate 237,092, forward strand.
CCCACAGGAGTCTGTATCAACTCTGAATAGTTCTCTTTTTCCAAGATGTTTCAAAATATTTCACTGCTATGGGAATATTCTTCAGGGCGCCCCTAGAAAGCCAGCACGCAGGTGCCTCTGTTTAGAGATTTTTTTCTTGGGAAAGAGGGGTGTATGTTGGTTAGATTCAAAACCAGCAAGTCTGTTCTTGTAATAGTGTATGGGACTAGGCTTATGCAAAAGCAGCGCACATCTGAATGCAAAAATTAAATGGAGGAATGGGAGGGGGGAACAGGTGCTCTTTTATAAAGGCTAAATTCCATATTTACCAAACTGATTTGCATGAGGCATATTTTCAATGAAAATATTGCTACTCATTTTGCTGCATTTGTGCAACAGAAACATAAGGATGGAGCAGAAGAGGGATGCGGTTCTCAAGCTGTCTTCTGTACCTACCCTTTAGCCGACAGTTAAAGGCACTTTTGGGAAATTTGTTTTTTAGAACTTTCAGCTTCCCGCTGCCAAGAAAGCTGGACTTTTCTAAACCCCGGGTGCTGCCTCAGAGTCAAGAGTTAGAAGAGAATCTAGAAGACATGGTGAGAGGTCATTCACTCCGCTGACCTTCACTAGGTGAGCACACCTAAATTATCTCCAGATAAGAAGTCTATTCTAAGTTAATTCAATGCCTTCTCTTAGCAATCCAAAAAAGTGAAAGTCGCTCAATCATGGCTGACTCTTTGTGACCCCATGGACTATACAGTCCATGGAATTATTCAGGCTAGAATACTGAGTGGGTATCTGTTCCTTTCTCCAGGGGATCTTCCCAACCCAGGGATCAAACCCAGGTCTCCCGCATTGCAGGCGGATTCTCTACCAGCTGAGCCACACAAGCCAGTATCAAACCTTAGGACCAAGAATGTTTTCCTCTGCTTTAAACATTTTGCTTATGCTTTACTTTCTCTTCATGTAAATCCCAAATTAAAAAGTGCTGTCAGCTACATAGGTTATATCTTATTTACATTCTTAAATCAACCCTATGATACAGGCACTATTATATCCCCATTTTTCAGATAAAGAAACAGAGGCAGAGAGACATGAAGAAATTGGACAGAGGTCACCCAGCATGGTAGACCCCAGATTTAAATTCAGGCATCTGACTTCAGAGTCTGTGGTGGTTCACTTTACCACCACAAGATGCTGCCTGGCAACTTCAGGTGTGGTCAGCTGCAGGTATGGAGTTACTAGGAATGTGCTAAGGAAGATTCAAAGAAATGGCACCTAGGCCAGAAATGAGAGGTAGAAATTGGAATCAGGTGAGGTGAGCAGTGGCTGATGGTAGATGCTGGAGCAATGGCTGGCACACGGCCCAGCCACTGTTCACAGATTTGCTTGCAGGTGGGGTGGTGGTGAGCAGGTTCCAATGAGCAAGGTCAGCCTCTTGGGTCTGTGTAGCCCATGTTTCCCAGAGTGGGTACCAATAGGGCATACCCAGTGGACTGTCTCACTGGGGGACTCCCAAGGCTCACCATGAAGGTTCTATTTACCTTTGAGAGTTTGCTCTGAAAAAGGCTTGTTAGAGCATCTTGTAGAGAAAGTGAAGTTTCCAGAATGCTTCACTCTCTTTTTGTTGGAATCAGACACACGTAGAGCCAATTCATACCTCCTGTCAGTCTTCTGGATTTCCTTCTCCCTAGGGACCCAGAGGCTTCAGACACAGCTTTGAGTTTCAGGAGGAGGGTAGGGGCCACACATACTGTAGGTGGGGAGAGCACCCAAGGCGATGCCTCTTCCTGGCTTGAAGCTGATGTGAAAAAACACAAAAGCACTGCACACACACCGCAGAGGAAGCTGACAGCCTCAGGGTTGGTGTCTGAGGCCAAAGAGAGTTGTTACTCCTCACTGCTCTGTGGGTTTGAAATAAGCAGCTCTTATTTCCTACTGACTATTGAATAGTCCCTTTTGAATAGTCGTGCAAACTCCATCCTGGGTTGCATCAGCTTAGATAAATGGCTTATTTCATCTTACATCTTGGCCATGTAGCATTTCTGTTTATACAGTAAGTACCCAAGCTTCAGTTAGGGGAAACAGACATTGGACAGAATCAGAACTTTCCAGACCATCTTACACTGGCCTCTCGTCCTCCCCCCGAACGTCCTTGGACCTGCAGTAGGTCACCTTCTGGGATTTCCACACTGGATCTGGCTCCACCTAAGAAAGACTATTGGGGAAAGGTCCTATGTTTGGAAATTAACATCTCAAGGAAGATTTAATCCCTCACGGGGGAAAATCAAGGTCTCCACGATCTCTGGTAAGCACAATTTTAATTCTTTCTCTGAAATTCTTTATTTTAAAAAAACAGGCCTTCTAGTGTGTGGATCCCCAATTCTTTGATCTCTAAACATAGTCCCTCGTTCTCTCCAGTCTGCCTCAGGGGCTCCCTGATTTCCAAGACCTACACAGCACGGGTTGTGATCTGTTTTTACTGTTGTTATCCGATTATTTGTCTGTTATGGAAGAAAGATCTTTCCTAGTGGAAGACCGTATATATCCAAATGAAAAGTTTCAAGAGTGAAACACAATTCAAGTGTCTCCCTCCCGGTGACCCTCAGGCTCTAGTTCATCACGGCAAAGGCAATCCCAGTTACTGTTTTCACACTAATCCTTTGGGAGAGAGTTTCTGCATGTGTATGAATCTACATCTGTGTGATGTGTGTGTATACACAGAGATAAATGTTCTACACTAATGGAAGCATACTCTACACACTTCAGCATGATAGTAAGGAGCATAAGCTCTGGACTCTCGACTTGGTGTTTGAATCTTGGTTTTGCTGTATGATGGCTGTGTGACTTTGGGCAAGTTACTTAACCTCTCTGGATCTCAGTTTTCTCATCACTGAAACTGGGATGCTAATAGTGCCTACTACATATGATTTAATCATTTAAGTAATTAATAGATGTGGAGGGTTTAGAACAGCGAAAGTCCCTCAGTCATGTCCAACTCTTTGCGCCCCCACAGACTGTACAGCCCATGGAATTCTCCAGGCCAGAATACTGGAGTGGGTAGCTGTTCGCTTCTCCAGGGGATCTTCCCAACTCAGGGATCCAACCCGGGTCTCCCATATTGCAGGTGGATTCTTTACCAGCTGAGAGTGCTTGCAATATAAATAGTAACGTTTTTTTGTTTTACCACTTAACTACAGATCTTGGAACTTTTATATTACTTTGTTCAAATGTGGCTCTGTGTTTCTAGTGGCTGAATAGTGTTCTATTGTATGGAAATACAAAAACATATTTAACTAGTATTTAACTAATTATTTTAAAATTTTATTTTATGTTTATTTACATTTACTTAATTTTTATTTAAATTTTATTTAATATCTAAATAATATTTTAACAACATTTAACTTGAGGTTCATTTAGATTGTTTTTTGTCATTTGCTATTATAAACAGTCCTATGATGGTAATCACTGTACTTGCATCCTAAAGGGAAAAAGACTTCTTGAACGTATAATTGCTGGGTGTACTTTGTCACTAGCTGCCTTCAACTTTTTTTTAACTTATATTCTCAGCAATAATATCCAAGGCTCTTGCCTTTGACACATCTCAATCTTAACCAACCCAAGAGGTGAGAGATGGTTTCCTGGAGTTCGCATTTCTTTTACTATGAGTGAAGCAAGCATTTATCTAGCTCTATGCCCACCTCCGACTGAAGCGACTTAGCAGCAGCAGCAGCATGCCCATCTCCTATGAGGTTGTTGGTCTTTTACTCATCAAGCAGTCTGTTGTCTGTTTTTCCAGAGAGTTTTTCTGGGAGCGAGTGTATCTGCCTCTTGTCTCAAAGATCTCAAAGTCTCATTAGACTGTGCAGAAAGGTTTCCACAATGGTAATTTTATTCAAAATGTTCAACAGGACAAATTTGATCCCTGCAAGGATCTGTTAGCCTTCATGCAACCTGATCTGTTGTGCTGGGGAATGAGAGCTTATTGCATCATAAAAGTCTTGCCCTCTATTTGTGTTAGACAAGTACTGACTTTTTTATGACCTCTTCTTCTTAACTAAACATATCAATAAATAACACACGATTCTTGATGGGGCTAATCCTAGATTGATGTGACTTATCTGATAAATCAACACCATAAAGAAACTCTTGGCTCAACCTCCTGATCATTCAAGGAGAGAAAGAAGATTCCAACCTTGAGTGACTAAATTAGCCTTCTGAGAGGAGGTCCCTATGGGTCAAGGACATGGACGAATCCCTATGATCATTCTGCACCTAGGATGTTAAAACACTATGAATCCCTCATAACCAGTTGCCTTTTATCTACTGCAGAAAAGGCCAAATTTGCAAAGATCCTTTCCAGTAGTTTCCATACTTTAATGGTTATCAGAATCAGCCAGAAATTACACTCTTCAAAGTCCCTGGTAGCTCAGATGGTAAAGAATCCACTATAAAGTGGGAGACTTGGGTTCGATCCCTGAGACAGAGAAGCCTGGTGAGCTACAGCCCATGGGGTTGCAAAGACTTAGCAACTAAGCACAGCAGACTCTTTAAAAACTCATACTGATTCTGAAGCAGATGGCCAAAAGGTGCACTGGGAAATTCAGCTAGCAAAGCCATGCAGGATTACTAAATCAAATATTCAAGGGATATGACCCAGAATCTCTGTTTTTACAAGCACACCTGCTCAGTCTCAGGCTCCCTGAAGTAGGAGTTCTTCCTGTGCTAGAGAGTACCTCCATGTCATGTTATTGCCAAGAAGAGGCTGATGGTGTTGGAAGAATGTTTTGGAATGTACTCTTCAGTAAATCTGAGCTGTTGGTGATGACTGGAAGAGATGTTACAGTTTTTCTCTTCCATATCTACTCTCAGCATCTGTTTTACCTGCTCACACCCCATGAAATAATACTCAGTGAAGGACAAGAAGTCTGTCCACAAGAGGAACAATGAGAGGAAAAAGAGAGCAGTGAAAGATTTCTCCCCGAAATGTCCCTCTTTAATGTCTTGCCCTCACTTGGGAAGACATAGCCTGACATCAGATCCAAGCAGGTTTTCCTGACACTCCTGAATTTATCTAAGCTGTTTCACATCTCAAAAGGAGACCCATTTTTGAGAATTATCCTTTAATAATAACAGCTACCGCTGAATTATACCAGACATGGTGCTAAGGGCTTTAACACATATAACAAAAGTTATTCCCATTTTAAAGAAGAGAAAATGGAGATTCGGGGAGGTTGAGCAAATTGGCACAAGTCATGGAGCAGTCATGACAAAAAGGATTCAAACCTGGCAGTCCAACTTGAGTCCCTCACCTTCGTAACTCAGGGTGTACTGCCCACAAGTAGGTTCTGATCCTCCCCAGGTCCACCCTAGAGCTGTTCCTCATGCTGGTCAGGTGCTGTGGTCAGTAGGGCCAGAGGTGCTCACAAATCAAAAATTCTAGATGCCTCTGTACATGGAATCCTTGTGTAAATCTGTTTCTTTTACTACCTTCTTCTCACCATATATAAGGAATACTGAGAGCATTGTTACAGTATTTGTATAACTGTACTTGCATGTACAAATATAATATGACTTAGTAGATGGAATACCAGACCACCTGACCTGCCTCTTGAGAAATCTGTATGCAGGTCAGGAAGCAACAGTTAGAACTGCACATGAACAACAGACTGGTTCCAAATATGAAAAGGAGTACATCAAGGCTGTATATTGTCACCCTGCTTATTTAACTTATATGCAGAGTACATCATGAGAAACACTGGACTGGAAGAAACACATGCTGGAATCAAGATTGCCGGGAGAAATATCAATAACCTCAGATATGCAGATGACACCACCCTTATAGCAGAAAATGAAGAGGAACTAAAGAGCTTATTGATGAAAGTGAAAGAGGAGAGTGAAAAAGTTGGCTTAAAGCTCAACATTCAGAAAACGAAGATCATGGCATCCGGTTCCACCACTTCATGGGAAATAGATGGGGAAACAGTGGAAACAGTGTCAGACTTTATTTTGGGGGGCTCCAAAATCACTGCAGATGGTGATTGCAGCCATGAAATTAAAAGATGCTTACTCCTTGGAAGAAAAGTTATGACCAACCTAGACAGCATATTCAAAAGCAGAGACATTACTTTGCCAACAAAGGTCCATCTAGTCAAGGCTATGATTTTTCCTGTGGTCATGTATGGATGTGAGAGTTGGACTGTGAAGAAGGCTGAGCACTGAAGAATTGATGCTTTTGAACTGTGGTGTTGGAGAAGACTCTTTGAGAGTCCCTTGGACTGTAAGGAGATCCAACCAATCCATTCTGAAGGAGATCAGCCGTGGGATATCTTTGGAGGGAATGATGCTAAAGCTGAAATTCCAGTACTTCGGCCACCTCATGCGAAGAGTTGACTCATTGGAAAAGACTCTGATGCTGGGAGGGATTGGGGGCAGGAGAAGAAGGGGACAACAGAGGATGAGATGGCTGGATGGCATCACTGACTCAATGGACACAAGTCTGGGTGAACTCCAGGAGTTGGTGATGGACAGGGAGGCCTGGTGTGCTGCGATTCATGGGGTTGCAAAGTGTCGGACACGACTGAGCGACTGAACAGAATCTGAGTCTCAGTGTGCATGGCTGGGGGTTGGGGGGGAGTCAACCCAATGGCTAGTAGAGATCTCTTGAAGCCGGCTCAGGATGCCACCAGGGCACTGGAGGAGTGCCAGGGTGGGACACAGGAGATTTGCTTCTCGTGTCACCTCTGCATGTGTGCGTGTGTATGAGTGTGACTTGGACAATTAGGCCACATCCATGGAGCTCATTTTCTCAACTGTAAAATGAGAAGAACCAATTAAATAGTTTAAAAGTTTTTAAACATAAAATTAATGCCTAATATATTCCTCTCAGTTAAAAATCCACCCAGTATAGATACAGTAAAAGCCCTCGTTGGCTCCCACCCAACCCCACTGATCCCTTGAGTGGAGCTACTATAAATGCTATGGTGCCATGTGGTGTATTGGATTGATTCCACTCACTTTCACCAAATAGGCACCTTATTTTTTGCAAGTGTACAGATTCTTTCATTGTTATTTTGTATAAATGACATCCGATCAGTAGTTCTTATTCTTTTCTTGATTTTGGTGCACGGGGATGATCCAGAGAGATGATATGGGGTGGGAGGTGGGAGGGGGGTTCAGGTTTGGGAACTCACGTAACACCCGTGGCAGATTCATGTCAATGTATGGCAAAACCAATACAGTATTGTAAAGTAAAATAAAGTAAAAATAAAAATTAAAAAAACAATGAAAGCTAAATATCTCCCACCCCTAAAATGTACATTTTGGATAGAAAATTGGCAAAGATATTCACGAATCCCTTGAATCTCATCCATGGATCCCTTACCCATGCATTCCAGAATAACCTGAATTAGAAGAGTCCAAGAGTTTCAATTCAAAATTATGTCCTTTAATTTTAAGTACAGGCCTGGTCTGTGTCTCTAAGCTTTCCACCTCAACCTTTCTCTCCACTGTGCCTTTCCACTCAACAATATTTACTTTATTTAACTATATTTTTTTTTATCAGAGAGATTTCCATGCACACAGTTTTAAAAATTGTATGAGCAAAACTGGTAATAAAAAATTCTTGTCAACTCCAAATCATGTTTTCTGAGGCAACCTCTTACCTGTGTTTTACTGTTTCTTCTGGGATTTTCCTCCATGTTTCTGAAGAGTGTGCTTATAACTTGTTTATTGAAAAAGCTCAACTTAGATGACATACAAACAGAAAATGGATTTATTTTTCTCTAACCACAGCCTTGTTACAGAAAACTAGCCAATCTGATCACACAGACCACAGCCTTGCATAACTCAATGAAACTAAGCCATGCCATGTGGAGCCACCCAAGTCAGACAGGTCATGGTGGAGAGGTCTGATAGAATGTGGTCCACTGGAGAAGGGAATGGCAAGCCACTTCAGTATTCTTGCCTTGAGAACCCCATGAACAGTATGAAAAGGCAAAATGATAGGATAATGAAAGGGAAACTTCCTGGGTCAGTAGGTGCCCAATATGCTACATGAGATCAGTGGAGAAATAACTCCAGAAAGAAGGAAGGGATGGAGCCAAAGCAAAAACAATACCCAGCTGTGGATGTGACTGGTGATAGAAGCAAGGTCCAATGCTATAAAGAGCAATATTGCATAGGAACATGGAATGTCAGGTCCATGAATCAAGGCAAATTGGAAGTGGTCAAACAGGAGATGGCAAGAGTGAATGTCGACATTCTAGGAATCAGCAAACTAAGATGGACCGGAATGGGTGAATTTAACTCAGATGACCATTATATCTACTACTGCGGGCAGGAATCCCTCAGAAGAACTGGAGTAGCCATCATGGTCAACAAAAGAGTTCAAAATGCAGTACTTGGATACAATCTCAAAAATGACAGAATAATCTCTGTTCATTTCCAAGCCAAACCATTCAATATCATGGTAATCCAAGCCTATGCCTCAACCAGTAACACTGAAGAAGCTGAAATTGAACAGTTCTATGAAGACCTACAAGACCTTTTAGAACTAACACCTAAAAAAGATGTCCTTTTCATTATAGGGGACTTGAATGGAAAAGAAGGAAGTCAAGAAACACCTGGAGTAACAGGCAAATTTGGCCTCAGAGTATGGAATGAAGCAGGGCAAAGGCTAATAGAGTTTTGCCAAGAGAACACACTGGTCATAGCAAACACCCTCTTCCAACAACACAAGAGAAGACTCTACACATGGAAATCACCAGATGGTCAACACTGAAATCAGATTGATTATATTCTTTGCAGTCAAAGATGGAGAAGCTCTATACAGTCAGCAAAACAAGACCAGGAGCTGACTGTGGCTCAGATCATGAACTGTTGCCAAATTCAGATCATGAATATTGCCAAATTCAGACTTAAATTGAAGAAAGTAGGGAAAACCAATAGAGCATTCAGGTATGATCTAAATCAAATCCTTTATGATTATACATTGGAAGTGAGAAATAGATTTAAGGGACTAGATCTGATAGACAGAGTGCCTGATGAACTATGAATGGAGGTTCATGACATTGTAGGGCAGACATGGATCAAGGCCATCCCCAGGAAAAAAAATGCAAAAAGGCAAAATAGCTGTCTGGGGAGGCCTTACAAATAGCTGTGAAAAGAAGAAAAATGNCCTTTGACTGTGTGGATCACAATAAACTGTGGAACATTCTGAAAGAGATGGGAATACCAGACCACCTGACTTGCCTCTTCAGAAACCTGTATGCAGGTCAAGAAGCTACAGTTAGAACTGGACATGGAAAACAGACTGGTTCCAAATAGGAAAAGGAGTACGTCAAGGCTGTATATTGTCACCCTACTTATTTAACTTATATACAGGGTACATCATGAGAAACGCTGGGCTGGAAGAAGCACAAGCTGGAATCAAGACTGCTGGGAGAAATATCAATAACCTCAGATATGCAGATGACACCTCATGGTAGAAAGTGAGAACTAAAAAGCCTCTTGTTGAAAGTGAAAAAGGAGAGCGAAAAAGTTGGCTTAAAGCTCAACATTCAGAAAATGAAGATCATGGCATCTGGTCCCATCACTTCATGGCAAATAGTTGGGGAAACAGTGGAAACAGTCAGACTTTATTTTTTTGGGCTCCAAAATCACTGCAGATGGTGACTGTAGCCATGAAATTAAAAGACGCTTACTCTTTGGAAGGAAAGTTATGACCAACTTAGAGAGCATATTAAAAAGCAGAGACATTACTTTGTCAAAAAATGTCCGTCTAGTCAAACCTATGGTTTTTCCAGTGGTCATGTATGGATGTAAGACTTGGACTGTGAAAGCTGAGCGCCGAAGAATTGATGCTTTTGAACTGTGATGTTGGAGAAGACTCTTGAGAGTCCCCTGGACTGCAAGGAGGTCCAACCAGTCCATCCTGAAAAAGACTAGTCCTGGGTGTTCATTGGAAGGACTGATGTTGAAGCTGAAACTCCAATACTTTGCCCACTTCATGCGAAGTATTGACTCATTGGAAAAGGCCGTGATGCTGGGAGGGATTGGAGGCAGGGGGAGGGGGGGATGACAGAGGATGAGATGGTTGGATGTTATTACCTACTTGATGGTCGCGAGTTTGAGTGAACTCTGGGAGTTGGTGATGAACAGGGAGGCCTGGAGTGCTGCGATTCATGGGTTCGCGAAGAGCGGAAACCACTGAGCAACTGAGCTGAACTGAACCACAGCATTTACTCTTTCCCAACCTTCATGTCATCTCAGACATATCCCCTAATTTGTAATTATAATTTAGACATAAATTTCTTGGATAAGTTCATCTATCCCTACTCATACTTTTCAATCAATCTGATGTAAAAATTTCTCCCTTCCCTCAGCTTGGGTCTGGCCAGTGGCTGAGGGCTGAGCAGGACAAGATGAGGCTAGTGCGTCGGTCAGGACTGAATGCCCCTCAGATACAGTAGTTCCTTTCTTTGACTGCTGCTTGGCTGGCCTGAGAAGCCCAAAGTAACTCAGTGGTAGTCACAACTCTGAGTTTCCTGGAACCCTGAGTGTTTCCTGGCACCAGCGTGGCTGACAGCAGAGCTGGCTGATGTTGATGGAAGAATCACACTGTCCACCTGGTTGTTGAGCCCGTCCTCTGTGATAGGTGCTCTTGGGTGAACACAAAGAGCCAATGAACACGTCCACATATCCCTCCCCAGCAATCCCTGTCTTTGATACTGTGCTCTTATTCACTGCAGGCCACTGTCCAGGAATCTATTTCTAACCTTCTCCCATAGGAATTGATGAGCCCTGGATGCTGGGAGGGCATCTCTTCTCCCCTGCCCCTCTGAGTGAGGCTGCCATGCAGCAGAAGTCCGATCTGAGCCGTTCAAACGTATAATGTCAACTCATCAGAAATCTGGCCTAAGTTCTCTGCTCTTCTTTCATTTAGCCAAAACGATTCACAAGACCACAGGGATGTGAGTTGAGGATGATGCTTTGGGGCATCTAGGCCACCTTTCCATGTAATTTACGTGTCTCTTCCAGACCTGCCTGGGTTAGCTCCTGAGAGCACCATTTCCAGTTTTTTGAGTATGTTTTTTAAACTGAAGTATAGTTGATTTACAATGTTGTGTTAGTTTTACCATTTCTGTCTTACAGTGGATTGCTGTTCTGTTGCATATTGCATGTCTTCTCTCATGAATTCCCCCAGTTATTAGTTTTATGAATACCATAACATGGGGCAAATACTCTTGCAGAAAATTTATGCAAGAAAAAGCACCTAGACTAAATACTCCCTATGGAAACTATCATATAGGAATGGCAATTTCAGCCTGCAAAGTACATTCGATTCTTCCTTAACCACGGGTATGTTGCCTATTTTACTAAATGGATGCAGAATCTTGGAGGGCATGTGCTTCTGTTTCTTCTGCAACATTTCCTGGAACTTTGTGCATACACTAGAGTGTGGATTTGGCCCAGAATTTGCTCGCTGACTACATCGAACCACAGTCACTTATCCTTCTATGCAATACGCCTATGAAAGCCGTTGGCCTGGCTGTAGCTTTTGCTGTTTCACCTACTCTCCCCAAAAGGCAGGAACATAGTAAGAGTGAGAGTGACAGGTTGGCCAAGAAAGAAGAACTTGAACTTTCAATGGAGGGCTCAGGTTTGAGTCTCTTTTTTGGGTGCTGTGCTGTGCTGTGCTAAGTCGCTTCAGTCATGAACGACTCTTTGCAACCCCATGGACTGTAGCCTGCCAGGCTCCTCTGTCAATGGGATTCTCCAGGCAAGAATACTGGAGTGGGTTGCTAATTCCTTCTCCAGGGGATCTTCCTGACCCAGGGATCGAACTGTGTCTCTTCCACCTCCTGCATTGGCAGGTGGGTTCTTTACCACTAGTGCCACCTGGGAAGCTTCTCTCTTGAGCAGAGAGACACTTTTCTTCTCCAAATGTGTCCTCCCTGACCCCTTTGCTTCTCAGCCTGACCTGATCACTTGTACCACCTCTAACAGGATACATTTCTGGTACAATCATATTACAATATTGTAAACCTTTGCCCCAGTGATCACAGTATAAAGAGATGTTGCTTTTTAGTTCTTAAAAAGCAGAAAGCCAGCATGTGAGGTATTTCCAGATGCTTCTTGCTCTTAATACTTCTTTTCTTCTGCTCTGACTTGGGACACTGAGTGGTGATTATAATTACTTTATAACACAATGGAATGGATTATTATAGCAGAAGAAAATGTTCAAAGGAGCACTTAAATCCATCAAAGCATCCCTTAGCCAAGTTTGCTAACTTAAATGAAGAATTGTTAACAATGTATTCTCTTTCATTTGTTAAATGTCCTTCCTGACCTTTTATTGTTTCACATTTTGAAAAGAAATTATGGTAAAATTGTCTGAGCTACCGTCCTCCCAATAGTCTATTTAGTTCTCTATCTTGGGCTTGCCCTGGGCTGGAGCTGTCGGTACAGTCTAGATCTTGTTTTCACAGAGAGCCTGCCAGAGTACTTCCAGGAACACCAAGTTTGAAGCCATTGTAAATCCATTCATATTCTGAATCCATAATGGACTCTTGCATGAGCTGGCTCTGTTTAGAGTCCATATAACCCTTAGGACTTGATACCATATGCCTTTCCTGCCATGTTCATGGACACTTTTGTATTAAAAAAGTATTTTATGCATTATAAATGTAATACTTTATATATTATTTTAGTATTTTATGTATTAGAAAAGTAATAAAATTAATACACACACACAAAAGGACAGTAACAACAATCCTATATGCAAGACAGAAAAAGAGACACAGATGTAAAGAACAGACTTTTGGACTATGTGGGAGAAGGCAAAGGTGAGATGATATGACAGAATAGCATTGAAACATGTATATTACCATATGTGAGACAGATGACCAGTGCAAGTTTGAGGCATAAAGCAGGGTACTCAAAGTAGATGCTCCGGGACAACCCAGAGGGATGGGGTGGGAAGGGAGGTGGGAGGGGGGGTTCAGGATGGGGGGACACATGTATACCTGTGACTGATTCATGTTGATGTATGGCAAAAACCACCACAATATAGTAAAGTAATTAGACTCCAATTAAACTAAATGAATTAATTTTTAAAAAAGAATGAATAAGATGATAACAGAGATAGACCTGGGTCCTATAAGAAAGTGTCTGTGGAATTATTGGATTTATGGTAAAGCTGTCTGAAGAAAGGGTAGAAAGCTGAACGGCCACGCTGGCCTGAGATGGCCAGTGAAGCTTCCTGGAAGTGGGGCTTGGGAGGGTCTCTGAATGACCAGTAGGAATCAGAAACGGAGGCAAACTGGGCCGTCTATGTAAGGGAAACAGTGGGAACAAGTGCACAGGGGCTGGAATGCTGTGGTTTTGTGTGGTGGAAAGTAGACCCATGAAACCAGAGTAGAGGTTTTTGTGAATGAAGAAGTGAGAGAGGAGATTGGGCAGGTGAACAGGTGTGGGCAGTGTGTTGAGGTCCTAGAATGTCACTCCAGGGGAGTGGCGTGATAAAGAGGAGTTCTAAGGGGATGACTAAATGTGGTCCACTGGAGAAGGGAATGGCAAACCACTTCAGTATTCTTGCCTTGAGAACCCCATGAACAGTATGAAAAGGCAAAAAAGACACTGAAAGAGGAACTCCCCAGGTCAGTAGGTGCCTAGTATGCTACATGAGATCAGTGGAGAAATAACTCCAGAAAGAATGAAGGGACAGAGTCAAAGCAAAAACAACACCCAGTTGTGAATGTGACTGGTGATGGTAGTAAAGTCTGATGCTATAAAGGGCAATATTGCATAGGAACATGGAATGTCAGGTCCATGAATCAAGGCAAATTCAAAGTGGTCAAATGGGAGATGGTAAGAGTGAACATCAACATTTTAGAAAGCAGCAAACTAAAATGAACCGAAATGGGTGAACTTAACTTAGATGACCATTATATCTACTACTGTGGACAAGAATCCGTAGAAGAAATGGAGTAGCCATCATGGTCAACAAGAGTCCAACATGCAGTATTTGGATGCAGTCTCAAAAATGACAGAATGATCTCTGTTTCTAAGGCAAACCATTCAATATCACAGTAATCCAAGTCTATGCTCCAACTAGTAATGCTGGAGAAGCTGAAGTTGAATGGTTCTATGAAGACCTACAAGACCTTTTAGAACTAACACCCAAAAAAGATGTCCTCTTCACTATAGCGGACTGGAATGCAAAAGTAGGAAGTCAAGAAATAGCTGGAGTAATAGGCAATTTTGGCCTTGGAGTATGGAATGAACAGGGCAAAGGCTAATAGAGTTTTGCTAAGAGAACGCACTGGTCATAGCAAACACCCTCTTCCAACAACGCAAGAGAAGACTCTACACATGGACATACCCAGGTGGTCAATACCAAAATCGAATTGATTATATTCTTTGCAGCCAAAGGTTGGGAAGCTCTATACAGGCAACAAAAACAAGACCGGGAGTTGACTGTGGCTCAAATCATGAGCTCCTTATTGCCAAATTCAGACTTAAATTGAAGAAAGTAGGGAAAACCACTAGACAATTCAGTTATGACCTAAATCAAATCGCTTATGATTGTACAGTGGAAGTGACAAATAGATTCAAGGGATTAGATCTGATAGAGTGCCTGATGAACTATGGATGGAGTTTCATGACATTGTACAGGAGGAAGGGATCAAGACCATCCTTAAGAAAAAGAAAAGCAAATAAGCAAAATGGTTGTCTGAGGAGGCCTTACAAATAGCTGAGAAAAGAAGAGAAGTGAAAGGCAAAGGAGAAAAGGAAAGATATACCCATTTCAATGCAGAGTTCCAAAGAATAGCAAGGAGAGATAAGAAAGCCTTCCTCAGTGATCAATGCAAAGAAATGGAGGAAAACAATAAAATGGGAAAGACTAGAGATCTGTTCAAGTAAATTAGAGATACAAAGGGAACTTTTCATGCAAAGATGGGCTCGATAAAGACAGAAATGGTATGGACCTAACAGAAGCAGAAGATATTAAGAAGAGGCAGCAAGAATACACAGAAGAACTGTACAAAACAAGATCTTCACGACCAAGATAATCACGATGGTATGATCACTCACCTAGAGCCAGACATCCTGGAATGCAAAGTCAAATGAGCCTTAGGAAGCATCACTATGAACAAAGCTAGTGGAGGTGATGGAATTCCAGTTGAGCTATTTCAAATCCTGAAAGATGATTCTGTGAAAGTGTTGCACTCAATATGCCAGCAAATATGGAGAACTCAGCAGTGGCCACAGGACTGGAAAAGGTCAGTTTTCATTCCAATCCCAAGGAAGGCAATGCCAAAGAATGCTCAAATGACTGCAAAATTGCACTCATCTCACACACTAACAATGTAATGCTCAAAATTCTGCAAGCCAGGCTTCAACAGTACGTGAACTATGAACTTCCAGATGTCCCGGCTGGATTTAGAAAAGGCAGAGGAACCAGAGATCAAATTGTCAACATCCGCTGGATTATTGGAAAAGTGAGAGAATTCCAGAAAAACATCTACTTCTGCTTTATTGACTATGCCAAAATCTTTGACTGTGTGGATCACAACAAACTATGGAAAATTCTTAAAGAGATGGGAATACCATACCACCTGACCTGCCTCCTGAGAAATCTGTATGCAGGTCAGGAAGCAAAGGTTAGAAGTGGACATGGAACAACAGACTGGTTCCAAATCAGGAAAGGCGTACGTCAAGGCTATATATTGTCACCCTGCTTATTTAACTTATATGCAGAGTACATCATGCAAAATGCCAGGCTGGATGAAGCACAAGCTGGAATCAAGATTGCCAGGAGAAATATCTATGACCTCAGATACACAGATGACACCACCCTTATAGCAGAAAGCAAAGAACTAAAGAGCCTCTTGATGAAAGTGAAAGAGGAGAGTGAAGAAGTTGTCTTAAATCTCAACATTCAGAAAACTAAGATCAAGGCATCTGGTCCCATCACTTCATGGGAAATAGATGGGGGCACAGTGGAAACAGTGACAGACTATTTTGGGGGGCTCCAAAATCACTGCAGACAGTGACTCCCGCCATGAAATTAAAAGACGCTTACTCCTTGGAAGAAAGGTAATGACCAACCTAGATAACATATTAAAAAGCAGAGACATTACTTTGCCAATAAAGGTCCATCTAGTCAAAGGTATGGTTTTTCCAGTAGTCATGTATAAATGTAAAAGTTGGACTATAAAGAAAGCTGAGCACCAAAGTATTGATGCTTTGAACTATGGTGTTGGAGAAGACTCTTGAGTTCCCTTGGACAGCAAGGATATCCAACCAGTCCATCCTAAAGGCAATATTCCTGAATATTCTTTGGAAGGACTGATGCTGAAGCTGAAGCTCCAATACTATGTTCACCTGATGTGAAGAACTGACTCATTTGAGAAGACCCTGATGCAGGAAAAGATTGAAGGCGAGAGGAGAAAGGGATGACAGAAGATGAGATGGTTGGATGGTATCACTGACTCAATGGACATGAGTTTGAGTAAACTCCAGATTTGATGATAGGCAGGGAGGCCTGGCATGGTGCAGTCCATGGGGTCGCAAAGAATTGGACACGACTGAGCGACTGAACTGAACTGAAAGGGATGAATTTGCTGATGGGTTGTAGTATGCTGGAGGTAAGAGCACCAGAACTAGAAGGTTAGCCAGGCATTACAGCAGTGGGAAAAGGCATAGGAAGGTAGAAGTGGCCTCAGCAACACTGGGGTGGGTATATTATAGTTCTCTGAGCAGGAGTCACACTCCCTCACTTGATAGATTATTCCAACCTCCTTCCAATGGCCACAGGGATAGCCTCCAGGGAGACAGGAATAGGACACAAACAGAGCTAGTCAAGGTTTTAATTTGAAGTGGGAGGAATGGAGGCACAGACCGTCAGATGTTGGCCACCACCTATGGCACCTGGGAACTCTTTGTGGCAGACGGAGTGAGAAGACAACTGAAAGTCTAACAACTTTGTTTGGATTTCTAGACCCAGTTGTACCATTCTAGTTTTCAAGTTGTGTAAGTCAATAGATTCTGACACTTGCAGTTAAAAGAGTCCAAATTAATACAGATATTAATTTTTAAGTCTCTTAGAATTATTAGAGTGCAGAGAAAGTAAATAAGTAAATGATAACCAGAACAACTCCAACATTTTTAACTTGGGTAGCCAAGTTAAAACTCAGGTAGCTAACTGAGCTAGCACACAGATGTACTCACACTTTTGGTGAGTGAATGAATGAAGCAGGACAAAGGTGAAGTGTCAGAGTACTGATACTGTTTTCAAACATAAAATGCTTAATTCTAAAAAATACATATTTTTATGAGTAAATTCTATTCATAACATATAACTACATCTACCCATTGCTATGAAATTGCTGTCAATATTCATAGAGGAAAAAGAAACTTCTTACAGTGAAAGAAGATAAGGAAGAAGAGGATGAGGGGTATGTGAAATGACTGTGGCAAACTCAGAAATTTTGCTTATTTGAAAAGTGAAAGTCGCTCAGTCATGTCCGACTCTTTGCAACCCCATGGACTATAACTCACCAGGCTCCAGTGTCCATGGAATTCTCCAGGAAACAGTACTGAAGTGGGTTGCCATTTCCTTCTCCAGGGGATCTTCCCGACCCAGGGATCAAACCTGGGTCTCCTGCATTGCAGGCAGATTCTTTACTGTCTGAGCCACCAGGGAAATTTATCTATAGCCCTAGAAAAATAACTGAAAATATATTTCAGCCCTGTTAAAAGATGGTGCCACATCAGGTAATGTGTGATCACTTAAATTAGCAATAGTAAACTGCCTGAGGGCCTCTGCTTCAGAAGATTGCTTTTATTTCCGGATGTATTCAAAATGTAAATTGGGCTCTCACAGCAGAAGCAATGATGTGGCTCCCCGAGACGAGCAGGGCTTCACAGGCAGAGAGGTTGTTAGCATGCACACCAAGCACACACCCCACATCCTCACTTACAGTGTATCATGGACATTCTTTTCATACTTCCAGAAGTGTGGAAAGAATGTCCTCTCTCCATGAACCTGGGCAGGTTTTTTATTTGGTTATAACCAACAGAATGAAGTGGGTGTGACTGTGCGGTTTCTGAGGCTAGGTTGTAGGAAGCAGGCAGCTTCTGCCTCATTCCTCAAATACTGACTTTGGAATCCTGAACTGCTATGCACACAGTCCAACTGCTCCAAGGCCACCATGCTGTGAGGAAGCCCAACTAATCCACAGGGAGAGAACACACAGAAAAGCCCAACACCGTGAGAGAAGGGAGGGAAATGAGACCCTAGCTGTTCCAGGCACCCTACTGGAAGCGAGTGACTCCAGCCACTGTCTGCAGCTGCAGGAGACAACAGGTGATCCAGCCTATCCTGAATTCCTGCCCATAGAAACCATGGGGTAATTTGTTGTTCAGCAGTGATAACCAGACAGTTCTGCAGTCACTGGAAGTGGTTTTTAGCTATTACTAAATCGTCTGATAGCTTAGAAAATTTTAGACCCAGATCTATTTTTGCAGTTCACAAATAGATCCTCTCTCAGCATAATTGACTTTATTTGCTCCAAACAGCAATGCTTAGAATATCACATAGACAGTTTGAGCTGCCTCTACTATGGCAGTCTGTCTCTGAAAAGAGGTATAGAAACACAGATTATACCTCCATTGAAAGATACGGTTCTATGCAATTAACAGAACTCAAATACTAATGTAAATTGCCTGATTCATTTTTAATCATTCCTCTAACAAAGACAGAAAAAATGAATTATTTATTATGTCAGCTTTAACCACTGGAAATGTAAGATTGTTACATATATACCAATGTAAGGCTTGTTATAGTCTTAATTTCCCAATAACAATGAAAAATTTTGTCAGTGCACAGATTAAGCACAGAATAAATGTTCCAGTAAGCTTACACTATGTAGCTTTTGTAACTCAGTGTGGTGGAATATTACATTTTCCTGCCACTGAAAATAGAGTAAAATGCAGTTGTTAGAATTATTGCAATGTCTATATGCACATTTTCAAATATAAATGGCATACTATAAACATAAATCATTCAACGATAGTGTGATTATGTTGAAATAATACAACATGGACATAAATGAAGAGAAACGATGTTGAACTGCTTTTCCAGCTATGCGAGTTAAAATTCTACCATGAAGATCAGAATTATAATTGGAAAACTGAGTAAATACTGTGGTAGTAGTTTTAACCTAAGAAAAGCAGCAATTTCTTTAAAACTGAAATTGTAGATATACATTCCTATTTATCTCACCAGGCCCTTCTTTTGCACTGTACAAAATAGTCATATCACAGGCAGAAATGAGGTAGGATGTTAGCTTAAATCAGAGATAAAATTTAAAACAGGAGAGGTGGTTAAATGAAAAAGAAGCAATGGTTTTGTTTGAAAGGTTCCAAATAAGAGGCAAAATATGGGGGTCCCCCAATGTCCCATTATCTATACCAGCCCACAGGAAAGCAGGAGGCATTGGTGCCTCAGATGTCAAATATATAGATTTTCTACATTTTTCAAAATGAGTCAACTGTGTACCCTCAGCTGCATTCCAACTGTTTGAACTCACACAGGCAACACAGTACAAGGGGTGAAAAACAGACCAGGAAGGCCTGAAAATTGCTTCTCATCCGAGGCAGGAAACCAGCAAGATTTGACAGAACAGCCAAAGCTGTACGCAATAGTGTGTTAGTTGCTCAGTCATGTCCGACTGTTTGCAACCCCATGGACTGTAGCCCCCCAGGCTCCTCTGTCCATGGGATTTTCCAGGCAAAAATACTGGAGTGGGTAGCCATTCCCTTCTCCAGAGGATCTTCCCAATCGAGGGATTGCATTCAGGTCTCCTGCTTTGCAGGCAGATTCTTTTCCATTTGAGCCACCAGGGAAGACCACCAAACAGTGGATAGCAATCAAAATTCAGGAAGAGGGAGGAGAAGAGAGGAGAGACAGAAAAACCAAGAAAAGGGCTTAACGAAGTTATGTAACCCTCTTGTTCTTGCTGATAAAGCACATTCATAGCCATAAAGAACCCTGATGAGAGCTTCTAAGGAACCCTTCTGGAACTCTAAGCCAGCTCATCTCATCTGTATCAATGGATCAATGCCAATGTCCCATCTTATGATGAATTTCATGTAATCCTCCTCCTTTATTATCCTGAAAGGACATTCAGCCTACCTAGACACAGAATTTCTTTAAAGACCATGAATGGTCTAAGTCTAATACAAAAGCATAATAAAAGGCAAGCAATATATGATAACCTGAGATGTATTTCAATATACAGATGCTTAGTTCCAAATACTGCTATCAACTATATGTGGCATCATGGTGAGTGTGAAAACTACAAGCACAGCTGGAGAGAGTGGTGAGTTGTTGCACGGGCCCATTCAATCCAGGAGCTATGTTTTGCAACTGGTGGTGTGATTTTCTAAAATTGGGAGAAACTTTTGGTCAAGTTCCAGATGAAATAAAGCACAGACTTCTCGTGATTTACACAATATTCCAGAAAAATAGAACATTACTAAAACTATGGAAAGGACTTTATGTTTACTCATAAATGAGTTTTTTTAAAAAAGAGGGTAAGTTCTATCCTCAGATAATCATGAATGTATTTTTCTCTTGTGTGAATGTCCAGTGGGAGATATTTGTGAGTCAAGCAGGCTGTGCAGCAATCTTTCACCATTTAGGGCTAGACATCCTGTCCTTCACTCTCATTAAACATCACTTGTGCCCGCTTCATCTGCCATCATTTGAACACTTCATTTGTCCCCATGAATTTCTGGAACACCTCCGATTTAGAGGAATCAGAGTTCTGGCTTTTATTTAGATGGGATCACACTCTGGATATAGAACAACAGACTGGTTCCAAATAGGAAAAGGAATACGTCAAGGCTGTATATTGTCACCCTGCTTATTTAACTTCTATGCAGAGCACATCATGAGAAACACTGGACTGGATGAAGTACAAGCTGGAATCAAGATTGCTGGGAGAAATATCAATAACCTCAGATACGCAGATGACACCACCCTTATGGCAGAAAGCAAACAAGAACTAAAAAGCCTCTTGATGAAAGTGAAAGAGGAGAGTGAAAAAGTTGGCTTAAAGCTCAACATTCAGAAAACTAATATCATGGCATCCAGTCCCACTACTTCATGGCAAATAGATGGGGAAACAGTGGCTGACTTTATTTTTGGGGCTCCAAAATCACTGCAGATGGTGACTGCAGTCATGAAATGAAAAGACGCTTACTCCTTGGAAAGAAAGTTATGACCAACCTAGACAGCATATTAAAAAGCAGAGACATTACTTTGTCAACAAAGGTCCGTCTAGTCAAGGCTATGGTTTTTCCTGTGATCATGTATGGATGGGAGAGTTGGACTATAAAGAAAGCTGAGAACCGAACAATTGATGCTTTGAACTGTGGTGTTGGAGAAGACTCTTGAGAGTTCCATGGACTGCAAGGAGATCCAACCAGTCCATCCTAAAGGAGATCAGTCTTGGGTGTTCACTGGAAGGACAGATGTTGAAGCTGAAGCTCCAGTACTTTGGCCACCTCATGCAAAGAGTTAACTCATTGGAAAAGCCTCTGATGCTGGGAGGGATTGGGGGCCGGAGGAGAAGGGCTGACAGAGGGTGAGATAGCTAGATGGTGTCACTAACTGGTGGACATGGGTTTGAGTGGACTCTGGGAGTTGGTGATGGACAGGGAGGCCTGGCATACAACTGAGTGACTGAACCGACACTCTCCCAATGAATGAGAGTAACTTTTGCTGGTTTTGGAGAAAGGAGAACTGGAATTGAACAGGATGGAACATGAGTCAAACACTAGAGACTTTGAGGCTGGGTAGCGGGGATCCTAGGGGATTTCCCAGGTGATGCTAGTGATAGAGATCCTACCCGCCAATGCAAGAGACATAACAGACTCGGGTTCGATCCCTAGGATGGGAAGATCCCTTGCAGGAGGGTGTAGCAACCCAGTCCAGTATTCTTGCCTAGAGAATCTCATGGACAGAGGAGCCTGGTGGGCTACAGTCCACAGGGTTGCACAGAGTCAGACACAACTGTGCAACTTAGAATGCATGCAGGGGACTACTGAGGCACCCAGCAGAGTGTTCTGCTGGAGTTTGCCAGGCTTAGGATGGAATTCCATCTCTACAAAGCTGTGATTTGGGAAGGCAGAATGTCCCAAGCATGCCTGAGTTTCTTTCTTTATAATAGAGTTTAGAATGTTCATAAAAAGCCATCCAATGTTGTTCTTCCTGAACCATCCACGCTACCTTGGCACTATGCAGCCATGGCAAAACCTGGGCAAGGGAATGCACAGTACTTTTTATAAGGATCTGATATCCCCTGTCCTGACTCTGGCTCTATCACCATTAGAGTGTGCAGTCTTTTCTTCAGAGTAGCTCTGCTTATAGTAGAGAAAAAAAAGTTCTAATTGGGCTTATTTTTCCAGAGAGTCAGGATGGTTCCTCCCAGCACTATTCTCATTTCTTCTTCCTTTCAGGAAAATTTTTGCTTTTTCATGAACCATGTTAGAGTCTCAGCATGGATGCAGTTAAAAAAAAAAAAAAACAACTTTTCCACCCACAGAAACCAGGAGGGTGAGTTTCTGTGTCACTGAGTCAAAGTGTTCCCATGGGTCCCCCATGAACAGCACCCGTGAGATTCCCCTCCTGGAGCCTGGAGCCAGGCAGGACGCTGTCGGAGCTGGAGGTGTGCCTGGCCATCTCAGGAGCAAGCCCAGCATCTTCAGCCACCAGGCACTTAGTGATGGGGGCTGTCTGGCTCTCTACTCCACAACGGTAATAAATGGGTGGGCACAGCCACTGACCAAGTGCTATGCAGGTAAAGGTGGGTGCTTAGACCTGCTTGACCACAAGTCCTGGCATCCCATGTCCATCTGGGGCTCTTCTGTGAGAGCACATCTTGCTTCTTCTCCCTCATCTTCTCCTCCTTTCTCTCCTGAGGAAGTGGGAATGTGCTTCCAGGCACCCCATACAGGCCTGGTCTCTCGAGCATAATTTTTGTCTAGTTAAACCCAGGAACACCTTACTCCAAATGAGCTTTTCCTTCTATTCAATGCTAATTTTTTATGCCTCTCTGCAAAAATCTTTCTAATCTTACCACATGTGCAATGTTCTCTGCTCCTTAATGATGGGGCATGGTCAAAGGCTGGGGCGCCTTGCTGAGAATCCATCTAAGTTCTGTTAAGCAGTTGCCCACAGACCCTGTGGTGCTTGGGGGGTGTGTGTGTGTGTGTGTGTGCATGCGCACACATGTGTGTTAGTCGCTCAGTTGTGTCCAACTCTTTGCTACCCCATGGCAGCATGGTAGCTACCCCACAACAGCCCAACAGGCTCCTCTGTCCATGGAATTCTCCAGGCAAGAATACTGGAGTAGGGTGCCATTCCCTTTTCCAGGCGTTCTTCCCAACCAAGGGATCGACCCCAGGTCCCTGCCACGCAGGCAGATCCTTTACCACCTGAGCCACCAGGGAAGCCTGCTTGGGACCTTGTGCAGCCTCTAAGATGAAGGGCCTCTAATAAGAAGGGCCACTGATTTTATCACGCTCATCACTTTTCCTCCCTTGAGTGGCTTCTCCTACAACATATCCATGACCGTGGCCACCATTTCTTGAGAGAACCCCGATTTCTGGGCGGTTTGGCCTCCACCAAGAACTCCGAAGTTTGACTTATGGTTGGTGCCCAGAACAAACTAAGCTTTTAGGAGATTCCATCTGGGCAGATGGAACAGAGATGAGGGTCTTTGATTAGACAGAGCATACCTACCAACATCTTCTGTTGCCCTTCTAGGAAAAACCTCAGTATTTGAATAAATTGTGTCTGAATGAACACATGTATCTTACTCCAAAGGCAACTGTTACCTATCCTTTTCATCTCCCAACCCACTCCATGCTGTGATTCCACTGCACTGCCTGTTCCAGAACTTGCCGCCCAAAAGGTGGACATGTCTTGTAATTAAGAATAAGAAAATTATATATGCGTATGTATAAATGAATCACTTTGCTCTACATCTAAAACTAATAGAACACTGTAAGCCAACCATGCTGCTGCTGCTAAGTCGCTTCAGTCGTGTCTGACTCTGTGCGACCCCATAGACGGCAGCCCACTAGGCTCCCCCGTCCCTGGGATTCTCCAGGCAAGAACACTGGAGTGGGTTGCCAAGTCCTTCTCCTACGTGGGCTTGGTGAATGGCAAACGCTCATAAAGCCAACTATACTCCAGTGATTTTTTTATTTTATTTTAAAAAATAATAAAAAGAATAAGTAAAATACATTAGATGTTTTCCCACCAGTTGTTACAGAAGTAAATAAAACAAGAACCCACCATCTTTTCATGATAATCACTAAAGCAGTTTAAAATTTTACAAAGAATCTCTCACAAGTACAAGTCCTTCTCCTACGTGGGCTTGGTGAATGGCAAACGCTCATAAAGCCAACTATACTCCAGTGATTTTTTTATTTTATTTTAAAAAATAATAAAAAGAATAAGTAAAATACATTAGATGTTTTCCCACCAGTTGTTACAGAAGTAAATAAAACAAGAACCCACCATCTTTTCATGATAATCACTAAAGCAGTTTAAAATTTTACAAAGAATCTCTCACAAGTACAGAACATTTGGGGGATTTTTAAAAAGAAAGTAGCAATTAGCCTTGTGTTGCCGTGTTGTCATTTGCTTGTGGACTTCAAATTTCAGTTTCACTTGGAGTTGCCTGTGAGTGAGGCACCATCGTTCATCTTTCATTCTGAGGCCAGGCTTCTTCCCTTGGTGACTCTTGGATCTCCTCTCTTTGGCCAAGAATTCAGTCCTTCCCCTAGCTGGGAGGGAGGCATGAGCCTCTTGTAGGTTTCTCAGTCACACTCAGAGTTACAATATGAAGGTTAGTCATAGCACATTTTGGAAACAGGAAAGAGTTATGAGAAAAACACACCATCACTCCAAGCCAGCCTGCTTCTGATGCGCCAGTCTCTGTAACGCTCCAGTGTCTTGCTCACTCTAGAAGTATAGGTTGCCCTGCTGTTTTCCCATAGTGGTGACAGTTTCATTTAGCTGAGCCATAAAGCTTGATCTTGGAAAGGAGAACTGTGGGAGAGCAGACACCAGAGAGCAAACACCAGCTGGAGACAGCAGGGTCTGGAATCAAGTTTGTTACATTTCTGGAGGTCATGAAAGCAGGCTGAATAAAGTTGTATTTTTAGTCTACATGGCTTTCCCTTCCTTTTCTGAGAAAACATAAACTGTAGGATTTTATTAAAAAATACTGTGGACAAAAAAAAATCAAGAAAAAGATTAAGAGGAGAAAAATGAGATATAGTAACAAATGAGCAAAGAAATGAGTTAAAATAAACAAAAATATACAAATGTTCTGGAGGGCAGTTTGACAAAATATACAAAATTTATCAGAGATTGTATAACTTTGATCCAAAATATTCACTTTTAGGAATTTCTCTTACCATTAGAGAAGTTTATAAATCTTTAGCTTCAAAACATTTGTATTAACATTGTATGTAATGAAGGAAAAATTGGAGAAAATATAAATGTTCAATAATATAAGACTGGTTTAGAAAGTTCTGGTGTGTCCAAATGGTGGAATACTATGTGGCCACTTAAAACAACATTATAGATATTATTTATTGGTTTCAAAATAAATTATTTAAGTATTTTAGAGTAAAAATGTCAGATTTCAAAAATAGTGTGTAGGAAATTCTGCTCTAGCCAAGGACTAAGCAAGAATCAGATTTGCTCTCCTGCCAGAAAAAAACAAAAAATGGACAAAATATATGAACAATTTTCAAGATACTGTACATTATGAGTTGAGCCCTACTACCATCTTAATTTACTGTGATAGAATTTCTAGATCACAGTGCCAAGAGAAAAACCCTAGTCAGAGACTAGTGGATTCCCTGAGTTGCAGAGATGGAAGAGAGAGCACAAGCACATTAAGATGGCTAGGGTTTCAGGAAAGAGCACTTGAAAGCAGAGCATTGCACAGAGAGAGAGTTTTGGAAATATGCAGAAGGCAAGTCTTGAGTATTTAGCTGATTGGTGCGTGCGTATGAAGAAACTGAGAGAAAGGGAAAGAACCACTCAAAAGGATTAGAGAGAATCATGCCTGATAATACAGACCGGGCCAGGAATAATACCTGTTTCCACTAGAAAGACTAAAAAAACAAACCTCATGATTCGTAGAGCCTTGGGTAGAGTATACAAAAATGCTTCAGTAATAGGCAATAATTAGCCCTAGACAGAGCACTCCCCTAGTACGGCATGGTAAACCTTCAAGTTCAGTTCAGTTCAGTCGCTCAGTCGTGCCCGACTCTTTGCCATCCCATGAATCGCAGCACATNTCTGGTATTCCCATCTCTTTCAGAATTTTCCACAGTTTATTGTGATCCACACAGTCGAAGGCTTTGGCATAGTCAATAATGCAGAAATAGATGTTTTTCTGGAACTCTCTTGCTTTTTCCACAGTCCAGTGAATGTTGGCAATTTGATCTCTGGTTCCTCTGCCTTTTTTAAAACCAGCTTGAACATCAGGGAGTTCACGGTTCAGGTATTGCTGAAGCCTGGCTTGGAGGATTTTGAGCATTGCTTTTATTAGTTACGTATTTTATACAGAGTGAAGTAAGTCATAAAGAGAAAAACAAATGTCTTATATTAATGCATATATGTGGAATCTGAAAAAAAATGATATAGATGATCTTATTTACAAAGCAGAAATAGAGCCACAGACCTAGAGACCAAAGGTGGGGCTACCAAGGAAGAAAGGAGAGTTGAGATGACTTGGGAGATTGGAACTGACATATATATATATATGTCAGTTCAGTTGCTCAGTCATGTCCGACTCTTTGCGACCTCATGAATTACAGTACGCTAGGCCTCCCTGTCCATCACCAACTCCCGGAGTTCACTCAAACTTATGTTCATTGAGTCGATGATGCCATCCAGCCATCTCATCCTCTGTCATCTCCTTCTCCTCCTATCCCCAATCCCTCCCAGCATCAGAGTCTTTTCCAATGAGTCAACTCTTCGCATGAGGTGGCCAAAGTACTGGAGCTTCAGCTTTAGCATCATTCCTTCCAAAGAAATCCCAGGGTTGGTCTCCTTCAGAATGGACTGGTTGGATCTCCTTGCAGTCCAAGGGACTCTCAAGAGTCTTCTCCAACACCACAGTTCAAAAGCATCAATTCTTCGGCGCTCAGCTTTCTTCACAGTCCAACTCTCACATCCATACATGACCACTGGAAAAACCATAGCATTGACTAGATGGACCTTTGTTGGCAAAGTAATGTCTCTGCTTTTGAATATACTATCTAGGTTGGTCATAACTTTCCTTCCAAGGAGTAAGAGACTTTTAATTTCATGGATGCAGTCACCATCTGCAGTGATTTTGGAGCCCCCCAAAATAAAGTCTGACACTGTTTCCACTGTCTCTCCGTCTATTTCCCATGAAGTGATGGGGCCAGATGCCATGATCTTCGTTTTCTGAATCTTGAGCTTTAAGCCAACTTTTTCACTCTCCCCTTTCACTTTCATCAAGAGGCTTTTTAGTTCCTCTTCTCTTTCTGCCATAAGGGTGGTATCATTTGCATATCTGAGGTTATTGATATTTCTCCCGGCAATCTTGATTCCAGCTTGTGCTTCTTCCAGTCCAGCGTTTCTCATGATGTACTCTGCATAGAAGTTAAATAAGCAGGGTGACAATATCCAGCATATTACTGATTCCCATTCCATGTAGCAATTCCTACACACTGCCTCTCATCTCAGGTGCCATCTTGAAGGCCCCTGACTTTCTTACCCGGATACCCCCCTTACCCTCCTTTGTCCACTCAAGTTCAAGCCCAGTATCACAGTCCCTCCCCCTTCACCTACCTCCTGTTCCCAACTTCACTTTCCCAGATCCCCAGGACAGCAAGGAAAGAGAATCCCCAGCACTTAAGGACAAATGTGTTCTGACTGTGTCTGCGCTTTTCCGAACTTGGAATTCATGGTGGCTTCTAAAGAATAAAACGAGAAACTAGCCATCAATTTCTCCTTTTCATCTCTCCTGGGGAAGTTGCAGCTAGGAGGCAGAGAGGTGTTGCCCAGCTGATTGGACCCTTTCAGTAGATCATTTCCTACTGGAAAGAAAATGAGGGTATCAAGGTGCTGAACAGAGAGTCTCTGTCTTGCCTGTGGAGGTCCCTGAACTACACAACCAGCAGAAACTGCTGTCAGCTTTTTGCAACAAAGCTGTCTTTGCAGATGTCATATTTCACTGAGGGGTTGGGAGCCTGCTGCTGAGTCCAGAAATAGTCTCTACACCTTGATCCATGAAGCCAGTAGGCAAATCTTCAGTTGTGTTCCATTTAAATGTGTCCACAACTTTGGTCTTTATTTACTTGTTTTTTCTTCTGTACAAGCACAGTTTCAGAGCAGGTGGTAGTTGCCTCATCTAAATTGTTTGTGTATCATTTGTCTTAGGCATCTAGCCAGGAAAACTACTTCCGTATATTACACCCAAAGGAGAAGGAAATGGGAACGCACTCCAGTATTCTTGCCTGGGAAATCCCATGGACAGTCGGAGCCTAGTGGGCTACTGTCCATGGGGTCGCAAGGGTCAGACACAACTTAGGCTGCACCAGTGTCCCACACGTTCTTGGTGTTATGGCTAAGAAAGCGTTGTACACAAAATTAGAAAAACAGCAACTAGAGTAAGAAACGTGCATGTGTGTATCTTGAAGTTGGTGGTGCACTTTGGTTTAAGAAAAAAAACTTCTGACCCTAAAGCTAATTCGTTTTTAAGATTTTGTCAAACTCTTTGCTGTGTGATTGGCTTATTTGTTGAGTTGAGTGAATAAATTCTGTAGTATTATCATTATAAAAACAGAACTAAACATTCTAGATCTGTAATTTTAATTTGCAGCAGATAATTGAAAATAGAAAACTGATTTGATCCTATTTAAAGGAGAACTGTCATGTAAGAGAAGACTAATTGCCTCTCTAACTATAGGGTAAAATAAGAACCAACAGGTAGAAAGAGATTTTGCTCAATGTAAGAAGCAGCCACTCAGCAATGAAATGCACTGTAAGTGAAGTGGTGAACTAGTCATGGCTACAGATGTTCTCTGAGAGGGTTTGGGAAAGGTTAGGTCCTCCCTCCCACTCTGTGATACTGTGTTTCTAATATTGTAACTTTCATGCCAAGTAATCTTAGTGACCGGGGAAATTATTGTGCTCCTTCTGTATTCCTCTTACAAAGAATTACTGATGAACAATTACTTATGATAATTATTTATATATAAGACCAATTATTCTTGATATTACATTAATTTTGACATCAGAAAAGTGAAAATGCTTGGTAGAATTGTCCAGGGGTGGTGGGGGAGGGAGTGGGCATGAAGTCACAACACTGAAATTTTACTGTGGATTTGACATTCTATCCTTTTCATTCCAAACCAGTTTTGCATTTCTAATTTGAAGCTCTGAATTGATAAAGATAGATGACAGGAATAAAGTAGGTCCACATTCTTTATGTTTCCCAATAGGTCTGAGTTTTTCTTTTAGGGAATTAAAAAAAAAAAAAACGGAAACAAAAACATAAAAAAATCACCACCACCAGGATAAACTGGTCTCTGGTCCCAGCCCCAGGAAACTACCTGCTCAGCCAGGCAGAACGGGGAAATCTAGAGATAAAGGCCCCGGGAATAGCATATCAGATTTTCTAAGGAGGGGGAATTGCATTTAGCAGGATTATCTGAACGAGGATAAGGGAACGGAGGGTGGTGCCCAGACTAGGAAATTACCAGCTCGAATCATAGGAATCTGTAATTCTGCCCAAGGAAACCACTAAGAGCCCATTTTGTGCTGCAGAAAATCCTTTGGGGGAGTTGACAGTCCTTTGCATGGTGTGCTCAGGGAAATGAATTTAAACAAATAAGCACAGATTCCGCCCCCCCCAACCAGAGAAAATTTTTAAAAATTGCAGAAATGCTCCAAGGCAGTGATTCTTCAACTCTTTGGAGTTGAAAGTGAAAGTGCTAGTTGCTCAGTCATGTTTGACTCTTTGTGACCCCATGGACTGTAGCCTCTGTTCATGGAATTCTCTAGGCTAAGAATACTGGAGTGGTTTGCCATTCCATGAGAGAACTCTTAAAGTCTCTGATGAAAGCTGTGGCCTTTCTCCTCAGAAACATGCACCTCTGTCCATAAACTAAACATTTTTTTTTTAGACAATTTTTTTTGAGCAGTTTTAGGTTCACAGCCAAATTGAGAGGAAGGTAAGAGAGATTTTCCATATAGTCCCTGCCCTTACAAATACAACAAAATGGTGCATTTGCTATAACTGAAGAACCCATATGGACATGTCATTATCACTCCAAGTTCAAAGTTTATGCTAGTATCCACTTTTGGTGTTTTACATTCTATGGGCTTTGATAAATGTATAATGACATGTTCCATCATGACAGTATCACACAGGATTTTCACTGCCCCTAAAATCCTCTGTGCTTCACCTGTTTGTCTCTCCCAACACCTAAAACCCTTGTCAACCACTGTCTTTTTTTTTTTTTTTTTACTGTTGCCATAGTTTACCTTTTCCAGAGTGTCATATACTTGGAATTATATAGTATTTAGCCTTTTCATATTGGCTTCATTCACTTAGCAATACATTTGTTCTTCCAGGTCTTTTCTGTGGCTTGATAGTTCATTTCTTTTTAGCACTCTCACAGTTGACCCTACATATCCTTGGGTTCAGCATCTGTGAACTCATCTAACTGGTGGATGGAAAATATTCAGAAAAAAGTTCCAGAAATTTCGAAAAAGTAAAATTTGAATTTGCTGCAAATCAGCAACTATTTACAGAGCCACTTACATTGCATTAGGCATTATAAATAATCTAGAGATGATTTAAATGTATGAGAGGATGTATGTAGATTATAAACAAATAGTGCAGTAATTTAAATGTGGGACTTGAGCATCTAGGAACTTGGGTATTCGTGTTGGGCCCTGGAATTAATCCTCCATGGATACTGAGATAAGAATGTATTCCATTGTCTGGATATTGCTGTTGTCGTTGTTCATTTGCTTGGTTGTGTCTTACTCTTTGTGACCCCATGGACGGCAGCACACTGGACTTCCTTGTCTTTCACCATCTCCTGGAGTTTACTCAAACTCATATCCATGGAGGCACTGATGCCATCAGAACATCTTGTCCTCTGTCATCCCCTTCTTCTCCTGCCTTCAGTCTTTCCCAGCATCAGGGTCTTTTCTAATGAGTCAGCTCTTTGCATCAGGTGGCCAAAGTACTGGATCTTCAGTTTAAGCATTAGTCCTCCCAATAAATATTCAGTGCTGGTTTCCTTTAGGATTGGCTAGTTTGAT
The DNA here is from genome assembly GCA_006408695.1 of Aepyceros melampus. Lineage (NCBI taxonomy): Eukaryota > Metazoa > Chordata > Mammalia > Artiodactyla > Bovidae > Aepyceros > Aepyceros melampus. The sequence goes on from SJXQ01009010.1 coordinate 268,488, forward strand.
CTCCTTGCAGTCCAAGGGACTCTCAAGAGTCTTCTCCGACACCACCATGAAAGATTGGGAAATGTTATAAGGAAACAGAGAGAAGCAAGGTTGTTAGGTGGAAAAGAAAGCAGAAAGTTGAAAAAGCTCAGATTTCAGAATAAGGTAGATCAGTATTGAAATTCTCATTCTACTGCAGAATTCTAGCCATGCAAACTCGGGCAAGGGTGACTTAGTACACTTGAGAGTAAGGTGTGCAGTGATAATCCTCATCATTCTCCTTTTACGGTCAATATAGAAGAGACAGGTGATGAAGAAGCAGCATGAACTGTATGTCTGGACTGATATGGGTTCAAATCCCAGCTCTGATGTTATTAGTTGGGTGACAAGGAACAAATTACTCAATTCCCTAAATCTCTTGTCCCTAATAGAGGTATAGAAATTCAGTTCAGTTCAGTCGCGCAGTCGTGTCCGATTCTTTGCGACCCCATGAATCGCAGTACGCCAGGCCTCTCTGTCCATCACCAACTCCCGGAGTTCACTCAGACTCACGTCCATTGAGTCTGTGATGCTATCCAGCCATCTCATCCTCGGTCGTCCCTTTCTCCTCCTGCCCCCAATCCCTCCCAGCATTAGGGTCTTTTCCAATGAGTCAACTCTTCGCATAAGGTGCCCAAAGTACTGGAGCTTCAGTTTTAGCATCATTCCTTCCAAAGAAATCCCAGGGTTGATCTCCTTCAGAATGGACTGGTTGGATCTCCTTGCAGTCCAAGGGACTCTCAAGAGTCTTCTCCAACACCACAGTTCAAAAGCATCAATTCTTCTGCGCTCAGCCTTCTTCACAGTCCAACTCTCACATCCATACATGACCACAGGAAAAACCATAGCCTTGACTAGACAGACCTTAGTTGGCAAAGTAATGTCTCTGCTTTTGACCCCTAAAATGATGCTTATGTAAATAAACTGTTTTCTAGAGAACAGTCAACAATCAATAGTCATTATTATGATGAAGGAGACTAATTTAATATTAATGGAAGGTACTTCTTGAGAGGAAATGGAAGATTTACAAAGAACCTAAAGCCAAATTATAAAAATTAAAGAGATATTAATTTGAATTGTTTCCTTACTATAAAATTTCAACTCAGAGTTGCTTCTCCCAAATCTCTTTACTTTACTCTATTTCTGTAACCCTTCTATACACATTCATTTTTTTTTCTCATTTATGACTTCTCTTAAGATCTAGTTCCTACCAAGAGATCTTTCCTAGTTTTTTCAAAAATGGCCCCATAGGGAAGGTAAACTGGTCCACATCTTCTTTTTCTCTCCTTGGGAACCAACCAAACAACAACGAACAACAAGTTTCTCCATATCATTATCATAATATTCTTAAAAAAATTTTATTGGAATATAATTGCTTTGCAATGTTATACTAGTCTCTGCTGTACAATGAAGTGAATCAGCTATACGTATACATTTATCCTCCCCTCCTTGAGCTTCCCTCCCACCCTCCAGCTCCCCATTACACCCACCTGCATCATCACAGAACATCAAGCGGAACTCCCTGTGCCATACAGCAGCTTCCCACTAGCTGTCTATTTCACACATGGCAGTGTATAATGACACCCCACTCCAAGACTCTTGCCTGGAGAATTCCATGGACAGAGGAGCCTGGTGGGCTGCAGCCCATGCGGTTGCGAAGAGTCGGACACCACTGAATGACTTCACTTTCACTTTTCACTTTCATGCATTGGAGAAGGAAATGGCAACCCACTCCAGTGCTCTTGCCAGAGAATCCCAGGGATGGGGGAGCCTGGTGGGCTGCCATCTATGGGGGCGCACAGAGTCGGACATGACTGAAGTGACTTAGCAGCAGTGGCAGCAGTGCATATATGTTTAATAATCAAGCGGAACTCCCTGTGCCATACAGCAGCTTCCCACTAGCTGTCTATTTCACACATGGCAGTGTATAATGACACCCCACTCCAGGACTCTTGCCTGGAGAATTCCATGGACAGAGGAGCCTGGTGGGCTGCAGCCCATGCGGTTGCGAAGAGTCGGACACCACTGAATGACTTCACTTTCACTTTTCACTTTCATGCATTGGAGAAGGAAATGGCAACCCACTCCAGTGCTCTTGCCAGAGAATCCCAGGGATGGGGGAGCCTGGTGGGCTGCCATCTATGGGGGCGCACAGAGTCGGACATGACTGAAGTGACTTAGCAGCAGTGGCAGCAGTGCATATATGTTTAATACTACTCTCTCAGTTTGTCCCACCCTCTCTTCTCCCAACCTCCACTCCACGCCTGTGATGGGCTGACAAGGCATCAGAAAAGTACTATATTAATGCAGACATGGGAGTTCTTAGAACTGAGGGCAGGGCAGCTGTGATGGGAGACAGAGAAATGAATTGGAAGCAAAGTGCATAAAAGAATTAGTGGCTAATAGAAATGGGGAAAGATAAGTGGGAGTAACCAATGGTGACTTGGATTGGTTGAGTCATCTGGCACATGTTCTTGAACACATGGCCTCCATCAGGTGCTGTACAGAAAAAGACTAGTATAGATTCTTATGTGATATGGAAAGCCAAGTCTTATGGGGATTCAAAGTGAAGACCCTTTTCATCCAATTGTGGAAACTGCCCTGAAAAAGTAGCTTTTGACTGAAGTCTTGAATGATAAATAAGACATGGACATCTAACAACAGTGATGGACTGGGTCGGGGTAGAGGTCATATAAGGAGTTATTCCAGAAATGAGGCTGATACACAGAAGAAAGGCCCTTAAATCAATATGTCCTTATTGAAGAGATGACTCATTGGAAAAGACCCTGTTGCTGGGAAAGACTAGGGCAGGAGACGAGGGGGGCAACAGAGGATAAGATGATTGGATGGCATCGCCAATTCAATGGACACGAGTTTGAGCAAGCTCTGGGAGATAGTGAAGGACAGGGAAGCCTGGCATGCTGCAGTCCATGGGGTCCCAAAGAGCTAGACACAACTTAGTGTCTGAACAACAGCAACATTGCTGAGTGATAGACAAGACCAGAAGGACTCTTAGGTTTTTAAGAACTTCTTATGATGATAGCGTTGCACACTGGGAAGTGTGGGCACAGCTCCAGCAAGCAATGACCTCCCACCTTCTGTGGGTCTCCCCCAAGCCTGCAGATATGTATGTTGAGTGTTCCCCACTCTGGTTGCTGTCTCCTTCGTAGTGGGTTGGGGTGCTGAAGGCCTGGCTCCAAGAACGGTGTGACAACTCCTAGAGACAAACACAGTCAATCCCTTTGCCCTCCAGTTTTCACTCTGTCTTTTGTCTTTTCCTATGTCCTCTTGATCACAGCCCTGGTGTTGGTTCTAAGAAGAGCATCTTGAATCCTTTATTAGAGTCTATGAGCCTTGTTCTTACGGCCCTGGAGAAGGCTATCAGGCAGTTCAAGTGTGAGCTTGCTGAGCTGCTCTTAGTCACTCCTGGGAGCTGGATCTGGTCAAGTTCTAAACCTCTGACTGCGACTTGACACTGACAGATGACTTTCTGCTCCCACAGTCAAGTCTCTTCTTGGCATACAGGAAATGGTAAATATGTCACAAGTCAGGCAAAATTTAAAAGATCAGCATCTTTGAATTGCAGGTGTTGACGGCCAGGAGGAACCCGTGGAGTCCTTGCCAGACCTCCTGGAGGAACGGCCCACGTGTTGGGGAAAATTGTCAAGTGATGTCATGTGGTGGGTGGACGGAAAACTCTTTTGGAGTGATAGGATAGGAGTGTGGCGTGGCTTGCTTTTTTCTTTTTTTTAATTTGAGAAATTGCACACAAGGAATTTTCACCAGTGCCCAGAGGTGATCTTTCCACATTTAGGAAATTTCAAAGTTTTTTTTGCACCAGTATCGAGTATGTTTTATTTTTAAATGAAGAACTTCCATTTCCTCCTTTTGGGTAAAGTGTCACGTATTAGATTCCCATATCCCACCTTAGTTTTAATAGCACCACCCTCAGTTCTCTAAGCACAGAGTAATTCTTAAATATCATTATTTCCCTGAGAATGCTCATTGGAGCAGGTTTTCAAAAGGTTGTTGGTTATCTAAACAATGGGGCTGGTGCACTGGGATGACCCAGAGGGATGGTATAGGGAGGGAGGGGGGAGGAGGGTTCAGGATGGGGAACANTATATATATATATATATATTTGAAGAAACAGTGGTCAGAAAACTTTCAGCTTTGATGAAATCTATATACACAGGAATGGAAGAAATTCAACAAACCCAAACACTCAAAGAAACAAGAACAACATCAAGTCATATCATAATCAGATTGTTCAAAATCAAGGATAAAGAGAAAATCTTAAGGGAAGCCAGAAAAAGAGAGAGAGAGAGATGTTACACACAAAGGACCAAAGATAGGGGTGAGAGAAGATTTCCTGCAGAAGAAATGCAAGCAAAAAGACAGTGGATCTTTAATGTACTGAGAAAAAAACTGCTCATTTGTATCCTATATGCAACAATATCTTTCAAAAGTGAAAACAAAATAAAGGCATTTGCAGACATAAAAAAGCTGAAAGAATTCATTACTAGCAGACCACATTATAAAGACTATTTAAAAAAAAATCCTTTTGTCAAAGAGAAAATGATTCCAGATGGAAATTGGCTCTAGACAAAGCAATGAAGAGCACCAGATATGGTAACTAGAACATAGAAGGTATTTTTCTTAATAGTTAAATGTCTTTAAAAGAACTTTAAAAAATACTTGACTGTTTAAACAAAAATGCAACAATATAGTGTGGGGGAGTGTAAAAAAGTAAAATGCAAAAATACGTGTAAAAATAAAATGTATACCAACAATAGCACAAAGGTCAGGAGGGAAGCAACAGAAGCATATGATTGTAAGGTTTTTATACTGTATGTTAAATGCTTTAATATCATTTGAAGATGGACTGTGATAAGTTAACTGTAAACACTGAAGTGAACAACAAAATAAAAAACCAAAAAGTTATAGCTAACAAAGTGGATAAGATGTAATTACAAAAATATCAATTAATCAACAAGAAGGCTGAAAAAGAGGAAAAGGAAAACAGGAACACATAGGACAAATAGAAAATAGCAAGATGACAGATTTAAACTTAATCTTATCAAAATCACATTAAATGCAAATGGTCTCAATCCCCCAGTTAAAAGACAGAGATTGTTGGAATGTATTTAAAAGGTAAGACTCTGTTGTCTACAGGAAATGCATTTTAAATATAAAACTACAAATGAGTTAAAAGTTTAAAAATGGAAAAAATAGACCACATTAACAGCATTCAAATGAAAGCTGAAATGCTTATATTTAATGTCAGACAATGTAGATTTGAGAACAAAAATATTACCAGGGATAAAAAATACATTTAATAATGATAAAGGATTCATTAAAAGGGCATAACAATTCTAAATGTTTATGTCCTTGATCATATCTCTGCATAATACATGAAGCGAAAATTGAAATGACTTCAAGGAGAAATAGACAAATTGGTAAGAGTCAAATGTTTCAAATGCCTTCTTTCAACAATCAATAGAACAAGTAGACAGGAAATAAGTAAGGATATAGACTATTTGAACAACACTACCTACCAGCTTGACCTAATTGACATTTAGAAAGCATTCCACCCAAGAGTGGCAGGATATACATTCTTTCAAGTATATATAGGGTGGTTATAAATATGACCACATTGTGTGTTATAAATATTAGTATAAAGTCTAAATAACCCATGGGTCAAAGAAGTAATCAAAAAGGAAATTATCAAATACTTTGGATTAAATGAAAACAAAAATACAACATATCAGAATTTGTAGTATACTGCTAAAGCAGTACTTGGCAAGGGCTGGGTAAGGGCAGAGGAATTCATTTAACTAAACGCCTGTATTGGAGAAGAAAAAAGATCTCAATCAATAATTTCAGCTTCTAGCTTAAGAAACCTTTATCTAATCCAAAGTTGTAAAGATTTTCTCCTATATTTTTTTTCTAGAAATTTTACAGTTAAACATTTTTTCTTTAGCTCTATCATCCAGTTTAAGTTAATTTTTATATGGTTTGAGATATGCATCAAAGTTCTCTCTCTCTCCCTCTCTCTTACTTATAGATACTCAATTGTTCCAGCATCATTTGTTGAAAATACTATCCTTCCTCTACTTTATGTCTTTGTAAAAAATCTTGCCCACATCTGCATTGCTCTATTATTGGAATCTCTCTTCTGTTATATTTGCTTTACATCAATAGCACGCTGTCTTTGTTATTGTATTTTTATGATAAATTTTGAAATCAGGTGATGCTACTTCTCCACCTTTGTTCTTGGCAGAGTTTGATTATTCTAGGTCCTTTGCATTTCCTTCCATATGAACATCATGAACAGCTTGTCAAATACTATTAGAAAGCTTGCTGGGATTTTGGCTGGGATTACCTTGAATCTTTAGATAAATTTGAGGAGAATTAACATCTTAATTATATTGAGTCTTCTGACTCAAGAATGTGACACTTGTGTCAGTTTATTTAGGTCTTTTTAAAATCTCTCTCAGTTTTTTAGTTTTTAATGCACAGATCTTTCATGTTTTTTATCAGATTATTCTATGCTGTTTTAAATAGGTTTTTTTTTAATAAATTTTTATTTTTTTTAGTTTGTTTTGCTTTATAATACTGTATTCGTATTGCTACACATCAACATGAATCAGCCACGAGTGTACATGAACTCCCAATCCCGACCCCCACCTCCCTTAAATAGGTTTTAAAAAAAATAAATAATGTCAGTTTCTAATTGTTCTTTGTTGGTGTTTCTTATATATGACACCAAAGAATTAAAAAATTAATAAACTGACTTCATCAAAATGAAAAAAGTTAGCTCTACAAATGATACTGTTAAGAGAATGAAAGGAAGAGCCATAGATTTGGAGAAAATATTTGTAAGTCATATATCTGATAAAGGACTTGCATTTCAGAATAAGAACTATCAAAATATTATTTTTTTTAGTTTGTTTTGCTTTATAATACTGTATTCGTATTGCTACACATCAACATGAATCAGCCACGAGTGTACATGAACTCCCAATCCCGACCCCCACCTCCCTTAAATAGGTTTTAAAAAAAATAAATAATGTCAGTTTCTAATTGTTCTTTGTTGGTGTTTCTTATATATGACACCAAAGAATTAAAAAATTAATAAACTGACTTCATCAAAATGAAAAAAGTTAGCTCTACAAATGATACTGTTAAGAGAATGAAAGGAAGAGCCATAGATTTGGAGAAAATATTTGTAAGTCATATATCTGATAAAGGACTTGCATTTCAGAATAAGAACTATCAAAATTCAGCAGTAAGGAAATGACCCAGTTTTTAAAAATGAATGAAGAAGGTGACTCAGTGGTAAACAATCTGCCTGCCAATGCAGGAAACTCAAGTTTGATCCATGGATAGGGAAGATCCCTTGGAAAAGGCAATGGCTATCCACTCCAGTATTTTTGCCTGGAAAATTCCATGAACAGAGGAGCCTGACGGGCTATAGTCTATGGGGTTGCAAAAGAGTCGGACACGACTTAGCGACTAAACAACAGTTACAAAGAAGGTATGTGATAGCAAATAAGCACACAAAGAATGCTCAGCACTTTAGTCATTAGGCAATACAAACTAAAAACAATGAGACACCATTATATATATACACACACACACACACACACCAAAATAGCTGGAGCTTTTTAAACTGAACACACCAAGTGTTGGAAAAAATATGGAGGGACTAGAACTCTCATATACTGCTGGTAGGAATGAAAGGTGGTGTATGTACTTAGAAACAATTTGGCAGTTTCTTAAAAAATTAAACACTCAGCTGACATATGATTTAGTTATTCCCATTCTTCCCCAGAGAAATAAAACATATGTCCTACAAAGACTTGTAATCAATATTCATGGAAGCTTTGTTTATGAGAAGCTGAAGAGGCAGCAAACCAAATAAGCTTAAGAAGTGAAAGAAGAAACAAACTGCAGTATATCCATACAATAGAGTTCTACTCAGCAATGGAAAGGAATAAACTACTGACTCTGCTACAACATGGATGAATCCCAAGATAATTATGCTGAGTGAAAGAAGCCAGAAGAGAAGGATATAGAATGTATGATACTATTTACACAAAATTCTAGAGAACTTAAACTAGTACATAATGACAAAAAGCAGGTCTATTGTTGCCTGAGAATGGAACTGTGGGAGAGGAGGCAGGGTTGGAGGGATTACAGCTGAGCATGAGAAAATGTAGTAGGTGATGGATCCATTCACTGTCTTAACTGTGGTGATGATTTCAGAGGTGTATACACAGTCAGCACATTAATTGCATACTTTTAAAGTATGCAATTTATTATATGTCAGTATGTCAAAAATTATTCATCAATAAAGCTGTTAAAATAGTATAGCTTTATTTTGCTAAAAATATGTGTGCAATTTATATGGTTGGGAAGAGGGCATACACACTGAAGAACTGAAACATGGCTCATTTTCTCCTCCCTCCTTTCCCCCCTTCTTTCTCCTCATCGTCCTCTTCTTCTCGTGCTCATTTACCATTTCTGATTTTCCAAAAATGACATGTAGTACATGTGTAACCAGACTAAAATAGAAAGAACAACGTAAAGCAAAGGATCAGAGAGATGAAGAAGAAAAGCCGAAGATTTTGTTAACAAAATCAGAAGGGAAAAAAAAAAAAGCACAGGAGACTCCATTTGGAGGAATTATAAAGATCTCTTTTTGAATAAAAATTTTTAGAAAAATCCATCAAATGCAAAATATTAAAGGATCGACTTTATGGACTTTCAATCAAACAAACTTGTCAGAAATTTCCAAGGCAGTTTGACTGGATTATCACGGTTTCAGAAATAAATACATAAATAAATGATTATTGGTTATTTTCCAAGCAGCAACTTCAACATAATATGCAGAAGGAGGAAAACAAGCCTACTGGTGACTGAAGTTCTGGGAAGAACAAAATTATTTTCTATATAGTGATGAATTTCTAGCTAAGAGAGGATGGATGGTCTAGGTCAGCTTTATTGCCAGTGGCGATTCTGAAAAAGAGTTTTCTGTTTTGGGAAGAATTAGTTGCTGCATTATGACAGTTGACATAGTTAGTGACCTAGATAATTTTCTGGAATCAAAAGAATTGTGGAAATGACATTTTTGTGTTAGAGTTGGTGGCTAGTGAAACCACAACAAGGAGGTACTAGAACATCAAGTGTTTTCAGTGCAGTTCAGTTCAGTCATTCAGTCGCGTCCAACTCTTTGCAACCCCATGAACCACAGCACGCCAGGCCTCCCTGTCCATCACCAACTGCCAGAGTCTACCTAAACCCATGTCCATTGAGTCTGTGATGCCATCCAACCATCCCATCCTCTGTTGTCCCCTTCTCTTCCTGCCCTCAATCTTTCCCAGCATCAAGGTCTTTTCCAGTGAGTCAACTCTTCACATGAGGTGGCCAAAGGACTGGAGTTTTAGCTTCAACATCAGTCTTTCCAATGAACACCCAGGACTGATGTCCTTTAGGATGGACTGGTTGGATCTCATTGCTGTCCAAGGGACTCTCAAAAGTCTTCTCCAACACCACAGTTCAAACGCATCAATTCTTCGGTTCTCAGCTTTCTTTATAGTCCAACTCTCACATCCATACATGATTACTGGAAAATCCATAGCCTTTACTAGACAGACCTTTGTTGACAAAGTAATGTCTCTGTCTAGGTTGGTCATAACTTTCCTTCCAAGGAACAAGCATCTTTTAATTTCATGGTGGCAATCACCATCTGCAGTGATTTGGGAGCCCAGAAAAATAAAGTCAGCCAGTTTCCCCATCTATTTGCCATGAAGTAGTGGGACTGGATGCCATGATCTTAGTTTTCTGAATGTTGAGCTTTAAGCCAACTTTTTCACTCTCCTCTCTCACTTTCATCAAGAGGCTCTTTAGTTCCTCTTCATTATCTGCCATAAGGGTGGTGTCATCTCCATATCTGAGGTTATTGATATTTTTCCTGGCAATCTTGATTCCAGCTTGTGCTTCTTCCAGCCCAGCGTTTCTCATGATATATTCTGCATAGAAGTTAAATAAGCAGGGTGACAATATACAGCCTTGATGTACTCCTTTCCCTATTTGGAACCAGTCTGTTGTTCCCTGTCAAACTCTTACTGTTGCTTCCTGACCTGCATACAGGTTTCTCAAGAGGCAGGTCAGGTGGTCTGGTATTCCCACCTCCTTCAGAATTTTCCACAGTTTATTGTTATCCACACAGTCAAAGGCTTTGGCATAGTCAAAAAAGCAGAAATAGATGTTTTTCTGGAATTCTTTTGCTTTTTCCATGATCCATTGGATATTGGCAATTTGATCTCCGGTTCCTCTGCCTTTTCTAAAACCAGCTTGAACATCTGGAAGTTCATGGCTCACATATTGCTAAAGCCTGGCTTGAAGAATTTTGAGCATTAATTTACTAGCGTGTGAGATGAGTGCAATTGTGCAGTAGTTTGAGCATTCTTTGGCATTGCCTTTCTTTAGGATTGGAATGAAAACTGACCTTTTCCAGTCCTGTGGCCACTGCTGAGTTTTCCAAATTTACTGGCATATTGAGTGCAGCACTTTCACAGCATCATCTTTCAGGATTTGAAATAGCTCAACTGGAATTCCATCACCTCCACTAGCTTTGTTCGTAGTGATGCTTCCTAAGGCCCACCTGACTTCACATTCCAGGATGTCTGGCTCTAGATGAGTGTAAGTGATCACACCATTGTGATTATCTGGGTCTTGAAGATCTTTTTTGTACAGTTCTTCTGTGTATTCTTGCCACCTCTTCTTAATATTTTCTGCTTCTGTTAGGTCCATACCATTTCTGTCCTTTATTGTGCCCATCTTTGCATGAAATGTTCCCTTGGTATCTCTAATTTTCTTGAAGAGATCTCTAGTCTTTCCCATTCTGTTGTTTTTCTCCATTTCTTTGCATTGATCACTGAGAAAGGCTTTCTTATCTCTCCTTGCTATTCTTTGGAACTCTGCATTCAATTGTGATTATCTGGGTCTTGAAGATCTTTTTTGTACAGTTCTTCTGTGTATTCTTGCCACCTCTTCTTAATATCTTCTGCTTCTGTTAGGTCCATACCATTTCTGTCCTTTATTGTGCCCATCTTTGCATGAAATGTTCCCTTGGTATCTCTAATTTTCTTGAAGAGATCTCTAGTCTTTCCCATTCTATTGTTTTTCTCCATTTCTTTGCATTGATCACTGAGAAAGGCTTTCTTATCTCTCCTTGCTATTCTTTGGAACTCTGCATTGAAATGGGTATATCTTTCCTTTTCTCCTTTGCTTTTTGCTTCTCTTCAAATGCTTTACTAAGTCCCAAAGCCCTCAGATGAAGCAGCACTCCAAGGCAGGATACTCTTGAGTGTCTGCTATTTTGTAAAATACACAGTAAATTACACTGTTGACTATTAGAGGAAAGATGGGGGCAGTATGCTCAGTGGTCATGAGCTATGCTCATGAATACTATACTCATTTAGTTGAGGGTCTAAATTTGCATTGACTGTGGGATTCAGTCAATGCAAATTTAGACCCCTACCTCTATCACTGTCTTTGTGGTCATGGGCATTTTATTTTTCTCATCAGCCCAATAGGAGTTCCAACAGCTAGTTGTGGGATGTTATGAAGATGAAATGAGATAATACAAGAAAGGCACTTAATGTTTAAAATGTCATACTTACAATAATGTCCTTGATATATATTAGAATTTTTTGGCTCAAAATTTTGGTCCTAAATGAAAACTATTGTAAAATAATAAAGTAGGCTAATAGAATGTCAGAGTTGAAGCGGCCTTAGAAACTATGGCCTAGCTGGCCAAACTGAGGCCTGGGGAATTTAAACTGAGACAGCCTGATAGCTCTCCATGCTTGAAGCGTGTCCCATTACACAGCATAGTCACTTGATACTGCTCATCTGGATTCATTGTAAGTTCTTCAGCAACTCATAAGCTTCTGCTTGGCAGTGATTAGGATGTTTTAAGCAAGTATAAAATGGTCAGCAGAGCCAAGCTCACCAGGGTGCTTGATAAGTATTACCTGGTGATGGCAATTACATGACAATGTAGAGAAAAGGAGAGAGACTGTTCCAGAAGCTCCCCAGAGTGAAAATGAATCCCACTCCCTCCCTCGCTCTGCTCTCTCTCTAACACACAGGCACACACACACACATACATTGACTTGATTTCTCTTTGTCTTCTTTGTCTTGCTCAACGAGCATTTATGCAGCAAAATCAACTCATTTTCAAATGTCCCCAAATACAATTAATTCTTAAAATAAACTTTATGTAAGGTTACATTATTTCAGATTTACCAACTGTCTCTACCTAGCCTAAGATACTCACTCAGCACATTTGTTTATTAAGCAGGAGAGAAACCAAGTCCTTAACTACTCCTCCCCTTCCTTGCCAGCTTGGTTCAAATTCCTATTCTTCTTGGATCTGAGCTTCAAGAGATTCAATCCCAGCATGCCCTGGGATATATGGCAGTGGAGCCCAAAAACAGAAACAGACATTCTTCCAGCTTCTCCTGAGTGACGCCTCTATAGTTTGGCTTTGTGATTGTTTTTAAAGCAAACTCCATCCACCTGAAAACCATGCACCAAAATGTGTTCCAAATTCAAACTCTCAACAATGTGAGGCCACCCCATACAGCTGCTCCCCTCTCCATTGCTTAAAAATGATCAAAACTCGACTCATGGTCATTCTACAAAATTCTCTTTTGCTTGTTCCAGATTCTGCTTTGTCTTCCTGCTGTATTTTCTCAAATAGAAAGCAAAGTGACAGCGGTGTGAAGAGCATCTGCCTCTACATATGAAGTCAATCGAACCCTCCCAAGGCAGCTGCCGACAGCATCCTGACCCTTGCTGGGATTCTTCAATATTGCGATGAAAAGTGCAAATTGTAGTTCAAATATGTCTTCACTCTAAGTGCACTGGGTCATTTCCCTTAACAATGTGAACGTGCTCTCATTATCATGTTCAACTTGATTAGTGTATGGTCTAACATTTAAAAGTGCACTTCAGATAGAAGAATGTATAAATGCATGATTGGTTCCTAATAAATTGAGCAACCTCTTAATGAACTGTGAGCCATCTAGAGAGGAACTATACATACCAGTCACAGAAATGGCAAACCAGACAAAAATACATTGTGTGTATGTTTGTGTGTGTGTGTAGGGAGAAAAAAATGATCTTTCTCCATCTCCCATGACACACTGATTGCTAACTTCATTGAAAGGATGTAAGATTTTCTTAGTCATTTAAAATAAATTCTGTCCCAACCCTTTCTAGTCTCATTTCTCTTTCTTTCCTCTCTTTTTTTCCTTTGGCTTTTTCTTGCTAAATGTATATTTTATAGTGTTAGAATAAACACTGGTACTGGCCAGGTAGTCTGTTCAGAGTTTAAAACTAGTAGTTTAATGACTTATTTGTGACTCCTATCTTACATGTACTCCTGATTGGAGTCTAAACATTTTCAGAAGAATGAGGCAGGACGTCTCTCCTCTGTACTTTCTTTCTTGCTCATATCAGATAAACATAGGTAAAACTGAATTGTGAGCTTGAAGGATTTATGTATTTACTTGGCAGCAGGCTCACCCATAAGAAATGTAAGAACTGTGCAGATCAGCATCAACAAATGTTTACTTGGCATAGAATAAGTGCAAGAAGAACATGAACAAGTACCAGCCCAGGTTCCTCACTGATAACAAGGTAGGGCTTGCCAAGTTCCACGTCTGTGCTGCAGGCAACGCACACGAGACAGGAGGGCTCATCGGAGATGGGACAGCGGGCGAAGGGCTCAAAGAAGAGATGACACTTGAGTTTGGCCTTAAAGGATGTGACTGGACAAAGATGAATCCAGTGAAGGACAGAGGACGTTAGAGCAGGAGGCCCCAGTTAGGAAAGAACATTCTGTGACGGGGGCCCGTGGAGGAGCCTATCGAAGGTGCTGCGAGAGTCCATGGAGCGGTCCATGATGTCATGAGAAGCTGAGGATCATGAAACTGCCTTAGAACGCGCAAGCACCAAAGGCTTCAGAGAGAGCAGTGACTCCTGCCGGGACCCATGGCTCTGGCCTGGTGTGTAGGCCAGGCTGTCAGGGGAGAGCATGGCAAGCAAAGGGTCTGGAAGAGGTTGTCCCAAGTAGGGCATGCATGTGTGGGTAACAAGGGAAAGACAGTAGTCAGGGTAGGGAGCCTGAAGGCAAGGATGCTTTGGGTGAGCGGTCTTACCCCATATAGCAGCTTTTAAAAAGATGGAGACAAATGTCACTCCTTTTTGCTTTCCTTAAAATGACACAGACACATACAGACACACAGACACACACAGACACACACACTCACACACACCTGGGAATGCTGAGTCAACAGGTAAGAATGCTGGAGAGATGCTTAAGGAGCCTCAGGCCTTCCAGCCTGTAGAAAATCTTAGACTCTTCCAGCTGAGACCTCACTCATCACGAAACAGAGATAAGAGTCCCCTCTCTGCCCTGTTGTGAGCTATAGAATCTGTGAGCCTAAGAAATAGTCATTTTATGCCATTTACTATGTTTTGGGGTAACTTGTTCCACAACCATAGCATCAGTAAGATCCTATCTCTTGACTCCACTAGCCCTATCCTGTTCTTCTCCAGCCCCTACTCCAGTGGTCAGATTTTTTTCTGTAAAGGACCAGAGAGTAAATATTTTAGGCTTTGCATCTATTCTACCATTCTTGCATAAAGGCAGCCATGGACAATACCTAAATGAATGATCCTGGCTGTACTCCAATAAAACAGGCAGCCACTGAATTTGGTCTGGGGGCCTAGTGTGATGAGCCCTAGCCTATACTTAGGAGTCATCAGCACTAGGTCTCATAATCACAGCAGTTTAGGTCGGTCCTGCTGGCTATTCTAGGAGGACAGGGAGCGTACATGGGGCCCGTGTTCAAGAGCAGGTCAAAGGAGGCTGAGTGATCAAAATGTCTGGGGTGACATATTTCCCTACCCTCCACCGCTACTCACTGGAGAACCCTAGCCATTTCCACCACCAGGGTAATTAGGTCCTCCGAATTCTCCTAAGCTGGAGTTCTTCCTCCAATTTTACTTGGTTCTTAACTGCCCCATATGGACTGAGTTCAACACTGTAATCTTGAGGGTTTTCCCACTGCTCAAACATAACTGATTTGTAAAACCCAGCTCCCTGTTACTAAGTGCTCAGAATTCATTTCAGAAACCAAAAGGGTGCTCCTCACCCATGACACATGGGACTCAAGGATGGGCAAGAATGCATTCCATGATCCAGTTCCTATCCCTTGAAATGCCAACAACTGTGAACAGCAGCGAGCGACAAGCAGGCAGGAGAGTACAATGGGCCCGTGCTTTTGTTCTGCCCCCGGAGAGCCGAGTTGCTGTTGGGTCCTTGATACCTTGAAGTGCTGATTTTGCAATGATGGTGAAGTAAGCGGTACTGAGTTCACAAGTGCACATCACAGAACACGCTGAGAAAGAGGCCTTAATGAGAGACGGAAGGACTATAAGCTAACCAGAAAATTCGCCTCTCCTTCCTCCTGGTTTTACAGGATTCTCTAATAAGGGGATAACTTGGAGAAAAAGGAGAGAAACTCAACTAAGTGTAACAGCAGGAGTCCCTCCAGCAATCTTCTAAGCAGCTTCCTGAGAAGGCCTCCAGCCATTTAGCAGAGCCTGGGAAGGCTTAATGAGAACAGCCCCACGTGCGTGACCTGTACACAGCCGCTCCGATGCCAGCTGCCCTGGACCTTTGCCCGCTCGGAGTTAGCAGGTCACTCAGAAAAAGCAGAATGGGAGAAATTCTCAGTGACTGCTCTCAGCCCTGACCCTGCTGTTATCATATTACATTATAAGATCATGTAAACATATAAAATAAAAATTCCTTGGAGGAAAACCACATAAATATATATGCTTTTATAATGTGCCTCTGTGCTGAGTCGTGTCTGACTCTGTGAGACCTTATGGGCTGTAGACAGCCAGGCTCCTCTGTCCATGGGATTCTCCAAGCAAGAACACTGGAGTGGGTTGCCATGCCCTCCTCCAGGGAACCTTCCTGCCCCAGGGATTGAACCCAAATCTCTTATGTCTAACTTGCATTGGCAGGCAGGTTCTTTACCACTGACACCACCTGGGAAGCCAATGGTTTTATATTAGGGTCACTGAAATTAAATGGTAAGAATGCTAGGGAAATGAACTTGTGATTTCACTCCTAAGATAAATGGAAAGTGAGAATAGAATTATGAGGAAATCTATCTCCTCCAATACAAAAACAAACAAACAAACAAATCCCACCAGCACAGATTGTTTAGAGGGAAAATATATCACCCTGAGAAGATAGACAAATGCTTTTCAGAACGACCTAATGGGCTCTTCGGCATCACAGCAAGTTAGAAATTTGGCAGCTCAAACAACCAAAGCAGGGATGGTTTGGGGATCTTGGAATGGAGAAAATCTTTCTTCCTCTTCCACCTGTCCCCTAAATCATGACAACGTTTATAAGGAAGCAGGACAGCAATTGCAGTGAACTCTCACCTCAGGCCTCAGAGGAACTGCCATATTCTTTCAGAAAACACTGGATAAAACAGCTGTTTGTGTGAGCCCTAGCTCCAACCTTGTGGGAAAACTGTGTTTAAAAGAGTCACTTTGATTTACAAAAAGTAACAGAGTGAATTCTGTTCTAAAATACCGCAGGAAGGCTTTCCATGGAATCAAACTGTACTTTCCAATGCAGAGTGCTGCATCTGTGCCTGGTAATGAGCCGAGTGGCTGGTTCAGAGACCCTACCTTTGCCTGGATGCAGGGTGACTGAGCTGAGCCACTGAACCCTCAGTCTTCTCATCTGCAAAAGGGGTCTAGTAAACCAGGGTAGCTCATTCAGTTGTTATGAGTAAGGTCCAAATGAGATAAAATATGGGAAAACCCTAAGCGATTTGCTAAGTTATTAGTTTTGTGACATTCTGTACAACTGGAAGCAAAAAACGAATAGGGAGAAAGAAAGAGGATGGTGATGATCTGGTGATCAAAGTGTTTATTAAACATTTATATAGCACTTTCGATTCTCAAAGAGTATAATAATCTCTTCCCCTGAGTTTAAGTCCATGGACTTCTCTGTGCCAGAATATTACAATGGGTAGCCTTTCCCTCCTCCAGGGGATCTTCCCAACCCAGGGATCGAACCCAGGTCTCCCCAGTTAACATCTCATTTACTGACCTTGGAGCAATTACCTGTCAAAATGTGGCAGAAAGGGTAAAAGTTCAGAAAAGCACTAGTGCAGTCGTTTTCCTTCTGGATACACGTGCATGTCATCAACCATCAAGAAATCCCTTCCCTCCTCCCCTTTACCCTCACCCCACACTCCACCTTATCTAGGGGCAACATAAAATAGAACCCCAGACCAAACTTTAGCTACAAACCACACATTTTTCTTTAACACAGAACCAAGCCAGCAACTTAAAACTCAAGACTTCTGATGAAACCTACCTGCCAAAGTCCTGATTTTCCTAAACAGCATAGAAAAAGCCAATGGACTTTGTCCTGGAAAAGGGAGCTAGGCCTCCAGAGCTCCACCCTGTGCCCTAATCACAGCTCCATGCCTGAGCCAGCTGGTGGAGGGCGGCCGGTCAATTACTGATTCTCTAATCTCTGATCCCTTAAACAAACTCATCCTGCAATTGCTGATATCTTGAAAACAAACAAAGCTTTGGTGGTTCTTTCTATTGCTGGAGATGGAGGCTTCAGCTGAGGGTCAGGATGCATTTGTCTTCAGGGAGTAAAACACAAACAAAAGGAAACATTTCAATGGGCTAGGCAAATGTCAGGCCAAAATCCTGTTCTGAACTGAAGACATTTGGTGCCCTATGTTGAAAGCTTGATTTTGGCTCTGGCCAGGTTATAGCAAGGCTGGTTTGCTTTTGCTCTTTCACCTCCCCCCGGGCTGCGTCTTGGTAGCAAAGCAGGTGCCTGGTCCTAGGGAGGGGAGGACGTGGACAAAGGCCCTCACAAAGGTGGTGGGCCAGAGTGCTGAGGAGGAAGGACAGATGGAAGTAAGGCAGCAAGAGCCGCCTCGGGTCCTCCTCATGGAGGGTCATGACTGCACTTGGGGAGGAGTTTCAGCTAGGACTGAGTTTTGTCTTTTCCTATTGTAAATCCCATCTGTAAACTCCACTCAATTTTATTATATATTAGGTGTCCCAGCAGGTGAAAGAATGACAAGTGTCATCAGTGCTTTGGGAAGTGGGGATGGGTAGGTGGGAAGTCTTCGTGGAAAATAACTATAACCATGTATCTTTGTACAGCAGTCTGGGGCTTAGGATAGGGAAAGGGGAGAGGAAATATAAACACAGAGCTAAGGATGCAGGGGTGAAGGAGGCCCTAGGGAACATTTTACCCCTCCCCCACCCCACACTACAGATAAGAAAACTGGCCCAGAGCGCTTCATTTACGTTCCAAAGTTTGATGAAAAGTTCCCATCTGTTGTTTGTATACTTGGGCTGGAATTTCCCTGCCAATCTCCATTGCCCCTTTATCTAAAAAAAAAAGTTGGAATTTCTCATTCTGTTTCTCTGTACCCCACCTCCCACAACCGCCCCTCCCCTGGCCCCCCAGCCACAACACGCACACACTAAATTGCTAAAATACATTGACTAAAAGCCAGGTCAAGACTACAAGCCCCCAAACAAGTACAATGGCTGGCTGAGACTGGGCAGACTCTCACTTAAGATTGTGCTGGGTTGGTTTTTTTTTTTTTCTTTTCTCCTCTTGTCCTCAGATTTTCTCTCTCCTAACAGACTCTTTTCAATGATGGTTCTTGACATTTTCTTAGTTGCTTAGTCTGCCTACAGTCTTTAGAAAGACATAACCATTGCCTTACTCCACTCAGCAAACATTTATTGAAAGCTTGTTGTATGTGCTGGGCATTGTTCTAGACACTATGTGCTGATGGAAAGGAAGGCCCTACCCTCCTGGGGCACGTGCTAGAGGTGTGCTCTCTTTCCCAACTTGGGGAACAGTCCTCAATGTTCCACTAAATTTGCACCACACTAAATTTTCCAAAGCCTTTATTTTCCACTGAAGTCTCTTTCATTATTTATTTTTAAAATTATTTTTATTTTCAAAAAATTTTTGACCATACCATGCGGCCAGTGGGATGTTAGCTCCTTGACCAGGGCTCAAACCCACGCCACCTGCATTGGAGATGCAGAGTCTTAACCACTCAACCACCAAAGAAGCCCTCTACTGAACTCTTAAAGCACGTTAGCACGGAGAAATCTAGCCACAGATAGAGGTAAACAATTCTATTTCATTCAGGCTCTGTTGATGCTTTGTATTCTTCCCTCTATTTTGTCATTTTCAATCAGCACATTCTTTGTGTGTACCCTCCAGCCCCTACTTGCTAAGTTGCTTCAGTCACGTCCAACTCCGTGCAACCCCATGAACTACAGCCGGCCAGGTTCCTCTGTCCATGGGATTCTCCAGACAAGAATACTGGAGCGGGTTGCCATGCCCTCCTCCTGGGATCTTCCAAGCCGAGGGATCAAACCCACGTCTCTTATGTCTCCTGTGTTGGCAGGCGAGTTCTTTACCACTAGCACCACCTGGGAAGCCCCTACATCCTCAGGTAATTCAGGTAGTACCCTTAAGACGCACATATTATTGAAAATCTTCGAGAAATCTAAATACAGGTTTCTTTCCCATTTAGCATCCTGATGCCGAGTTAAAAGGAAGCTCATCAATCCCAAGTAAAGATAACTTGAAAGTATTTTTGGAGGTTAGATCTCTACTACACCAACATGCCTCATCATTTTGAAAATACAGGGTGAGTGAAGGATCTCCTAGGGAAAACAAGGAAAATCCAGAAAGCCAGCTGAACTGATACCTTGAAGCTAGGAATTACCATGCATGGCCCCCCTAATGCTTTTGCAGAACCCCAGGAAAGGAAGATACCTCAGTGTGGTGCAATGTGGTGTCTTTTCCCTTTCAAGGCCTTTATATGGAGAGAAAACAGAACTGCTACCACATCAAAGGCTTCCAGATTCATCCTCGAGTAATCGACTGAAGTCTTGTTCAGTCGCTAAGTTGTGTCCAACTCTTTGCAACCCCACGGACTGCAGAACGCCAGGGCTTCCCTGTCCTTCACTATCTCCCGGAGTTTGCTCAAACTCATGTCCATTGAGATTGTGATGCCATCCAGCCATCACATCCTCTGTCACCCCCTTCTCCTTTTGCCTGGCTGGAGTCTTGGAAACACATTATAAGACTTTCTGGCTTCATAAGTCAACTATAACCATTTAAATCCATAAGATTAACCATGTCACTTGCTTGTGACTTCAGACATTAAAAAAAAAAAAAGATGAAATGAACTAAGCCAAGATAGCTTCTGGAGACACATACCGCTCTCCAAGACAGGCCCAAAGTTTTCCTTAACCAACAGTAATAAATTTTAGGGAATGATATTGAAACAAAGGCTGCTGGTTTACAACTGTGATGAATAAGTTCCCAAATTGGCAAGAATTTCCATGCATGTTCCAAGGCAACTTTTCCCAGCCCGAGTGACTCACCCAGGTCCAGGAGGCATTACCTAGACTGACTTCATTCTTTCCAGCCACAGTGAGACTGTTGTTCCCCTGTGTGTTGGCTCACTTTTTTGAATCATAGCATGAACTGACAATAGAATCATGTCAAACAAAATTCCTACATCAAAAAGAAGTTGTCTGAAGGATGTGCTTGTGCCCACTCAGCCTCTTGCAACGGCGATGCATGCCCACCCACCACACTTAAATCGTGAACACTTGTATTGTTTATTAGCAAATCTGTGAACAGAAGGGTCATTTTCTGCCTTGATTTCCTTAAACACCATGTGTTTAAGAAGGATGAAAAGCACATTAGGAGGATGGCAAAGCACAGCCACTACAATATCCTAGCTCTGTCGGTCCTATTCAATTCTTTTTTTTTTTCCTCTTCAGTGAGCTTTGCATAAAGCTTACCCAAACCCACATGGATTTCTATAATATCCAAAAAGAATGACAATGAGTGATGTGATGTAGGTGGAAACTGCCTGAAGAAACCTAAATTGTAACAGGAAAAAAATTGACATTTTAGATTTTAAATGTTACACAGTTTTTATAAAGCTTCAGTCAATTTATTTTATTTATTCTAATGAAGAGCATTACAACTGCTTTACTGCGCTGAAGCAAGCATCGATCACATCATTAATCACACCTCGTGAATAGCCACAAATCAAGTTCTAACAGCAAGCACTGAATCAGAAGCAATGAACATAAACTCCTTCACAATTTATGATCTCTCCAATTGCATCTTTTCAACCATTAAATTGCAAGATACCATAAATTTTTATCTTCTTCACTTCAGTCACATTATTGATTCTGCCGTGTGAAATATAGAAGCACCGTAAATCTCGGCTATTGAATTAAATTTAAAGTCCTGACTTCAGAAAAGAAACCCAACACACCGCCATGGCTGTTAATTTACACTGAGGAACAAATGATAGAAACATTAAAATTTAAATGGACAACAGGGATTTCTAAAAGCCATAGTACTGTCAATCCTAGTCCTTGTCAACCTTGAGGGCTTTTTTTTTTTCTTTTTTAAATTATGAATTCAAATTTTAAAATGTAAATAAAAAAAGAATCAAAAATTTTAAAACTGTAGAGAGATTGTTCATAAGAACAGATCATAGAAAGTTTCCTCAAGGGGAATGCTTGCCAATATTAGATATTTTAAAAGGCAGGATGATGATAACATTTTCCCCCAACCCCTCCCATGGGATAGGGTCAAATGAACCCATGTGTCCCACATCCTACTCACACATCTGTGGCTAAAGTGGTGACCCCACCAGAGGCACTGACCATCCCTATTTTATAGTCTGACTCCTGACGCATTTGCTGCCCGTGTCCCTCCCTCTCCCCGCAGGCTGTCTTACAAGGCCTTTGACTGGCTGGCTTCCTGTTGGGTTTGGCCTGTGGGAAGGACCAGCAGAATAGCAAAGGGCACAGTGAAAGGCTGAAGTATGAGTTCCTGATTCCTTCCTTGTTTCGATGCCAGAATCTGGCAGGGGTAGGATCCCTCCCTGGCGACACTTCCTCTGGTATGTGGGCAAGGGACTGGCAACCCTCCTTGGTGCCCCTCATAGGGCTCTGCTAACACTCTTCCTCTCTTTGCAGCTTCAGGGCTGGGGTTAGGAGAGACTTCCAGGTGTTTCTTTCCAGGTTGCCTCAGCATCCCTTAACAGTACCTGAACCCACCCAGACTTCTGTAAATAGGTCCTTCATTAAAGTCTCTTAGTTGAATGTCTGAATGGATTCTGCTTCCTGCTGGAGCCTTGGCTGATACAAGCAGGGCACAGGGAAGATCTTAAAAGCTCCAGAAAACAGCAGATAACAGCCCAGCCTTACAGTAAAAGCCAGAGATACCACACCTCCAAAATGATGAAAATCCTAAGTAAACCCAGACCACACACACAATAAGAAATGCCAATTATGCTTTGGCGGATAGCTGACCCTGGTTATTACGAAGGGCATGCGTTGTACCCAGAAGCGAGACAAATGAGATCACGACGAGAGGCTTTGTTCCCAAGCCACTGGGCGAGCTGAGATCTAGCCACAGAGAATAAGGGGGAGGTTACTGAGCAATGACTGAGCCAGAGGAGGAATTAGGGGCTTGCCTGCATGCACGCAGTATCCTAACACAGATGGAGGTCATCCAGGGTCCACTGTGATGTCCAGGGCTGGCTGGAACTCAACAGGCATAAGCAGACCACCAGGCTGTTCTCACAGGATCCAGAATAACCCTATGGTGTGTGAGCTGTGATCTGAGGAAGCACCAAATGGCTTAGAGCCTTTTTGACTACCCAGTGAATCATCATACTTCCCGCAGGAGTTTTCTGCGTCCTTCAAGGTCCTCCCAAGTCTCAGAGCCAGCTGCTGCCCCTGGGAGGGTGAGACAACTAGAAATGGCAGTAAAGAAAAAATACTACTATAATGACTGTCCCGTGATCCAGCAAACACTCCCCCCACCTCCCCACCGCCAACGGTTGACCAAAGACTCCCGGAACTGAATATGCTAACTCCTCCCACCAAATGACGATCTCAGGAAATAGAGGGATTGAGTGACTTTCTACCGAGAGCCAGCAAAGCCATTCCCGGGCCAAATGCCGGCCCTTGCGCGTGCTCAGTCCCTTCATTTTGACTCTCTGCGACCCTGTGACTGCAGCCCACCAGCCGCCTCTGTTCATGAGATTCTCCAGGCAGGAATACTGGAGTGGGTTGCCATGCCCTCCTCCAGGGAGGAGGGCTTCCCTGGTGCTCAGATGGTAAAGCATCTGCCTGCAATGCGGGAGACCCGGGTTCGATCCCTGGGTTGCGAAGATCCCCTGGAGAAGGAAATCCCTTCTCCTATAACCCCTACAGGCTATAGTCCATGGAGTCGTAAAGAGTGGGACACAACTTCCTCCAGGGGATCTTCCCGACCCAGGTATCCAAACCAAGTTTCCTGTATCTCCTGAATTGCAGGTGATTCTTTACCAACTGAGCCACCAGAGAAGCCCCACTGGAGACCAACTTACTCCAGTAGAGTCCAGGCAAGTCCATTAAACAAGATCTCTGCGATCACCCTCCATTTGATTAAGTGAGAGGTGAAACAGCAGAGATCCACACCTGTGTCATCTATTATATGCGCGTTCTGTGCTGGACTTGGAGATTCATGCTCCAGAGTGACTGAACCCCCTTCAGTCTATCAGAATAATGCCTCCAATACACTGGGTGCTTCCTGATATTCAGAGGAAATAACTAAGACTCTAGAAGAGGTGGCAAACTAATGATTCTCAGGCCCTTCACAAATATGTTTGGTAAAATAAGAATACATTCACATGGCTCAAAATTAAAGATATATGAAAGAGTATAAAGTAAAGCTTTCCCTCCCATCCCATCTTTTAGCCAACAGTTTCCTTTCCAGAGGCAACCAGTGCTGCTAGTTTATGAGTCTATGTACGGACCCATTTATCTATCTGCCTAGATGTGGGTATACATACATGTGTGCTCAGTTGCTCAGTCATGTCCGACTCTTTGTAACCCTGTGGACTGCAGCCCACCTGGCTCCTCTGTCCATGGAATTCTCCAGGCAAAAATACTGGAGTGGGTTGTCATAGCCTACTCCAAGATATGTGTATACATATTTGTGTGGTTTCAGAAGTATTCTATTCATATATGAACAAAGGAATACATATGTGTATATATATGTGTGTATTCTCCCCTCTCCTTTACACAAATGATAGTGCGTCATACACGCTGCATGACATCTAACTTTTTTCATTTAGTGATGGGTCATAAGCACATAAGAATTTTCCTTGAGGCTCCTTAAGGCTCCAGAGTAGTTACATAAGATGGACCATAACTTATTGCATTGGTCTACTATTAAGGAACATTTAGGTTGTTTCTAGAGGAAAACAACAGAATGGGAAAGACTAGAGATCGCTTCAAGAAAATTAGAGATACCAAGGGAACATTTCATGCAAAGATGGGCTCAATAAAGGACAGAAATGGTATGGACTTAACAGAAGCAGAAGATATTAAGAAGTGACAAGAATACACAGAAGAACTGTGCAAAAAAGATCTTCATGACCCAGATAATCACGATGATGTGATCATTCATCTAGAGCCAGATATCCTGGAATCCAAAGTCAAGTGGGCCTTAGGAAGCATCACTACGAACAAAGCTAGTGGAGGTGATGGAATTCCAATGGAGCTATTTCAAATCCTAAATGATGATGCTGTGAAAGTGCTGCACTCGATATGTCAGCAAATTTGGAAAACTCAGCAGTGGCCACAGGACTGGAAAACGTCAGTTTTCATTCCAATCCCAAAGAAAAGCAATGCCAAAGAATGCTCAAACTACCACACAATTGCACTCATCTCACATGCTAGCAAAGTAATGCTCAAAATTCTCCAAGCCAGGCTTGAACAGTACGTGAACTGTGAACTTCCAGATGTGCAAGCTGGTTTTAGAAAAGGCAGAGGAACCAGGAATCAAATTGCCAACATCCTCTGGATCATTGAAAAAGTGACAGAGTTCCAGAAAAACATCTACTTCTGCTTTATTGACTATGGCAAAACCTTTGACTATGTGGATCACAAGAAACTGTGGAAAATTCTGAAAGAGATGGGAATACCAGACCACGTGACCTGCCTCCTGAGAAATCTGTATGCAGATCAGGAAGCAACAGCTAGAACTGGACATGGAACAATAGACTGGTTCCAAACTGAGAAAGGAGTACATCAAGGCTGTGTATTGTCACCCTGTTTATTTAACTTATATGTAGAGTGAAAGAAAGTGAAAGTGAAGTGGCTCAGCATGTCCGACTCTTTGCGACCCCATGGACTGTAGCTTACCAGGCTCCTCTGTCCATGGGATTTTCCAGGCAGTAGTACTGGGGTGGATTGCCATTTCCTTCTCCAAGGGATCTTCCCGACCCAAGGATCGAACCCGTGTCTCCCACATTGTAGACAGACGCTTTACCGTCTGAGCCACCAGGGAAGTCCATATGTAGAGTACATCATGCAAAATGCCGGGCTGGATGAAGCACAAGCTGGAATCAAGATTGCAAGGAGAAACATCCATAACCTCAGATATGCAGATGACACCACCCTTATGGCAGAAAGCAAAGAAGAACTAAAGAGCCTCTTGATGAAAGTGAAAGAGGAGAGTGAAAAAGTTGGCTTAAAGCTCAACATTCAGAAAATTAAGATCATGGCATCTGGTCCCATCACTTCATGGCAGATAGATGTGGAAACAGTGGCTGACTTTGTTTTGGGGGGCTCCAAAATCACTGCAGATGGTGATTGCAGCCATGAAATTAAAAGGCACTTGCTCCTTAGAAGAAAATCTATGACCAACCTAGACAACATATTAAAAAGCAGAGACATTACTTTGTCAACAAAGATCCATCTGGTCAAAGCTATAGTTTTTTTAATAGTCATGTGTGGATGTGAGAGTTGAACTATAAAGAAAGCTGAGTGCTGAAGAAGTGATGCTTTTGAACTGTGATGTTGGAGAACACTCTCGAGAGTCCCTTGGACTGCAAGGAGATCCAACCAGTCCATCCTAAAGGAGATCAGTCCTGAATATTCATTGGAAGGACTGATGCTGAAGCTGAAACTCCAGTACTTTGGCCCCCTGATGTGAAGAACTGACTTATTGGAAAAGACCTTGATGCTGGGAAAGATTGAAGGTGGGAGGAGAAGTGGACGACAGAGGATGAGATGGTTGGATGGCATCACTGACTCAATGGACATGAGTTTGAGTAAACTCCGGGATTTGGTGATGGACAGAGAAGCCTGGCGTGCTGCAGTCCATGGGGTCCCAAAGAGCTGGAACAACTGACTGACTCAACTGAACTGAATCTCTTGCCTTTACAAATGACAGTACAGCAATAAAATTATGCCTGTCTTTGCATAAACACAGCAGAGCAATTATAAAACTGATCCAATATTTTTTTTTAAAAATCCAATTTCACATGAAAAGTAGATTTGAAGCTTCTGTTGAAAAAATGCAAAATCTAGCAGATAGGAACTCACACTCCCCCATGGCAACAGACAGCTAGAGCGGAGCAGGGGATGCCCCTTTGGAAGAGTTATGTGCTCTCTGGTTTGTCACATCCTCTGAGCATTTCTGCATGGCCTGTCTGGTCCCTGTGTGCATTTGAAACCCTGTCCACCCTGAAGGCTGCTAAGGATGAAATGAGATAATGAAGCACTTGGTTCCCTGTGAGTGGTGGAGACCTCACAAGGAAATGGGAGACTTATTAATGGGCTATTCCTTTCCATTCTCCTTCCCCCTTCTTGCATCTATGAATCCTGGTTCTTCAGACTCTCTCAAATCTCAAGAAAGTAAACTCCATGAAGATAGACTTTATTTTGTTTGCTACCCTGATTCCAGTATCTCAAAGGGCATAGCGCAAATGAAACGAATGAGCAGGCAAAAAGATGAATAAAAGAAAGTAAGGGACTGCCCTCTTGGTCAGGTGGTTAAGAATCCACTTGCCAATGCAGGGGCCACAGATTCAATCCTTGGTCTGAGAGGATTCCTCATGCTACAGAGCAACTAAGCCCGTAAGCCACAGCTACTGAATGAAGCCCACATGTCCCGGAGCCCAAGCTCTGCAACAAGAGAAGCTTCTGCAATGAGAAGCCCTTGCACCATAACTGGAGAGTAGCCCTCACTCTCAGCACCCAAAGAAAAGCCCAAGCTGCACCAAAGATCCAGCACAGCCAACAATAAATAAATAAAGCTTTTTAAAAAGTATTTAAGAAAGCAAGAGAACACTAAGACAGACTATTCTAGGACCTACATACCTCAACTATATATCTGTGTCTCAATACTTTTATGCTTCCATTCTTTTCCATAGTTTTCCCTTTACTTGCCCAATCCAAGATTTTCCATTTTGTCAGTTACATAAATATTTCCCAAGTTCTTTAGTATTTACCTACTATTTCTTATCTTTTTAATTATCTTTTCTGTTCCAACTACAAACTCTTTCTGTTGCTTTCAATTATTTCAATCTCATGGTTTCAAACCAGAAGAAATCAGATTAATTTTTAATGTGTTCCTGAAAGCCATAAATCTAATTTTAAATTACAAAACAGCCCTAACATCTTTGAAATGTTAATAACCCTATAAAAATATTCACATTAGCCCAAATTATATGATTAATGTGGCATCTTCCCCAGGAACATTTAGATGACTTTAAACACAGGACTTTGTGACATTTGCTATGTGACACAAGTTCCATCTTAGAAAATGAAGAAGATGAAGAATGCTACTTGATTCACGCGATTCTGAAATAAACACCAAAGAATTTCCCAGTCCCTAGCTATTTTCCATCTTGCTCTGTTATATAATGAATGGGATTCCATGGGTGTAGGGGTTTTAAAGTTTGAAACGTGCTGGCCCCACATTACCTGGTCTCATTTGCTCTTCTCTGCAACCCGTGAGGGAGTGAATCAGGACTTTGGAGATGGTTTGAGTGAGCTACAGACTATTAAGCCATCTTAAACTAACATGAGCAGTTGTTGGAAAGAGACAAGTATTTTACAAGTTGAGGACAGGAAATGTGACTCCTTTCTAATAGCAACAGGAAGAAATGGCAAAGTCATTGGGAACTGAGACATCTGCTCCACTGCCTCTCGGTGAGACCACAGTTTCTCTCCTCTCCGCTTCTTGCTGCTCACCTATTCCCACACTTCGCCCTTACAGGCAGCAAGCTTTCTTTGTTTCCCTGTACAGAGAAGACGGCTGCCCTCCAGCTTTTGAGCTTCCTCACCCTCTGTCTTCAGACAAAGGTTAACCAGAGTCCCTCAGTCCCAACATGCGCAAGAGACATTCTTATTGGTCCACCTTGGGTCAGATGTCCATCTCAGCCCACCTAAGACAGGAGCAAAACACTGCTCACCACATTTTCTTCTTGGACAGCCCAGCCACATGAGCCAAGGGCAGCATGCACGTGACTGTGAGTGACAGAAGCCACCCAGGCAACTTTGAGCACAAAGAGGGAAGTGCAGGGGAGAGGACTGGGTATCTCTTGGCTCCAGGATAGGAAGAGCAGGGGCACCCCAGATTTATTCTGAGTGACTCACCCGCAGCTGCAGTGGCCCATGCAGGCACACAATGTGGAGGCTAGTGTTAACTGAAAATACAGCAGCTCTTATTCAACAACTATGAAGAACTTAAGATGCTGACAGCAGAACGGTCCAAGAGTAGAGCCTTCAAAGCCCAAAGCCTCTGAAGCCAGCACTGCACAAGAGGTGGAGCCTTGAGAAGGGAGGACATGGGCAGGCAAGGACTCCCAATGTTCTCTGTCTTAAGCACGTGCTGATACTTGGCCCTTAATGATGGTTTATTATGACAAGGCGACTTGCCCAGGCTATGCAGGGAGCAAATAGACTTTTGACTTAGATTTGTTCCACGCAAACCTAGTCTTTTAATTTTACCACATTCTCTCTTCCACAGCTGGGCACACAATGGGCACTCGGGACACAGAAATTTCCAGAGCAGAAAAAAATGATAAAATATTTACAGATAGGCTGCTAATGTCTCCACTTTCTGGTATGAGGTTCATCCATTTAAGAAACACTAAATTTGGGACTTCTCTGGTGGTCCAGTGGTTAACAGTTTGCCTGCCAACACAGAGGATGTGGGTTCGATCCCTGGTCCAGGAAGATCCCACATGCTTCAGGGTAACTAAGCCCGTGCGCCACAACTACTGACGCCTGCGTGCTTAAAACCCATGCTCTGCAACAAAAGAAGCCACTACAGTGAGAAGCCTGAGCAACACAACTAGGGAGTAGCCCCCGCTCCCACAACTAGAGAAAACTCATGCACAGCAACAAAGATCCAGCATAGCCAAAAATAAGTACATAAATAAAAAGCTCTCTAAATTTCACAGAAATTGGATTCTGAATACAAGCATCTCCTCACATTACTGTTTTATCATAACTGTCATAATTCCTGGAATTCTTTCTGAACCCCAGACAGAGTGCCAAATTGACACTCACTTTCCAGGAATCGTTAGATTTTTAGGCATGGAATATTACTGTCCGTTCCTCTCCCATCTAGCTGTGTGATAATTCTCCAAAAATGTGCTCCCCTTTCCTTTTTATCTTTAATAAATGTAATTGAATCAGTCCTGGGTAGGAGCATCTGGCCTTGGGTTGCTGTGAGGCAGTGTTGTTGTTGTTGTTGTTGTTGTTGTTGTTGTTTTGGTCCAGAGGGCACATTTCTTGTTCTAGGGTCAATGCAATAATCAAAACCTAGTCCCTGGGGAGCAAATTTTATGGTTCTCATTTATTTGATCCACAATCTACTAAACTTCATGCCATAGTCAATCAGCTGCAAAATCAAGAAGAAGCACACAGCTCGTTTGCTCTAGATAAGGAAAAATCCATTGGATCCTGGGCTGGTTAAGTTAGAAATGGATTGATTCAACCTAAGTTAGGGTGCTCACAGGGCTTCAGTGGAAATGCCCAGTAGTTGGGAAGCTCACCCATTTATTTTGCTCACAAACAGAAACTGCCATTTGAATTGACAAGATGAATCCTAGTTAACTGGGTTTCCAACCCAGGCAATGGTGGAGATCGACAGGCTCAGATTTGCCAGGAAAGAACAGCAGGAAGGTAATGAAGGGCCAGCACTTTAGAAGCGATGGGCCGAGGTTCACAGGGAGAAAGCGTGTGTTCAGAGGCCCCCACCACCGCCCCACGGACACCTAGGGCCACCTCCTCAGCGACCCAGCCCTCTCAGCCCTCACATCACTGGACTGGCCCATCAATTGATCTCTAATGCCTGCCTTGGTTAATGTAATTGGAATGTCAAAGAATAAAATGTGGTTAGTTACACGTTATTCTCTTTCTCATAAAACTCACCCTTGGACAGAGGGAACCAGCTTTTGATGACAACTGTCACAGGTTTCCAGAGAGCACAGGTTTCTACATGTTCTCCAGGAGATATTTGAAGCATTGGCAACTCCAAGTTGAGCATGAATTTAAATGAGTGGTATAGGGTCAGCAGGTTCTCAGACAATTGTGTTACCAGGGACTCTAAGGATTTTCTCGCCAGCCCATAGAAGTAGCCACCATGGTAGCACACTCCAGTATTCTTGCCTGGAGAATCCCAGGGACGGGGGAGCCTGGTGGGCTGCCAGGTCGCACAGAGTCGGACACGACTGAAGCGACTTAGCAGAAGGAATCCTTTCCGGCCCTGCTGTCCAGGAGTACCACCACTTACAGGGAGGTAGCCTTGGGAAGGGCGGGGCTTTCTTTCCAGAGTTTACCTGGGGACATCACACTCCTTACCCCAGTCTCACTGTGATTCGAAGCCATACATTGTTCTCACGTTTGCACTTGAGCTCCAGTCTGCAGCTTCCAGGAGGGCAGGGACTGTCCCTTCAATTTCTGCTGCAGGGCCAGGGTCCGGCTCAATGCCTGGCACACAGTAGGTGTTAATAAATGTTTGTTGAGTCATTAAATGGATCTGTAGAATTCCAAGGGAAACATTCTGTGAAGAGAGATCTAAGCTAGCAAAATAGATGCGAAATGAGTGTTATCGATACTACCACACAGGTGGGGAAATGAGAAAAAGGTATGTTAGTTTTGCTGGATTTTTTTTCCAATGATTATATATTCACTGTTCGGGGTAGTGAGACAGAGCAAAAGCTAAAGCAGGGACAGAGTCTGGGAATGGTCTGATAGACAGTGTGCAAACGAAAGGAAATAAAGGAATTTAGAGATGGTCAAAATATGGGCCAAGCCGCCACTGATTCTCCCTTAGCAACATGACCATCTCCTGCCTTCCAGTCGGGTCGCACCTAAGACATGCCATGGAGGTGACAGCTTGATTGGAGGAGAGCCAGAGAGGGGCCTCCAGGAGTCAGCAGAGCCCCTGGAAGCCCTGGCCAGCAGCACACTTGCAGGCATGTAGGTGGAGGGCCTCAGGTTCAAGCACAATCCAACAGAAAGCATCTGTGTAGGAGCCCCTCTTCGGCCATTGAGAGAGGCAGAATACAAGTTCAAGGGCAGGTGACCTGCCCCACTTCAAATCTACTACACATTGTGTGTGTGTGTGTGTGTGTGTGTGTGTGTGTGTATGTGTGTGTATTTCAAGCTATTTGCTATTAGCAAACCCATAGAGAGACTCTAAATTCATTTTTCTTCAAAATAAGATGTAGCCTCTTGCTAAGAATAATTTGAGCATGAAATGGTTTTTCTGTCTAGTGTAAGCAACTTCTGCACGTCACCAAAGTTGGAGTGGGCTACAAGCATGTCAAAATGAATCCTCCCACTCATACTGAACAGGCCTAGAAAAGTGCCCTGAGAGACAGTAACAGCCTATGAAATACGAAAGAGAGGTGCTCTGTCCAGCAGAAAATGGACAGAGATGAGAGGAGTAGGAACTTCCATCAGCAAACAATGAGTGTTTGCAGAGCAAAAGCTCCCTCAATATATAACGAAGCCGGCACAGTCCACTGGGGGAACATCTCCAAAAGTAAGTAGTAAATATCTCAGACTCATAGTATATTGTATTTTTAAGATGAATACATAAATATCACTGATGCATTCTGAGTATAATTATTTTTACCACTTTTTTTCACCCTAGAATTAAGACAATTCTAATCCAATAAGGCTTTTGACACTAAAAAAATGACATATAGAGGGATATTTAAAGACCAAGTGGAGTTTCTATGTTAAGAGATTATACAACCACCCCCTCCAAATTTTTAATTCTCCTTGAATACAGTCACTTATCTGATCCTGGAAGGCCCAAACACTTGCAAATGCAAAATAGGTTTCACAGAGTGCAGGAGGAGAGTCTGGGGGAGTGTTCTGGGCTGTCAGGAGACAATCCAGTAATGAGCACAAAGTCTTCAATAAAGACAAACAATAAAAGGGCTGTATTGAAATTACTGCAGCCTGGCATAATAGCTGAGCTGCAAAGATACTGCAGAAATGGTAATAGTACAATAATGCTCTGAACTTGGAGTGTTTTTATTTAAAAGATTTTAATTAACCAGAAAATGAGCATTAATCCCTGCAACTTGAAAAATAACAACATGCCATCTTATTGCTACAAGCAGAAAGGTAAGAAAAAAAAAACAAGAAAATGTTATTGGGAGAAATAAGCTGCTTGAAAAATGAGCAATTCAGAGCACTAACTAGAATACATAGCATGTCCACTTCTCAACGGTCAATTTACAATGGCTTGTTAAATTTGAAATTTCTAACCTTAAGTTCTTGGGAATCCAGTTCTAGTCCGGGCTTTGGTTTCACAAGTTATATACAATGCAGGAAATTTTCAGTCATCTCGAATTTATATTCTGAAAAACTTACTCTTTGTGAGGACATCGAAAGAGCCAACAAACCTCAACTGCTTGCAGCTTCTCCTAAAATATCAGAGTTGTGGGCCAACACTAAAAAAGATGCCTATGGAGACATTTTCACCTTTAAAGATCTCTGCAAAGGACATGCTACCACACCAAATTCACTACTGCTGCTCAAAAAAATAATTATAATTTGTATCCACTACATTTTCCCAAAGAGGAGGGCCTGGATTTCTTATATGAATAACAGAAGCAGACCTCGAAGCGAAATTGCTTGTTCTAAAGCTTCCTCTTGGCAACCAGGCACCTACAAAATGGAGGCGTTGAAGAGGCAAACTTCTTTTATAAGAAATTCTCCAAAATGCTCCCATACCACTTTCTTCCTAGATCTACATGCGGGATTCAGATTTCAAAGCTCTGTGGCTATAATTTCTATTGTCATCGTCAATCACATGATAGTTGGAGTTAGGATCATAGAGCCTCAAACTGAGCATGTCCAACATGTGACTTTACAGGGCAATGTACTGTGAGCACGAGCGCCTTTCAAGCTGTCAAAGTGGAAGTGTTAGTTACTCAGCCATATCTGACTCTTTGCAACCCCACGGACAAGAGCTCACCAAGCTCCTCTGGCCATGAAATTCTCCAGGCAAGAATACTGGGTGGGCTGCCATTCCCTTCTCCAGGGGATCTTCTCAACCCAGGGATCGAACCCAGGTCTCCCACAATGCAGACAGATTCTTTACCATCTGAGCCACCAAGGAAGCCCCAAGCTGGACTCTTACAAAACCTTGCCAGTTATACTCCAGAAATGTCTCCTGAATCTGCTCTTTCCCACTTATTCCTCAATTCAGGCAGTCAGACCTTCTCTAAATTCCAAAAGTCACAGTAACCTTCAAGTTCTTCCCACTGCCTTGATTCCATTTGTCTCTGGTCTTTTCCTCCTAAGAAATACTTAGCATGGGACTCCCCTGGCGGTCTAGTGGTTAGGACTCAGAGCTTATAATGCGAAGGGCTCAGGTTCGATCCCTGATAGAGAAACTAAGATCCCACATGTAGCACAGTGCAGTTAAAAGAAGAAAATAAAAATAAATAAATAATTAACAAAATTCTCATGCTTAAAAGTGTCCCTTGCCCACCACAAAGTCCATACTACCCACCACGCCCTTTACTATCTCATCCTATTTTTTTAAATTGGAGTATAATTGTTTTACAATATTGTGTTACTTTCTGCTGTACAACAAAATGAACCAGCTATAAGTACACAAAAATTCATTCTCTCTTGAGCCTCCCTCCCACCATCCCCATCCCTCCCCTCTTGGTTCTTGCCCTACTTTTATCTCCTGCCCCTTACTACAAATAATCCATGTTTGGGCTACATTGAATTTCTTAACACTTCTCCTGGCCACCATGTTCTTCCACAACTGTAGTCAAGTTTTTTTTGGGGGGTTGGTTTTTTGGGGGGTTGGTTTGGGGGGGCAAAATTGTCCTTCGGCTGTGCAAGAGAAACACCTGTCTAGGTTCCCGTGTTTTAGGAGGCTCTTGCTCCGACCCTCTCCTCCACCAGGAAGGCAGTCTGCGGGTTATATGCCTGCCCAGACGTCACACTTCCCCTTCTAGATCACATTCCTGGCGCCCAGGGCTCCCGAGTTGCCTGTCCAAAGGACCCAAGCCTGTTTCTAGGCCATTGTGGATCTCTTCCCATGTGCCTCCTCCAGAGGGCAGCCCATACCATCAGCCTGACCACTCCTAATGGAAGGGCAGCCATGAGGCACTGCTTGCAGAAGAGCTAGGGTAAAACCAAAGTGTCCACACATGGCACACGAAGACCTTGTCACAGGATAGAGCTGAAAGACAGGGAAAGAAGGGAAGAGGCTCCTAGGAAGGAGCACCAGGACATGGGACCAGCTCGCCCCATGCCCTCAGGGGGCTAGAATTCAACTTGAACTTGGTCTTCCCAATAATCATAAATTGAGTGGATTATATTTTCTTTAACAGCTTATTAGCTTGATTTATGGAGAAAGCAATGGCACCTCACTCCAGTACTCTTGCCTGGAAAATCTTATGGACAGAGGAGTCTGGTAGGCTGCAGTCCATGCGGTCGCTAAGAGTCGGACACAACTGAGCGACTTCACTTTCACTTTTCACTTTCATGCATTGGAGAAGGAGATGGCAACCCACTTCAGTGTTCTTGCCTGGAGAATCCCAGGGATGGGGGAGCCTGGTGGGCTGCCATCTATGGGGTCGCACAGAGTCAGACACGACTAAAGCGACTTAGAAGCAGCAGCCTGATTTATGGGGGATTTCCTGGTAGCTCAGCTGGTAGAGTATCCACCTGCAATGCAGGAGACATAAGTTTGATTCCTCAGTCAGGAAGATCCCCTGGAGAAGGGGAAGGCTCCCCACTCCAGTATTCTGATCTGGAAAATTCCATGGACTGTATAGTCTTGGGCTTGCAAAGAGTTGAAGAGCTTGGTTTGTAACTTTTAAGTATTAAAATACATAGCAGTGCAGCCTCTCTTTGTACTCCTGTTGTGAGCCCTGTGGTAAAACATTAGGGGCGGGGCTGCTTTGCTCTCTGTCTTTCCTTCCCATGTCTGTCTGGCGAACTCCTATTCATCCTTCAAAATCCATTGCAAATAAACAAACACCTTCTTCTCCCTCTCCCACTGCTCCTTCTTATTTAAGTTAGGGAATTGGCATGCACTGTTCTTGGGCCTGGAGCCAAGAGGGAGTGTGTCGTCAGCTCCATAGGTAGCATGCTCTGCCATCTTCTACCAGCTTTATCTGCCACTCATCCACATGGTGGGATACGGCCATGCCACACTTCAGAAAGTGAAAATGAAGGTGGCTACATGATCTAGTTTCCTTTCAAAAATGTATGCTTAAAAGGTTCGTGAGGTTTCTCTTTCAGAAATTTTGATATTTCTTCCATTTGAAAGGCCAGCCCCAGGGAGAGGCATATTCACAATGCCAATTCCAAAATCTCAGGGAATGAATCCTGATATAATGGCAGGAACAATAGATACGGTGTCCTTTTCTGAGGTGAGATGATACCATGAGATATGAAACCCCTCTTGTATCCTATCTTTCCCTTATTTGGTCTAGACCATTTGTTGTCTTGGAGACTGAGGGGCAAGGAGAGAAAAGGCTACTGAGTTTCAAAAGCCTTGGCTTTTGCTTCATAGAACCTCATTGCTGAGATGACTCTGAACTTGGTGAATGTGTAAGGATGTAGAACAAGGCCCTGTGCTCTCCTGGGAACACACACCTCAAGAGAATTAGATCTGCTGTTCCCTTTTGACTTACCATTCACTAGGCTGAGCCCCAGGGAAAGAGTAGAAGAACAGAAACCATAAGGGTTTAGAGTTGGACCTGGAGCAGGTAGGACCTGGGTCCCATTCATTCCAAAATGGAGCCGTCAGCAGTAGGGAGACTCCAAGTTGCCCACCCCCAAAGCCATCATGGGGTGGGAGGAAGAGAAGAGAAATGGTGGGGCGGCCTGGCTAGGCAGATGGACTTGGGGGAGCTGCCCTGAGCATGGTGTGAGCAGTGGATGATTTTCTGTGTGCCAGAGGGAGGGTCCCCAAAGGAGTCTAGAAAGCCTCCTCGGTGTGAAGGTGCCACTGTGGGTACAAACGAGGGTGACCCAGGGGAAACTCACAGCAACTGACAGTCTTGGGTGATGACAAAGAAGGGAAGAAAGCAGCCGAGGACCCTCTGGTGATCAAACCCTCAAACTCATCTTTGCGGAAAGACGTGGGGGGAACTCTGACATGACTGCCACATGGTCAAATGGAGGTTTGGAACATAGATGCATATTTTAGGATCCCTATTTTTGAACTAAAATGCTTTCTTTCAAAAATAAAATGTATTTATTTATTTATTTTGACTGTGCCAAGTCTTAGTTGGGGCACTCAGGATCTGCCATCTTCACTGCAGCCTGTGAGATTTTCAGTTGCGGATTTTTAAGTTCCCCTACCAGGGATCGAACTTGCACTCCTTGTGTTGGGAGCACAGAGTCTTAGCTACTGAACCACCAGGGAAGTCTCCAATTTTTTTTTATTTTAATTCTGACATATTCCCTACTCGGCCTATCCCAGAAAATAAAAATTAGTGTACAGATGACCTGTTTTTTTTTTCAAGTTATATTTAAACAAAACACCTGAGGATTTCCCCTTTGACTTTTTCATCTGCAGTGGTTACTGCATTTGAATCAATGCTTTTTAAAATGTTAGGTAGGTTACTGGCTATCAAGGCCTTTCCATTCATAAACTTTGTCATTGCCACATTTTCATAAAAGAACATCTGAAGTCACTATTTCATTAAACAAATGATATTGTTAGATTAATCCTCTACATTGCTGAAGACTTCCATGGTATTCTATTGTCTGCCATGATTGTCATGGATTGAACTGGAAATGGCAAACTTTGCTACCTCTGCTGGGAACACCACCCACAAGGGGCCTTCTGGCTCCAGTGGAGCAGACTTCTGATTTGTTTTGTTTTTCTAGTTCAATGAGAACTTAATCATCTTTTCTCTCTCTCTCTCTCTCTCTCTCTTTCCTTTAAAGACTTCAG
Source organism: Aepyceros melampus (assembly GCA_006408695.1). Taxonomy (NCBI): domain Eukaryota; kingdom Metazoa; phylum Chordata; class Mammalia; order Artiodactyla; family Bovidae; genus Aepyceros; species Aepyceros melampus. Next base: position 305,980 of record SJXQ01009010.1, read on the forward strand.
GAAAGAAAGGGTCATCGCTCAACATGAGGGACAAATTGGTACCATTATTCTAGAGGGCAGGAGATGAATTGTGCAGTTCTAGAGGGATCTGACAGACTGGGATATGAGCGTGAAAGCAAACTTACCTCTCCCGTGCACTGTGCTCTCCGCAGGCCTCCTGGAAGGGCAACACTGTCAGTTAACACAACAGCCGTGCACATCGGCAGAACAATAGATTTTGATTAGAAAAACACTAATGCCAGATCTATTTGTTAATTGTAGACTCTTAACAATTTCTGTCAAATGTGGGATTCTTTTTTTTCAAATTTCAGAGACATAATCACAGCCTCCTGAAATCCGGGTGCAAACCCTATCCATTCAGGCTTTTGTTCGCCTAATGTGTGGAGGGTTGGGGAGGGGGGTACCGTGAGAGGGACATAATAGAGTAGCTCTCTTTCCAAGGGCACTTGAGAAAGCATGTTGAGCTTACAGTTTTAATCATGAAGGGCTAAAGATAACCAACTGAAAAGTTTCTGATCAAGATGTTTACATTTTCAATTTAAGCAGCGGAACTGAGAGAGGAAAACATATGTAGAAGCCATGATTTTCACTTGTTCACGTGGTGTTTACTTAGTGTCTCAGCACATTCATGTTTTTACTGCGTGCTGCTAAAATGTGGAAAGGATGAGAAAACCACCCAAATGAAGAGAAAGTAAGAGAAACAAAAACCACAAGAGAAAAGGGTTTGGGGCGGAGAGAGAGGGAGTTGTTTGGGATGGTCTCCTCTGAGGAAACAAGAAAATTAAGCTAAACATCAATTAAAAAATCTATCATAAAACAAGAACATTGACCAGCCAATTGAACAGGGATTACAATAGTGTGGTAGAGTCACTCTGATTCATCACCAGGTTGGGGTGGAGGTTATATCAGTTCAATCTGTGGTTAAGAACCTGCTGGGAGTCAAACATGTCTGGGCATATTTGACAAATAGCTGGGGCAACCCTGCCTGAAATGTTTTTGTCTTAAAAGTGAGGAGGGGAACATTTTGGGTAATACCTCATCCTTCAAGAAGGATCCAGGCAGATTGAGCCTGACCCCATGACAGAGAAGGAGGTATGTGAGAATGACCACAGCTCTGTCTGTTGTTACTTGGAGCTGTCTCCTAGTCTTGCCCTACACTTGACTCATGATTGGGTCCTAAGAAGGCAGAGGGAGAAGAGCAAGTGAGATGTCAATAAAGAACGCCAAAGGGAAAATTTACAAGCATGTGTAGCACAGGCAACTATGCTTGGGGATCCCTCCCACAGCAAGCACAAGGGAAAAAAGGTCTCCTTTCATCTAGCCACCTCAACACCAAGCACTTTAGTATTCTAGAAGGACATGATATTCCCAGTGGGTTGGTGACTCATTGCCTGGAGACAGACAGCAGAGGGAGAACCCATCACCAGCCCAGACTAGCTACAAAACACATGTAAAGACACTCCATGGGGACTCTCAAAAATACCTAGTGAGCATATCATTTGAAGACTGAGAGAAGGGTCAAAACGAATGAACTACTTATTTCATACACCAGGCTTCCTTTTTTGTTGACTACAGTGTCTGAATTTGACAATAAGGAGTTCATGATCTGAGCCACAGTCAGATCCCAGTCTTGTTTTTGTTGGCTGTATAAAGCTTTTCTATCTTTGGCTGAAAAGAATATAATCAATCTATTCTGGTATTGACCAGCTGGTGATATCCATGTGTAGAGCCTTCTCTTGTGTTGTTGGAAGAGGGTGTTTGCCAAATCCCTTATAATTATACAGTGGAAGTGAGAAATAGATTCAAGGCATTAGATCTGATAGAGTGCCTGAAGCTCTATGGATGGAGGTTCATGACATTGTACAAGAGGCAGGGATCAAGGCCGTCCCCAAGAAAAGGAAATGCAAAAGGCAAAACAGTTCTCTGAGGAGGCCTTACAAATAGCTGAGAAAAGAAGAGAAGTGAAAGGCAAAGGAGAAAAGGAAACATATACCAATTTGAATGCAGAGTTTCAAAGAATAGCAAGGAAAGATAAGAAAGCCTTCCTCAGTAATCAGTGCAAAAAAATAGAGGAAAACAATAGAATGGGAAAGACTAGAGATCTCTTCAAGAAAATTAGAGATACCAAGGGAACATTTCATGCAAAGATGGGCTTAATAAAGGACAGAAATGGTATGGACCTAACAGAAGCAGAAGATATGAGGAAGAGGTGGCAGAAAACACAGAACTATACAAAAAAGCCTTCATGACCCAGATAACCATAATGGTGTGATCACTCACCTAGAGCCAGACATCCTGGAATGGAAAGTCAAGTGGGCCTTAGGAAGCACCACTACGAACAAAGCTAGTGGAGGTGATGGAATTCCAGTTGAGCTATTTCAAATCCTAAACGATGATGCTGGGAAAGTGCTACACTCAATATGCCAGCAAGTATGGAGAACTCAGCAGTGGCCACAGGACTGGAAAAGGTCAGTTTTCATTCCAATCCCAAAGAAAGGCAATGCCAAAGAATGTTCAAACGACTGCACAATTGTACTTATCTCACACACTAGCAAAGTAATGCTCAAAATTCTGCAAGCCCAGCTTCAATAGTACATGAACAGTGAACTTCCAGATGTTCAAGCTGGATTTAGAAAAGGCAGAGGAACCAGAGATAAAATTGCCAACATCTGCTGGATCATTGAAAAAGTTCCAGAAAAACATCTACTTCTGTTTTATTGACTATGCCAAAGCCTTTGACTGCGTGGATCACAAGAAACTGTGGAAAATTCTTAAAGAGATGGGAATACCAGACCACCTGACCTGCCTCTTGAGAAACCTTTATGCAGGTCAGGAAGCAAAGGTTAGAACTGGACATGGAACAACAGACTGGTTCCAAATTGGGAAAGGAGTACATCAAGGCTGTATATTGTCACCCTGCTTATTTAACTTTTATGCAGAGTACCGCATGAGAAACGCTGGGCTGGATGAAGCATAAGCTGGAATCAAGATTGCCAGGAGAAATATCCATAATCTCAGATATGCAGATGACACCACCCTTATGGCAGAAAGCAAAGAAGAACTAAAGAGCCTCTTGATGAGAGTGAAAGTGGAGAGTGAAAAAGTTTGCTTAAAGTTCAACATTCAGAAAACTAAGATCATGACATTTGGTCCCATAACTTCATGGCAAATAGATGGAGAAACAATGAAAACAGTGAGAGACTTTCTTTTCTTGGGCTCCAAAATCACTGCAGATGTGTTGCACCCATGAAATTAAAAGACACTTGCTTCTTGGAAGAAAAGCTATGGCCAACCTAGATAGCATATTAAAAAGCAGAGACGTTACTTTGCCAACAAAGGTCCATCTAGTCAAAGCTATAGGTTTTTCCGGTAGTCATGTATGGATGTGAGAATTGAACTGTAAAGAAAGCTGAGTGCCAAAGAATTGATGCTTTTGAACTATAGTGTTGGAGAAGACTCTTGAGAGTCCCTCGGACTGCAAGGAGATCCAACCAGTCCATCCTAAAGGAGATCAGTCTTGAATATTCATTGGAAGGACTGATGCTGAAGCTGAAACTCCAGTACTTTGGCCACCTGATGTGAAGAACTGACTCATTGGAAAAGACCCTGATTCTGGGAAAGATTGAAGGCGGGAGGAGAAGGGGACGACAGAGGATGAGATGGTTGGAGAGCATCAGTGACTCAATGGACATGAGCTTGAGTAAACTCTGGGAGTTGGTGATGGACAGGGAGGCCTGGTGTGCTGCAGTCCATGGGGTTGCAAAGAATCAGACATGACTGAGCCACTGAATTGAACTGAACTTACAGTGCTGGAAAGTTAATTGATGTCATCATTCTAACCTCTTGCTATATCTCAAAACTTTCAGTGACTCATTAGTGGTATAAACTCTGTAAACACTTTTTAATAGCACAATATAAGATTTGAAATTTGGGCACAGAGCTCTCTTCCTCAATTACACGTTTTAATGCTTCTAGATATGAAAGGACATCAATAAATGGATAAGAAAGCTGTGGTACATATACACAATGGAGTATTACTCAGCTATTAAAAAAAAATACATTTGAATCAGTTCTAATGAGCTGGTTGAAACTGGAGCTGATTATACAGAGTGAAGCAAGCCAGAAAGAAAAACACCAATACAGTATACAAATGCATATATATGGAATTTAGAAAGATGGTAACAATAACCCTGTATGCGAGACAGCAAAAGAGACACAGATGTATAGAACAGTCTTTTGGACTCTGTGGGAGAGGACGGGGTAGGATGATTTGGGAGAATGGCATTGAAACATGTATAATATCATATAGGAAACGAATCACCAGTCTAGGTTCAATGCGTGATACTGGATGCTTGGGGCTGGTGCACTGAGACGACCCAGAGGGATGGTATGGGGAGGGAGGAGGGAGGGGGGTTCAGGATGGGGAACACATGTATACCTGTGGCAGATTCATGTTGATGTATGGCAAAACCAATACAATATTGTAAAGTAATTAATCTCCAATTAAAATAAATAAATTTATATTAAAAACAAATACAATTTTTAATGCACTTAAAAATGGTTTACATTTATATTCAACTTGGGGGAATTGTTTTTTCATTCCATGCCAGTTATTTCTTGTTTTTGTTGTTTTTTAGTTGCTCAGTCATGTCCAACTCTTTGTGACCCCTGGGACTTCTGTCTATGGATTATAGCAAGAATACTGAAGTGGGTTGCCATTTCCTCCCCCCGGGGATATTCCCGACCCAAGGAAGCAAGCCAAGTCTCTTGCATCTCCTGCATTGGCAGGGGGATTATTTAACACTGAGCCTCCTGCTATTTATTGCTACATAACAAATCACTCCAAAGCTTAGTGGATTAGACTACATAAATACTGAAATGTCTAAAAATTTTAAACTGACTATACTAAGTGTTGGCACAGAATTAGAGCAATTAGAATGCTTATTTTCTCATGTCTAGTGGGAATAAAATGGTATAACCTCTTTGAAAAGCAGTGGAAAACAGTTGGTAGCTCCTTAACTTATTAAACATACACTACCATGTCATCCAGCCATTCTATTCTGACCTACTTACTCCAGAGAAATGAAAGCATAAGCAATGCAAAGAACTATAAATGTTCATAGCAGCTTTAGCTTTTAATCAGTAAAAACTGGAAACAGTGAAAATATCCTACCACATGTGAATGGATAAAGAATTTGTGGTAGATTCATACAATATATTACTATTCAAGTAATAAAAATAAAAAGGAATCAAGTCCTAATACACCCAGTAACATGAATGATTTCAAAATAATAATACTGAGTGACTGAAGACAGACAAAAAACAATACTATTATATAAGTCCATTTTAAAATTCTAGAAAATGTAAACAAGTCTAAAGTAACAGGAAGCTGATCAGTGGTTGGTTGGTTAGGATGGGAGAGCAGAGGGAGAGATTATGCTGCTGCTAAGTCGCTTCAATCGTGTCCGACTCTGTGCGACCCCATGGAAGGCAGCCCACGAGGCTCTCTCATCCCTGGGATTCTCCAGGCAAGAACACTGGAGTGGGTTGCTATTTCCTTCTCCAATGCATGAAAGTGAAAAGTGAAAGTGAAGTCGCTCAGTCATATCTGACTCTTAGCGACCCCATGGACTGCAGCCCACCAGGCTCCTCCGTCCATGGGATTTTCCAGGCAAGAGTACTGGAGTGGGTTGCCATTGCCTTCTCTGGGAGAGATTATGGAGAAGCACAAAAAAAGAAAAAACTTTCTTTTAGGAGTATCAGATATGTTCATTATCTAATTGTAGATAAAGCCTGAGGGCTTTACAGGTATACAATGGTTCAATATGTCAAAACTTGTCAAATTGGACACTTAAAATGTATATATAGCTTATTATATATCAATTCTTTCTGAATAAAACATTAAAAACTTAAAAGCAGTGCCCAAAGGAAATTGAGTGACTTAAAACAAATAAAGCTAAATAAAATCATTTAATCTGCTCGAGGTTCTGCAAATTGGGCGGGGCTTCACTGCGCAATTGTGGGCTTCAACCAATTGAGGGCTTCTCTGATAGCTCAGCTGGTAAAGAATCTGCCTGCAATGCAGGAGGCCCTGGTTTGATTCCTGGGTCGAGAAGATCCGCTAGAGAAGGGATAGGCTATGCACTCTAGTACTCTTGGGCTTCCCTTGTGGCTCAGTTGGTAAGGAACCCACCTGCAGTGTGGGAGACCTGGGTTTGATTCCTGGGTTGGGAAGATCCCCTGGAGAAGGGAAAGGCTAACTACTCCAGTATTCTGGCCTGGAGAATTCCGTGGACTGTATATCCATGGGGTCGCAAAGAATTAGACATGACTAAGCAACTTTCACTTTCACTACCCAGTTGGGAAGGCTCATGTCTGCTCCATGTGGGAGCAGCTGGGATGACTCCATTGAGGGCTGGAGGCTCAGATCCCAAGATGGCTCATTCACATGGTGACAAGTGGTACTGACTGTCAGCTAGGAGCTCAGTCTGAGTGGAGTACTGGAGGCTCTGTTCTTCTCCATCTGAACCACTGCAAGTGACCTGAGCTTCCCATCTAGTGACTGGGTTCAAAAGGCAAATGTCCTGAGAGATCAGGCAGGAGTTACATCACCATTTATAGCTTGGAAATCACATAGTGTCACTTCCACCAAGCCCTGGTAACTGAGGCAGTCACAAAGGCACATCTGGGTACAAGGAAAGGGGAAATAGATTCTTCTTTTTATGAAGAGTGGGCATCCCTGGTGGCTCAGACAGTAAAGAATCTGCCTTCATTGCACAAGACCTGGGTTTAATCCATGTCAGGAAGACCCCTTGAAGAAGAAAATGGCAACCCACTCCAGTTTTCTTGCCTGGAGACTCCCATGGACAGAAGAGCTGAGTGGGCTACAGTCCATGGGGTCACAAAGAGTCAGACATGACAGAGCGACTAAAACTTTTCAACTTTGAGGAGTAGTAAATTCTGGTAGAGCATGTGGGAGGGGGATTACTGTTGAAGCTATATTTGGGGAAATATGATCTATCATACCACAGTCCAATCTCTAGCCCAATAATTCACATTTCTCACCCATTAAAAATGCACCCTCTCCTACTCTGAGACCCTCAGTCTTATCCCTTGACGGCACTGAGCTCAGGCCTGAGATCCAGGATCTCATTACATAAAGCAAATTCTTGGAAACATTCCCCAGGAAGTTAACATTCTTCCAAAGTTAAACGTACAGCTACTACGTGATCAAATCATCCCACTTCAAAGCACGTGACCAAAGAGAGGAAGCCCTTTGAAGTTCCTCAAGTACAGTTCCCCATGTGAAATGTCTCTTGATCTTAGTTCAGCCTCTCAGTCGTGTCCAACTCTTTGTGACCCCATGAACCGCAGCACACCAGGCCTCCCTGTCCATCACCAACTGCTGGAGTCCACCCAAACCCATGTCCATGGATTCGGTGATGCCATCGAGCCATCTCATCCTCTGTCGTCCCCTTCTCCTCCTGCCCTCAATCTTTCCTAGCATCACGGTCTTTTCAAATGAGTCAGCTCTTCCCATGAGGTGGCCAAAGTACTGGAGTTTCAGCTTCAGCATCAGTCCTTCCAATGGACACCCAGGACTGATCTCCTTTAGGATGGACTGGTTGGATCTCCTTGCTGTCCAAGGGACTCTCAAGAATCTTCTCCAGCACCACAGTTCAAAAGCATCAATTCTTTGGCGCTCAGCTTTCTTCACAGTCCAACTCTCTCATTCATACATAACCACTGGAAAACTCATAGCCTTGACTAGACAGACCTTTGTTGACAAAGTAATGTCTCTGCTTTTTAATATGCTATCTAGGTTGGTCATAACTTTCCTTCCAAGGAGTAAGCGTCTTTTAATTTCATGGCTGCAATCACCATCTGCAATGATTTTGGAGCCCAGAAAAATAAAGTCAGCCACTATTTTCACTGTTTCTCCATCTATTTGCCATGAAATGATGGGACCGGATGCCTTGATCTTAGTTTTCTGAACGTTGAGCTTTAGGCCAATGTTTTCACTCTCCTCTTTCACTTTCACCAAGAGGCTCTTTAGTTCTTCTTTGCTTTCTGCCATAAGGGTGATGTCACCTGCATATCTGAGGTTATTGATATTTCTCCCGCCAATCTTGATTCTAGCTTGTGCTTCTTCCAGTCCAGCGTTTCTCATAATGTACTCTGCATAGAAGTTAAATAAGCAGGGTGACAATATACAGCCTTGACGTACTCCTTTTCCTATTTGGAACCAGTCTGTTGTTCCATGTCCAGTTCTAACTGTTGCTTCCTGACCTGCATACAGGTTTCTCAAGAGGCAAGTCAGGTGATCTGATATTCCCATCTCTTTCAAATTTTCCACAGTTTATTGTGATCCACATATGCCAAAGGCTTTGGCATAGTCAATAAAGCAGAAATAGATGTTTTTCTGGAACTCTCTTTCTTTTTTGATGATCTAGCAGATGTTGGCAATTTGATCTCTGGTTCCTCTGCCTTTTCTAAAACCAGCTTGAATATGTGGAAGTTCACAGTTCACATATTGAACACATGAATTTCAGAGGAAGTTGCTGCTGCTGCTGCTGTCACTTCAGTCATGTCCAACTCTGTGCGACCCCATAGATGGCAGCCCACCAGGCTCCCCCATCCCTGGGATTCTCCAGGCAAGAACACTGGAGTGGGTTGCCATTTCCTTCTCCAATGCATAAAAGTGAAAGTGAAGTTGCTCAGTCATGTCCGACCCTCAGTGACCCCATGGACTGCAGCCTTCCACTCTCCTCTGTCCATGGGATTTTCCAGGCAAGAGTACTGGAGTGGGGTGCCATTGCCTTCTCCGTCAGAGAAAGTTACTTAGCCCATATAATGGTAGGACAGATATAACTCCTATAAACACTCCTGTTCAAAAAGAAAGAAAATGGAGGCACACAGAAAGCATTGTTCAAAAGTAATTCTGCAATCTAGTTGGGCCCATTTTTCCAGTCTGAGTCCAATTCTACTTCCTGTGTAAAATTTAGTGTGACTCTTAACTCTACCGTCTGGGCTCCTGATTCTATATGCTGAATTATCCTTGCTTTTTTCTAAATGAAAAATTATCCTTACTTTAGTTTTCAATAAAATACAGCCTACATTTGTTAAAAATATTTTCTGCCAATTTTTTTTTCTTTTGAAAAAATATTTACTTATTTTTATTTATTTGGCTGTGCCCGTTAGTTACGGCATTCAAACTCTTTGTTGTAGCCATGTGGGATCTAGTTCCCCGAGCAGGGATAGAACCATTGCCCTCTGCAATGGAAGCATGGTGTTTTAGGCACAAGATCACCAGGGAAGTCTCTCTTTTGTCTTTTGACTTTGCTTATTTCATTTTCTGACAGGCAAATTTTTCTTTTCAGGTATGCAGTCAATTGTATCCATATTTTCTTTTGATTGCAAAGAAAAACAAATGATTTTAACTGTAAATATAGGGGGAAATTGGAGAAGGAAATGGCAACCCACTCCAGTGTTCTTGCCTGGAGAATCCCAGAGATGGGGGAGCCTGGTGGGCTGCCATCTATGAGGTCGCTTAGAGTCGGACACTACTGAAGCGACTTAGCAGCAGCAGTAGCTGGGGGAAATAGGTATATTCACAATTTGGCTACACACCTTAATAAAATATTTTGTTGTCAGTGGTCTTGGTACATTAATTCTGAAATGACTTCATATGCATACCACAGGAAAAAGCAAATGAATTACTGTATTTAAAGAGGAGGCAGGGGGAGGAGAAAGAGCGGGAAGAATGCTTTTCCTAAGGCACTAGGTTTTCCACCATCAGCTGTGCACCTACATACAGACTGGAGATTTAAGGAAATTCTGTCTTCGCTTTCACTTTGGGGAGCTGTGTTCGGGAATAAGGACCTCCAACAATAAGACAGTGCTAAAACACTCTTTCCTCTCTAACAGAACTACACACCTTAATAAAATATTTTGTTGTCAGTGGTCTTGGTACATTAATTCTGAAATGACTTCATATGCATACCACAGGAAAAAGCAAATGAATTACTGTATTTAAAGAGGAGGCAGGGGGAGGAGAAAGAGCGGGAAGAATGCTTTTCCTAAGGCACTAGGTTTTCCACCATCAGCTGTGCACCTACATACAGACTGGAGATTTAAGGAAATTCTGTCTTCGCTTTCACTTTGGGGAGCTGTGTTCGGGAATAAGGACCTCCAACAATAAGACAGTGCTAAAACACTCTTTCCTCTCTAACAGAACTTTTTATTTACTCCTCCTCTTTGTGGAGGGGAAAGGCAAGGTAGTTAACATTTTGAGAGTATCTCTTATGTACTGGACTCACACTACCCCACGTAACCCTCAGAACAGCTTTGTGGAGAAAAAAATTTCAGCCCACCATTTCCAGTGAAAAGCAAGAAATTTTAAAAGATAACACAACTAACATACTGAGCACTTCATGTAAAGAATTGGTGTGGGTTTTCATGTCTGCTTTTTCATTTAATCCTCACAATGACCCTGTGAAGTCCCACTATCATCATGTTCATTTTTCGTATGAACATACTTCATATGGAAGCCGAGGTAGATAAAGGTTAAGTAACTTGACCAAAGTTTTACAGTTAAGTGATGGAGCTAGAATATGGACCAATTACTTCAACAATCTGGCTACAGCACCATGCTTTTATCTCTTCCCTTTAAAGGGAATCAGACAGAGGATTCAACTTGAAGGGTCTCCCTTCTGGCAAAATGGGACAACTGGGCACCGAATAAATGATAGCAAATGATTATAACCCACTGAATAAAGTTGGGATGCATGAATCCATATCCTGTTAATTAAAGTGGACATAGACACAGATAGATTTAAGGGTGTGGAGAAAAAGAATCCACCTCTCCTTGGGAAAATGACAAAGAATTTGTAGCTGTCTTTAATCTATTACAGATCTGCTCTGTCTTATTCCATAATCCCACAACGGCAGAGCAAACATGAGAGTTCCGGTGTCTTAAAGCCTTGCTCTCATAACTGCATATTCTGGGTCCTCACTAAACGCTGAGGAGCCTCTTGGTAAGCGTTCAAAGCAAATCTACCCTCTGGTCACTAAAGCAGGGGATGCAATTCAAATGTCTACAGAGATCAAGCAGGTAGCCTGGGTGAGTGAAGTGGACATTGGCAATTTGAACATGTAAGAATATTCTTCTATTTCACACACATAAAAATGTGTTCTATCATTTCTGCAAACATACAACTCTCTTTGTCTTTTGTTTTCTCACTTTCACTAAAGATTGAGTATAGAAACATACTGTCTTACCATAGGAAAAAAAAAACAAACCCTTGCAGTCACAGAGGAAAAAAAATGATATTTAATTCTAGATTTTGACACAGTTGATGCCTTCTAAGGGGACAGATACTACTCAGATCTGCCTAAGCACTGGCCAAGTGGAGTTTAAGCCCTCTGTGACCCAAATTTTCCATTTTCCAAGAAAGCTGAAAATTTGGAGTTTTGTATGAAATCCTATTTTTAAATATTGGCTCATCTTTTTGAAAACACTGAAAGTCAAACAAAATATCCTGAAGCAAGTTCAGCCAGTAGATCACTAGTTTGTGACTAAAGGTATTAAAAAGAACTTAGCATTCATTGTCAAGTATTAACATATTTAAAACAAAAACTCATAAAATCTTTTCATTTTCCTAAGCTAATGCTTCAGAGCATAATTAAATTGAATAATTGATTAAATATTAAAGAATATGGATTAAAGAATATGGATATCTTAAACATATTTCCAGCACCAACTATAGTAGATTAATGACACCCTTAAATTCCCTGATGCTCTTCCCATCTAGAGGTGCGGTCTGAGTCCCTCTCCCTTGAGTATGGGCTGGCAATGATGACTTGCTTGTAACCAATACAGTGTGGCAGAGATGTGCTGATGACTTTTGAGGCCAGGTCCAGGGAAGTCTCACAGATTCTACTTTGGCCTCCTGAACAGTCTCTCTCTGGACACCCTCTCTGGATATTCCTTCTTGGAATCCAGCTGCTATGCTGTGACAAGCCCACAGCACGTAGAGATACCACTTACAGACACTGTGGTCAACAGCTGGGCTGAGCTCTCAGCCCACAGCCAGCACAAGAGGAGTCTCCTTGGACATCCTTCCTTATTGTTCAGTCACTAAGTCCTGTCTGACTCTTTGTGACTCCATGGACTGCAGTATGCCAGGCTTCCTTGTCCTTCACCATATCCTGGAGTTTGCTCAAGTTCATGTCCATTGAGTCAGTGATGCCATCCAACCATCCCATCCTCTTTTGTCCCCTTCTCCTCCTGCCCTCAATCTTTCCCAGCATCGGGGTCTTTTCCAGTAAGTTGGCTCTTCACATCAGGTGGCCGAGGTATTGAAGCTTCAGCTTTAGCATCAGTCCTTCCAATGAATATTCTGGGTTGATTTCCTTTAGGATCGACCAGTTTGATCTCCTTGCTGTCCAAGGGACTCTCAAGAGTCTTCTCTTTCTAGTTGTACCTTTAGACGGCTATGACTCCAGATGACATTTCATTGTTACTGAGTGAGAGACCCCAAAAGGGAACTCCCCAGACAAATCTATTGAGAATTTGGAATCTAAAACATTATAAACAGGATAAGGAGGCTGTGTTAGAGTGCTGAATTCTGGGATCATTTATTACCCAGCAACAGATAACAGGAACAGGCTAATGTAGTTGCTCAAGTAACTTTTGAAGCCTAAGAAAACTTGTCTGCTGTTTACACTAATTCTGCTTAGTTTTTTTTTCTTATTGCACTGTTATGAAGGCTTATGGATTAATTTTTGAAGAATAAAATGTCTGAATCTTTAGGCATTTTTAATAATTGTCTGATGTTAATGTCTGATTCTTTTTGTTTTTCTGCCCTGATTTCCTATTGTAGTGGTGAAAACATGAGCAATAGCTTTAAGAAGTAGCAAAAGAATTACTGAAAATGTTTGTTCTCTTGGTTCTTTATGGCACATACTATGGATTTCCAAACCACATACTTGATGCAGGGTAAGCAGGCTTTCAAGATGAAAAAGTATAAGTAAAGCTCTTCTAGATACATCTGGAGACTGTAATCAAAACTACTCAAAATAAAAGGATGGCTAATTATCTCATTAGTAAAATTATGAACCAAAGATGCAATTTAAAAATAAGATAAATACGTGTTCCCAGTTAGGCATCACACATGTAGGATAAAGAAAAGTTTCATGTCTGCCTGAAGAGCAACATAGGGGAGCCCAAGTTTTTACATATGATGCCCAGAGATGGCACATTTGATAGTATGTGTTTTTAGAAGAATACTCTATATCCATTTGCTATTTTGCCATGCTGTATATAGCAAAGCCCTACTTACGAACAAATTCTATTCCAAGAGCTCATTGTAAGTCCAATTTGTTCACAGTTCCAACAAAGTTAGCCTAGGTAGCCAGCTTAGGCCACTGGCTACATAGTACTTACTTACTATAATAGGTTTATAATGCTTTTCACACAAATAACACATAAAAACAAACACAAGAAATAAAGAAAACACTTATAATCTCATAGTACAATACCTTGAAATTATAGTAGTACAGTATGACAGCTGGTATAAATAGGCCAGCATCAAGCAATTGGCAAGAAGAGTTGCTGACTGAAGGAGGGAGAGGAGGTGGGAGATGGTAGGTGTGAAGGATCGTCAGCAATAGGAGACGGAGGGTAAGCTGAAATTTCACTCATGCCTGATGCTGATGGCATCGGTTCTCATCCTTGCTGGATGTGTGTGTGTGTGTGTGCTGTGTGTGAGTGTGCTGGATGTGTGCTGGATGTGTGTGTGTGTGCTGTGTGTGTGTGTG
>SJXQ01009011.1:0-69698 GCA_006408695.1 Aepyceros melampus
CAATATGTGAACCGTGAACTCCCTGATGTTCAAGCTGGTTTTAGAAAAGGCAGAGGAACCAGAGATCAAATTGCCAATTGCCGCTGGATCATGGAAAAAGCAAGAGAGTTCTGGAGACTGGTTGGATCTAAGTTACAAGTAAACATGCTCGGAAAGCAAATCACCCAATCCTTTTAGGAAATAAGTGGGATGTCAGTTAAAAGTAAGTGAATATCCCTGAGAACTAGCAAGTCTTTGCAGAGCTTATAGAGTCATTGTAAGGAATTCAGAAACTGTATTGGTTAGGTTAATACACGCTTGTTCAGTGAAGTCAACCACCTTCCTACTTCAGAGAAATAGCTGCACTGGGAACTAAAATTGCTAATCAGTTATTTGCCTCTCTTATCTAAACAATGTCAGGAAAAATATTCAGATTCTGAATATAGGGGCAACAGAAATTTTTAGTCTATACTTTTAACATTGTTCAGTTTTGCTTGAGAATATAGCATCTTACTCAGCTACTGAATTGTTATTAACATATTAAAATTAATAATTCTGAGGGTTTTGCCATATTCTGAAACATTTAGCAAAATATTTTACATTCCCCATACATGCTCATGATTTTTTAAAGGCACAGAGTCAGATCCTTTAATTCTTGGCATCCCTGATTAAAAGTTAATATTTGATAAAGGCATCAAGCTATCGATACTAAAACCTGTTGCTTAGGTGCACTGGATGTGATCTCTTCAATAACAAAAATAATTCAGATTCTTTTGAAATTGGAGAAATTGGCATAGGTGGTCAAAAGATACAAATTTCCAGTTATGAGAGAAATAAGTCCTGGGGATATAATGTACAGCACAGTGGCTAAGAGAAATTCTCACCACAAGAAAAAATTTTTGTAACTGTGGTGATGAATGTCCACTAACTTATTGTGGTAATCATTTCACAATATATGAATATATCATGATGTTGTATACTAAAATGAATACAATGTTATATATCAATTAAACAAATTTTTAAATAATAAAAAGAAGCCTTTATTTATCTCAAGGTAAACTTTATGTCTGTATACTTGGCCTGAGATGATAATGGCATTAGTTCTGAGTCTTCAGGTTTGAATGAGTCATTTTTTCTAAATTCAATTTATTTATTTATTTTTAATTGGAGGATAATCACTCTGCCATATTGTGATGGGTTTTGCCACTCATCAGTATGAAGCGGCCATGGGTATACATGTGTCCCCTCCATCCTGAACGCCCACCACCTCTCTCCCCACCCTATCCCCAGGCTGTCACAGAGCGCCAGCTTTGGGTGCCCTGCCTCCTACATCAAACTGCCACTGCCTATCGATTTTATATATGGTAATGTACATGTTTCGGTATGACTCTGTCAAATCGTCCCACCCTCACCTTCTCCCACTGAGTCCAAAATCTGTTCCTTAGAGCAAGTCGTTGATTAAGTCCACCTTCAGCTGACTGTTTTGTGGTCTTAGCTTGTCTTGAGTAGACTGTCGAGCAGCTGATCTGTTGGCCTCTGAGATGCAGACGGCATATGCCAGCGATGATGTAGGACTGTGTGAAAGACAGTAAAGAAATAGAAAAGTAAGAATGGAATAAAATCTAATTACACGGAGTTTCACTTAAAACAAAAATTGATTGAGTTCCGCCCAAAGTGGCTTCTTGTTTCCTGTGCCAGGAACTACTGTGCAGACCCAGCAGGAAGTGTGCTACAGAGCAGGATCGCATTACACCCTTGTTTTATGGTTCATTTCACTTATTTAATGCAATCCGAGAACCTGCAAAAGGAACACGTTCGAAGGAGGGAATAGGCTTTTTGTCTTGTTTTGTTTTAAGTTTCTTTGATTCAAACCATTTGTCTTTAAAAGGTGCTTATAGTCCCAGAGAAACAGGACTTTCACCGTTGCACGGTGAAGACATTTTTCTTTGTCACAAAGTTTAAAGCAGTACACAACATTGAGTTACATCCAGGGTTGCGTTATGTCTGTTCCCTCTTCTGTGCTCCTCAGGTCATTTTAAATGTGAAGAATCACAACCATGCCCACAATGGTCTAAATCATGTTGAATTCCGTATAAGCTCCTCCTAGGGTCTCTGATTTGAGGGCCCATGATGTTGAGGGGATGTGGGAGGAAAGGAATATATTTAAGATGCAAAAGAACAATTCATTTCAATGTGTAACAAAACGAATACAGTATTGTAAAGCAAAACAAACTAAAAAATAAAAATTAATTTAAAAAAAAAAAAAAAAGAACAATTCATTTGTCAAGCAGAAGAATGAGTTCCTTTGGCTATCTTGCTTGAAAGTGTGTGAATTGAACGGCTGGATTTCCCTGTGGTGGCAAACGCGGCCCCTCACATGCTGCCTCTTTTTCCCTCAGGGACCTCAGTATGAACAACATCAGTCAGCTGCCCCCGAGTCCTCTCCACGGTCTGCGCTTCCTGGAGGAGCTGTAAGTATCACCAGAGTCGTGGTGTGTCCAGTCAGTGCTGGACACGTTCTCACATTTGTCTCTCATATTTACTCTGGGAACCAGATAAAACAAAGCAAGAAAGCTGTCAGCACCAACGGTTCTGGCCCATGAGGAAACACTTAGTTGGGAGGGGAAAAGAGAGAATCACTTAGGATTCTGGAAATCAACTTATAAAAGAGTTTACCATAAGGCTACAACCTTCTAAGGTGAGACTGAGCCAAACAAATTAAAAGTTTAAAACAAAGGCTGTTTAAAAGAGCTGGATGGCTCTTTGGAAATGGTTAAGCAGCAGGATATTAGAAGTTTGAATACTGGTTCATGTTTATTAAAATAGCAAGTGAAGCTATAATCAAAACCAAAAACTGCCTCTTGGTTCAGCTTATGACAGGGAGAATTGAGTCCTCAACTCATAGCACCAAAACTTCTTGTTCTAATCACCTTTAATTACTATTTTTCTACTTTTAAATTTAGCTTCCCTGAAGGCTTGAACAGAAAAACATGAAATTCACAGAGGACTTAAAAGTGGTCTTTCTCAAACTCATTGTTAAAAAAAAAGGAGAGAGTTAAAATTAGCTAATGATACACAGAGGAATCTGATTAAGTCTGGTAATCACTTTCCAGAAGATGAAAAAGAACTCTGTAAACCAAAATCTGCATTTAAAAATTCTTTTGATCCTCTTGCCCTTTTGAGGGGCGGGAACCAGAGGGGATGTACCGTTACAATGGTACAAACTGTCTTCATGAAGAAAGTTTGGCACCATCAGCTAAATAAATCCTCTGACTGTTGATTAAAGGAATTGTTTAGGCAGTGACCTCTTTTGAAAATACTTCCTTTATAATTCCTAGTCAGGGTCCAATTTGAGGAGTAATTTAAATTGTTGATGCACCACACCATCCACCTTGGGAGGCTGAAGAACCATCCATCACAACGAGATTACAGTCCATCGATCATATTTTTCCAAGAGGATAGTATTCTCAGATTTCTCCCCTTGAGAGCTGGATCTATATTTATTTTTGATGGCATTACCTTTTTCACAAATGCTGTTGTTTTACTGCTGGAATCAGCTGAATGTGCCCTGATTGTTATCGAGGGGTATGGTGGGGACGCTTAAATTATTAGATTATACAGCAAGTTTTTATTATTCAGAAAATGGATTTTCACTTTGGCTTGTCCAGGCTCTTCTTTTTCCTCTTCTATTTTCTCTCTGGCCATTTCTGTTACTAAAAAGTTAACCCTCATCAGGACAGGGACCATATCTGTCCTACTCTCCGTTTGCTGGTAGGTAACAAATAATCAATACATTTTTGATGAATGAATGAACTCATGAGAAACAAAACGTGTAAAAGGAGCTGCGTGTTCACCACCTTAGAAAAAAGTAACAGATTTAGTTGACATTAGCCAATAGTTTTAGATTTTCTTAGTAAATTTCAAACATCAGCCTTTTTTTCTTATTTACATTCTTTTCATCCGCTCTCTATCACCATAATTTACATGGAATACTTAGTCTTATTTATCCCCATATTTCTAAAATATGCATTCCCCAGTGCTTTTCTCTTTAATTTCTTTATAATATGCAATGGTGAAAGGCTTCCACACTCTCCCAACACACACCTCAATTTAGACCACAAGTCAAATCAGTAAATAATCCACTTCCCCGAGGATTTAATAGAGTTCTTCCCTTGATGACCCAACTTATTCAGAATAAGTCCTCTTTCTTCACGCACGCTACATACTCAGTTGCTTCTGTTGTGTCCAACTCTTTGCGACGCTATGGCCTGTCACCCGCCAGGCTCCTCTGTCCATGGGATTCTCCAGGCAAGATACTGGAGTGGGTTGCCGTGTCCTCCTCCAGGGGATCTTCCTGACTTGGGGATCCAATCCACGTCTTCTGCACTGCAGGCAGATTCTTTACTGCTGAGCCACCAGGGAAGCCCGCTTTCTTAATGTAGTAAATGTTATTTCTCATCTAAGACCAGTTCTTCAAAAGATAGTCGAGAAAAAAATGGGGAGGCGGGGGTATGGTAAAAGGGAGAAGGAACTACAATATGAAAGGGCTGTTTTTCTGAATTGTCTCTTTTTATATCTCTGGAAACTCCATCAAGTATCTCGATTATGGAATCATAGAATTTCAGAAGTAGAGGAACTCCTTCAAAGACTATTCATTCCATTTTCTCCTGTTCTGAAATTCCCTTTGCTGAGCTGGCCAACTTGCTGAATTTAAAAGCAAGATCAGTTTCCTATATATAATTCCATGCTCCAGTTAAATGATGTTTTGAAGGTATCATTATTGATTTAGTAGCAAAAAGGGATAATATTTACAGAACCTGGAAAAATGATTAACTCTGCTTGGTTTATTCCCTTCTTCCCAAGGCTAAATTGAGGGTGCTGTGGGTTTACACACACACACACGCACACCCATGGAGCAGAGCATTTTGATTATGCTTTTGTTATATGCTGATTATTTCTATTAGGCTTAGCTGTGGTTAAGACTATATTCTCTTGTGGAGTGTAAAATCTTTTATATAATAACATAATGACAACAATAATAGCTTGCTCTGTGATGGGCACTGATCAAAATGTTTTACACATGTCATTCCACTGAGCCCTTTTAACAACCCTGTAAAAGTAGATATTGTTATACTCTCAGTTCAAGATTTTTTTTTAAAGTACAGAGAAAACAGGAACTTACCCTAGATGATGGAGTATGTAAGTATCAGAACTAAAATGCAAACTCACTTTCAAAGCCATACTAGGAAAGCAGAAGGAGACTTTGGAATTGTGGGTGGTTCATCTATGCATTTCTTTTCCCTGATAGAACTTAGTACAGTGGTTTAAACAACTGAACACTTTAAACTGTTGTTAAACTGAGTCTCATAATGATAGGTGTGTTCATCTGTTTGTATATGGGTATATGTGAGGGAATGAAAAAGAAAGAATGAGACAGAAAGCAAGTAAGATATGTCTCTCCAGCAGGGAGAGATTGGATATTCAGATTATTCATTCAATATCCTCAAATATTGGCTTTGAAAAAAGTATTTCAGGAGCAGAATTTCATCAATTTCACATTACTCAACAGGAACAAAACCTTAGTTATTGTTTTTACATAGAAAGTGAAGTGAAGTCGCTCAGTCATGTCTGACTCTTTGCGACCCCGTGGACTGTAGCTTACCAGATTCCTCTGTCCATGGGATTCTCCAGGCAAGAATACTGGAGTGGGTTGCCATTTCCTTCTCCAGGGCATCTGCCCAACCCAGGGATTGAACCGGGGTCTCCTGCATTGCGGGCAGACGCTTTAACCTCTGAGCCACCAGGGAAGCCCAGCAGCATGTTTTATATAGTATTCTGCTTGAACTAATAAGTTACCAGCCACACAGCTAGACATAGACATTTCGGTATCTGTCATTGTGGCTGTGTGTGTGTGTATCTTTTGTTGTGACAAACTGTTGAAATGTTAAACTGTTCTGAAAGTATTCTTTCATTCTGTTTACTCAGTTCATCTCTATGCTTTATTCTTTATTCATTCATTCAAAAATTGCTACTGATATTCTAAATTAATAATTGAAAATATTATATTAATAATATAATGAAAGTGTTAGTCACTCAGTTGTATCCGATTCTTTGTGACTCCATGGACTGTCACCCACCAGGCTCCACTGTCTAGGGATTTTCAGGCAAGAATACTGGAGTGGATTGCTATTTCCTTCTCCAGGATCTTCCCAACCCAGGGATCAAACCCAGTTCTCCTGCATTGCAGGTAGATTCTTTACCATTTGAGCTATCAGGGAAACCCCAATAATATAATAAATAAATAAATTAATAATATATGAATAAAATTCCCACCACAAATCTCCAATTATTTTAAGAAATCACTATTGATAGCCAAGTAACCATCCTTGCCCTTAGCTCTAACCACCTAATTGTTATCTCCCTGATATAATCCATCTAAATATGTTATAAACTCTGTAGACAGTCATGATTTATCTCTACTCTACCACTGGTGTCATATTTTAAAATCTTCTAAGAATCAATAAAACCCCAGAGGTATCACTAACATATTTTTTAAGTATTGTAACTCTGGGGAAAGTGACTACGTGGAGCAAACATTTAAGAGGAGTTAAAGTCATCACGACTAGTGGTCTCCTTCTCTTCCTCCTGACATTCTGGAATACTTACTACCTGTATCACAGGCTCATATGTTGGTACCTTCAAGTCTTGTTTATTAATCATTATTTATGTTTTATGAATCTGCAAGGTTCACTAGACATTCAAGGCCAAACGCCTTGCTATCGCAACATGATAGCACAAGGAAGAGAGAGAGCCTTTTCCTTAAAAGAAAAAAAATCTGTGTGTGGCCAGTCTATGCTGTGTTGAGAGGAGAAGATGGCACCGAGAGGCAGAAGCAAGCCCCGTACTCCTGCCCTGATTTTGCCCCTTACTAACTGACACCCCCACCCCCCGACCTCCTGAGCCTCGGAAGAGGACAGTGAGAGCAGCCTTTGCCTGTATTTCGAGATTCTGAGGACCAAATGAAACGATGATGAAGGAACTTTGGTAAACTATAACTTACATATTGAGTTATGTTCCTGAATGAAAACAGTTCTAAGAAAATTCTCCCTTCCTTCTTTATATTTCATGAGCTTGTTTTTGCAGTAATCCCAGGGATTCAGGATTTGTGAAGGAAAACTTTCCAACTATGAGGTTTAATGGATGTAGGCAATCAAAACAGATAGTTTTTTGCCAAATTTGAACATCCTGAGGAATAATTGCATTTCTCTCCAATGTCTGTCTCCCAGTTCTGTTTCTTCTGTTCTACTAAGGACTTCATGTTAATGTTTGCTCTTTGGACAAATAATAATTCCTGCATTTGGTCCATCAGAGTGTGGTTCAGATTTTAGAAACTAACAGATTGTGTCTAATGCTGACAGGCACACGTTCCTCTAAACTTAGATCGGTAGCTTGATTAAACCAGAAGGAAAAATGAATTGTTACCATTTTAAATAGTCTAAGTTAAAGGCCTTTTTTTTTCCAAATGCTATTTAAAATCTTCCCAGATTTGAATGCTATTGGAATCAAATACTCAATTTAGGAAAGAAACCTGAGATACTCTAGGGATGTTTGTTTTTAAGTTACTATTGTTCCCTGGAACTGTTTGATCATATTATGGTTGGCCTTGAAGAATCTCCATATAAATAGTAGATATCCATTATTTCAGATGAAATTAGAAATGAGAAATACCACCAAACTTCCTGAAAGCACAATCTATGCTTGTTATTTCTACTTATTATCATCACATTGCTGAAAATAGTGAGAGCTATCCTGCCTGCCTTTTGAGATATTTGTCTGAGGATCAAATGAATGGTTGATGAGAGAATTTGGGTAAACTCTAATTCACCTATTGAATTGTGTTAGTAAAGTGAAAACACCGCCTTGCCCATAAATAATCTTCCTGACCCTTAGCCTTATCAGAGTGTTCCATCTCTCCTCTTCATAGAAATTGATTACAAATGCTGCCTTTTTACCTTTATCTTTAACAATTATATTAAAAAATTTTAAGATTTAAAATATAACTAATGAAATAAAAAGCAAGTGCTGCTTCTTTGAATCTCTTTTTTTGTCTAGCATTATTTTATTCTCTTCTAAATGTCTATTCGTATAGATGGGTATAGACATTTGGATATCTGTCCATGTGTAAATATATATGTGTTGTATGTATGTGGACCATTGTTATGGCAATTAGGACACTGTTCCCTTCCCATATTAGGGAAGTTTTCACCTATAATGTCTTCAAATATTTTTTTTCGGGCTCTTTCTCTTTCTGTTCTTCTGGGACCCCTATAATTTGAAGATTAGTGCATCTAATGTCCCAGAGGCCTCTGAGACTGTCCTCCGTTCTTTTCATTCTTTTGTTTTTGTTCTACTTCTTGGCAGTTATTTCCACCATTCTGTCTTCCAGCTCACTCATTTGATCTTCTGCCTCAGTTATTCTGCTGTTATTGGTTCCTTCTAGTGTATTTTTAACTTCAGTTATTGTATTGTTCACCATTGTGTGATCTTTAGTTCTAGGGCACTGGTCTTAAAGTGCCCTACCTCTCTGCTTCCTTTTCTTTTTTCCTTAGCCTTCTTTTCTCCTCCACCCACCATGCCTGTGAAATATAGACATTCCCTAGATTTCTGCACTGTTTGTGTTGCCTCCTTTGTCTGTTTTCTTCATTCATTCAACGTGTATTTATTGAGCCAATGGGAACCTAAGAATGCATGTGATTTGCTACATTTCATGTAGTCAACAAGTCCTCACCCAGGGGAGCTTACAGTCTAGAGGGGGAGATAGATGATAAGCAAGGGACAAGTGCATAGGGCACTTGCTGATTGCGACAGGAGAGATAAAGAACACAAACACGGTCAATTAAGTAGAAGTAAATAACAAGGGATGGCGAAGAAGGAAAGTCTCGAAGAAAGTGACGTCTGAACTGAGATCAGGAGGGTTCAGGTGAGTCAGTGGTCTGAGGACCTACGATGGAATGCTTCTAGTAGGAGAATAGCGTGAACAGAGGCCCTGAGGTAGGAAAGACTGGGACGTGTTTGTGGATCTGAAAGATCAGTGTGGCCAGAACAGAAGGAGACGGAGGGGAGGTGGCAGGGGATGAGGTTGAGGAGGAAGACAGAGGCCAGATCATGCAGGACCAATCAGGCTATGTATAGAATTCAAATAAGAGCAATGGGAAGCCTTGGAGGAATGTATGCAGATAGAGTTTGAGATTAATAACAATTTCTCTGATTTCTGTATGTAAAATACATTGAGGAATTACAGAAACAGAGAAACCTGTTAGAAGGCTGAAAACTCATTTGGAGATAGCTGCAGCTGTCTGAGAAAGAAACCCAAGATTTGGACTACCTTCATGATATAGATGACGCCCAAATCCATGTTTCTCGTTCAGGTCTCTTTTGTCTTTGAGTGGTTCTCAAAGTGTGGTCCCCATACCAGCAGCACTGGCACATGTGAGCTTGTGAGAAATGCAAACCCCAACCTGTGTGCCCCACCCCAACCTAGTGAACCAGAAATTCTAAGCTCAGGACATTGCCTTTAACAGGCTCACTAGGTGATTCTGAAGCATCATGAAGTTTAAGGACTGCTGCCCTAGGCCAGTGGTGACGTCAGAATTGCCTACAGTGCTGCTGAGAACACACATCGCTGGGCCCCACCACAGCATCTTCAGCAAAGGGGAAGATGTCAAGAATTTGCATTTATACCAAATTCCCAGGTGATACCAATACTGTGAATCTAGGGACCACACTTTGAGAATCCTCCACCTCCCAACTGACACCTCCACCTACCCCACCAATACCTTAAAATTCAGCAAGTGCAGAACCAGATTCATCCATGCACAGACACACATCACCCTCCACAACCAGCTTTTGTTCTGCCTTTCCTTCTCGCCATCAGCATTCTTATCGTCCAAAGCTGTGATCAGTGTGTCTATCACTGCTCTTGCACCTGTCATTCTTTCTCACCTCCTTTATCAGTCAATTTCCAAGTCCTAAAGGTCTTAGTTCCACGTTGTCTTTCTCATTTGTTCACTCTGTTTCGTCGCCACCTGCTTTAGGTTCTTACTGTCTCCCCTGGATTACTGTTCAAATGTGTTAACTAATTACCCCTCCTGGCTCTCCCAATAATTAACCAGTGAATCATGTCTCCCAGGATGGAGACCAGGAAAGTCTCTAGGTGGTCTTATCAATCTAAAACTGTGAGGCTATTTCAGAGTTTCTCACCTTGCATAGACATTAGAAACACCCAGAGCATTTTTAAAACTACTGATTACCAGGGCATAGTTCCACAGATTAATGGGTCTCAATGGAGACACTGACATCAGTTTTTTAAAGCTGTCTTGGGAACTAAGACCCACTGGGATATGCTGAAGCTTTACAACAGAGGAAAAGTCTGGCACTCCATCACTGACTGGATGTAGGGACTGAAACGAGGTCATAAGGTGAGAAATAACTCTGAGTAAGGTCATAACATAAGGTGCTAGGAGACTGGTGAGGCACTGTCAATGGAACGGGGAATTCAAAGGGAAAAACTGATATTTTGGAGGTGAGAGGTTGCCTGGTCTGGGCATATTAGTGCAAGGTACTAGCAGAGCACCCACATGGAAATGTCACTAACGAAGCTGGAGTGTGAGCCTGGAGCATGCAGAGTCTGTTCCAAAGATGACTGGAGAGTTGTTTATAAAGAAGTGATCGTGGAAGGTGCTGGGGCAGATGAAGACCTTGAGAGAGAGGGTAGAGGCTTTGCTTCCCAGTGTGGGTCTCCAACCATGTTAAAATAACCTGGGCTGCTTCTTAAAATGCAGATTTCTGAGGCATCTTCCTCCAGAAACGCTGATTCACTAAACCTGAGTTAGGTCCTGGGGATCTGGATATTTGCTGACTCCTAAGGCAAGGGCAGGAGGAGAGGGGGATGACAGAGGATGAGATGGCTGGATGGCATCACCGACTCGATGGACGTGAGTCTGAGCGATGGACGTGAGTCTGAGTGAACTCCGGGAGTTGGTGATGGACAGGGAGGCCTGGCATGCTGCAGCCCATGGGGTCGCAAAGAGTCGGACACGACTGCGCGACTGAACTGACTATAAGGCGGTGGCAAACTGTGAGTGCTTCTGCTGTTGTTGCTGTTGTTCACTCACTAAGCGGTGTCTAACTCTTTGCGATCTCATGTAATGCAGCAGGAAAAAAGACAAGGTGCAAGGACAGAAACGTGAAGAACTTCTATGTTGGAGGATGAGCATTAAAAGAGGGGCTAACACAGACAAATATGACATTGTATCATTTATATGTGTACTCTTTAAAAAGTGATACAAATGGACTTATATGCAAAACAGAAATAGACTCAGACACAGAAGGCAAACTTATGGTCACCGTTGGGAAGAAGGGGAGAAAGGGATAAAAATTAGGAGTCTGGGATTATAACAGATTCATCAGTTCAGTTCAGTTCAGTCGCTCAGCCGTGTCTGACTCTTTGCAACCCCATGAATTGCAGCATGCCAGGCCTTCCTGTCCATCACCAACTCCCAGAGTTCACTCAGACTCATGTCCATCGAGTCCGTGGTACCCTCCAGCCATCTCATCCTCAGTCATCCCCTTCTCCTGCCCCAAATCCCTCCCAGCATCAGAGTCTTTTCCAATGAGTCAGCTCTTCGCATGAGGTGGCCAAAGTACTGGAGATTCAGCTTTAGCATCATTCCTTCCAAAGAAATCCCAGGGTTGATCTCCTTCAGAATGGACTGGTTGGATCTCCTTGCAATCCAAGGGACTCTCAAGAGTCTTCTCCAACACCACAGTTCAAAAGCATCAATTCTTTGGTGCTCAGCCCTCTTCACAGTCCAACTCTCACATCCATACATGACCTACTACAGTATGTACCAACAGGTACCTACTACCATATATACAAAGAGATAAACAACAAGGTCTTACTGTATAGCACAGGGAACTATAGTTCATATTTTATAATAATCTAGAAGGGAAAACTGAAAAGATACATATATACACATACCATGCATGCTAAGCTGCTTTAGTCGTGTCTGACTCTTTGTGACCCTATGGACCATAGCCTGCCAGGTTCTTCTGTCCATAGCATTCTCCAGGCAAGAATACTAGAGTGGGTTGCCATGTCCTTCTCCAGGGTATCTTCTAGACCCAGGGACCGAACCCCGGTCTCTTATACCTCCTGCATTGGCAGGCAGGTTCTTTACCCCTAGTGCCATCTGGGAAGCCTAAAAATATATAAATATATATATAATATATATATGAGAATTCCAGAAAAATATCTACTTCTGCTTTATTGGGTCACAAACGGTCAGACACAACTGAGCACACACACAATAATGGAAACAAAATGGACAGTTCATAAATACAGAGTTAACGAAGGGATGATTTGTGCCTGGATTTGACCAATTAGATATGCTTAATTTATTGAGGGAGAGAAGGTTTTTTAAGTGGCAGTTTCTTGAGGCATATTAAGATACTTTTTTCTCCAATGGGAAGAAAGCAGTTGGTAGATTGTCATAATCCTTGTATTCAAGTTTTCTGAGTAGCTTCAGCAAATGTTACTGCAGATGAATGCCAGAGGGTTAAATTCTAAGTATCTGGGCCTTTTTTTTCTTTCTTTTTTTTATTTTGGGAGAATGGCATTGAAACCTGTGTCTGGGCCTTTCGAACTAGCACAGGCACCTTATAAAAGAAAACTTACCGTGGTGGACTTAGTTATAGCGATGATGCATTTCTGCCAGCAGAGGCAAGGCTGTGAGGTTACACTGGACTGGGCTTCATCCTCTTTGTGTCTAACTCTTCAGCGACCCAGACGCTTGGCTCCCATATACAGGAACCCAAAGTCATTAACTTTGTTTTAGGATATTTTTTTTTCAAGTGGGAATATTTTGACACCTCAGAAATTTTATGTGTAAGTGATAGCTGAACTATAATTATTCAGGTGAATTATAACTCAGAAGAGTGAAAAGAAATTCAGAAATAAGAACAGAGCCACTGAAACTATACTGGAAATCACAAAGAAGGAAAATAGTACCAGAAAACTGGAAACAGGCAGATCTTAAGAATGGGGAAGTGGGGAAGGGGGTGGGCGGGGAACTATCACCATCAAGCCTGATGTTAGCCTCATCAAATTTCTGAAACAAATTAATTCAGCATGCATAGAATGTATGCCTTCTAGATCTCATGTACTTTATAAAAGTTGGAGAATGAAGCCGTAATTCTTAAAAGCCAAAATGAAATTGCTAAGTAGTCCGAAATGTCTTCTTTAAATCTAAGGATTGTCATGTTCACTTACCTCTGAAAGTACTCCCCAGCCGAGGGGCCCTATGTTGGAGCGTGTTCCCTGCACAGTCATTCTCCTGAGGGTCCCCATCAGAGAGTGGGCTCAGGCACACCTCCCCTCTCGGTGCTCCCTCAAGTCTGTACACACACCTCTTCCCTGAAGACCAGTGTCCAGAGGGAAGAAATCACAGCCCACGTCTGACTGCATTGCTCTCATCCCACCATTTTACAAAATGAAGCCACCAAAAGCAAATTTAGATTCCTTCAGAGACTCAAATTACTATATAGGGTCAAAGAAACATACATTCTCAAAACTAGTTTAGTTGATTGTTACAGCACCCAAACATCTGCTTCAAAACATCTGCTTTAAATAAACATTTGAAGATGAATGTGTCTACTGTAATGTATTGATTTTTTTCCCTTTTGGTGGCAGTTAAGTCAGTGAAACTAAGTGATAGGATAACGTGAATCTTCTTTATGGAGCAGTATCTTTAAGGACAAAAACATTTTTGTATTGTATAAAATGATATAAAGGTTTTTTCCTGTTAAGTTGTGTCCTATTATAGAAACAGAGATGAAAGAGACATTTCTATGAAATAATTTTAGAAACAGAGGGAAAAATTAAACCTTCCAACCTTCTCTATGATTGGAACATAGTTGCCCAAAAATATGTCAGTTCAAATCTTCACAGGAAAGATTTGGTACAGTTCTCACTATTTCTGTATTCATGTATATAAAAAAGATCTTCTATAGTTTATATGTATTTCATTTTTAAATTGCTAAAACCGTCCCACATGGTAAAGAAATGAGAGGAAGAATGCAATGATTTCTTAAGTTGTGGTTTTTGACAATGAGATATGTCTCCTACCAGCATAGCAAATAGCTAATAGCCTATCATAAATTCATTTGTTTTAAGACAGACTCCCCTGATAACAGAGGTCAATAGTTCCACAGATGAGTTCAGAATACGGTCTAAGGTTCTGAAACTCCTTGTCCAGAAAAGAAAAACAATCATGTGAAGTGAGCTATATTTCAATAAATGTAACAGAAAGATATTTACCCTAACAATAATTTAAAATAATGAAATAAGTAAATAGAACAATTTTATTTTCTCCTTTTCGTTTCCAAAATCAAATGACTCAGAAACCATCAAGCTAAGAACCTGATCACAGAGCAGCAGAAAAAGTTGATAAGCCCCCAGTTTCAGGCTCTGTTCTAGAAGTCAAAAAATGTGCTCTTCAAGTCATGACCGGGGACAGGATAGTTAAGGACATTTTGGCTGAAATAACAGTTCCTGGCTCATTTTAGTCTGATCAGTTAAGCCGCCTGTGAGCGTCCACCAATCTGAGTCAGTTAATTCAATAAGCACTCTTATAGCACATGCATGCATGCTAAATAGCTTCAGTCATGTCCAGCTCTTTACAACGCTATGGGCTGTAGCTTACCAGGCTCCTCAGTCCATGGGATTCTCCAGGCAAGAATACTGGAGTGGGTTGCCTTGTGGGATTCCCCTCCTCCAGGGATCTTCCTGACCCAGGAATCAAACCCAAGTCTCAAGTCTCTTGCATTGACTGGTGGGTTCTTTACCACAAGCACCACCTGGGGAGGCTCAGTCTTACACAAATCATGTCCTTTTTCCCCAGAGTCTATTCCCCCTTTGAGAGGGTCCCATCAGGAGGACCCTTTTAAGACACAAAGCTGATCACATCCGTTCCCTGCTCAGAGCCCCTACTGTGGCCTCCAGAGCCCTGCGTGCTGGGGCCCTGGACCGCCCTCCAGCCTCACCTGCTGTCTCCCTTCCTTCGGTCATTCCACCCCGGTCACTCCAGCCTTCTGGCAGGTTCTGGACCACGCCAGGCACCCTCCCTCCTCGGTGTTCCGTTCTCCTGTTCCCTTCACATAGGTCCCTGCATGGCTCAGCCCTCTGCTGAAATGCCCTCTCAGCAGAGAGGTCTGCCCAGCCATTGACTGTCTGACCTGTAATGATGGCCCATCTCCCTGACAAGCACTACCCGTGGTTCCCTCTCTACTCCCTGTCTAGCTTTTGTATTAAAAAAATTTTAAGGTGAACTTTTTTTTCAATTTTTATTTTATTTTGGGGTATGGTTGATTTACAACGTTGTGTAAGTTTCAGGTTACAGCACCGTGGTTCAGCTATGCATATACATATATCTATTCTTCTTCAGATTCTTTTCCCATATAGGTTATTCCAGAATAGTGACAGATATTACAGAATAGTGATAGATTCTTGTGGGTTATTTATTTTATATGTAGTAGTACTAATTTATCCCTCCCCCCACCTTTACCTTTTGGTAACCACGTTGGTTTTCTATGTCTGTGAGTCTGTTTCTGTTTTGAATAGTATGGGAGTTCCTTAAAAAACTAAAAATAGAGCTACCATATGATCCTGCAATTCCACTTCTGGGCGTATATCCCAAGAAAAGCATAATTCAAAAAGATACATGCATCCCTACGTTCACAGCAGCAGTATTTACAATAGCCAAGACATAGAAGCCACCTGACTGTCCACTGACAGACAAATGGATAGAGAGGTTTATACATAGCTTATACATAGTGTAGCTTATACATAGTATAGTATACCATATACATAGTATAAGCTATTAGATGATTTATTGTAAAATAGGTAATTTATTATATTTCTTCTTTTGCCTGCTTTTTGATGAGAGATTTACAGAAATTTTTTACAAAACAAGGTTCTCTAGAGTTGCCCTTGGCATTTATGGTCTAATCATATTCATACTGCATAACATAATCATATTGCATTTTTAACAGCTAAATGAATTCCATAAGAAGAGAACCATACTTACTCTCTATCCTCTCTGCTTGAAACCCACAGACGTCTTGCTGGAAACGCTCTGACATACATTCCCAAGGGAGCATTTGCTGGCCTTTACAGTCTTAAAGTTCTGTAAGTAAACCGAGTATTATTTGTTATAGTTCTGACTTTAGTGTCAAGTGGATGCTAATTAATTTGTAAAGACTGAGTTCCTCTAATAAACCATTTAGAGCCATGGGATAATTTATCTAAATTCTAGCTGCATTGGTATCATAGAACCATGTATCTGGCTGGGTTCATGTGTGAAAAACCTCATCTCTCCTTTTCTTACCTTAATATCAAAAATGTATTTGCCCCTAAATAACCAGCTTATCAACTCCAACTTGTGAAAGAATATTTCCCTTTCTTTTTTGTGCTATGAAGTTGGGATGAGTTTCTTGAGTCATTCTGATTCAAGTGAATAAACTACTATTATGCTTCTAATCTCAAAGAAAGGCAGTGCCAAAGAATGCTCAAATTTAGTAAATGCATAGTAAAAATGAGTAGCTTTTTAATTGAAAAATGTTAATTCATTAAGACTTGTAAGAAATGGGCTTTCTTACTGTCTAATGTCCAACTTCCTAATTTTCTATCAGAAAACTCTTTATTATTGGTACCTTCTTCTTCTAGTACCCATAGTTTAATTTTTCAGTTTATTCTGTGTAGGAAAAAAGGGAACGTTTTAGAGGAAATAGATAACACAAGTTGAAAGCTCTACCAAGAAAGTCTTATTTCAGAGAAAATAAGCTGCTTTTATTTCATTTCTTTATTTTTTAATTTTTTTTAATTTATTTATTTTAATTGGAGGTTAATTACTTTATAATATTGTATTGGTTTTGCCATACATCAACATGTATCTGCCATAGGTATACACATGTTCTCCATCCTGAACCCCCCTCCCTTCTCCCTCCCCGTACCATCCCTCTGGGTCTTGCCAGTGCATCAACCCCAAGCATCTATTTCCTTTCTTTTAGATAAATGTTATGAATGCTAAAGAAGCATTTGATATATTTCTGCTTAATGGAAACTGCATTTCACTGACCTAAGGGATACACAGACTATTTTAAAAAGCAATTTTATTTACATTTAGTATTTTGTTAAAAGTTAAATTTAAAAGCAGAACTTTTATTTAGTCTTGATCTACTTGAGTGATTGGGTTTGGTCTCCCTACCCTTGAATTATTTTTACCATTATGTAGGAAGATTTTTAAGTTGTCATACAGCCAAATCCTTACGTTAAGTCTCATAAGGTAAAATTTAGGGCTATAGCCCTGATTCTAATGTGCCTGTATTTCCATGAATCTGCCAAAATATTTGAAACCATTCAAAATGCATTAGATACATCGAGTTTAGATAGAACAACTAAGATGTTTTTCCTATATTGAGCTAGGTACCACTAAGTATTTTGATGACTTGTTAAATTATATTGGAATCAATTATGTTAATCTCTGAACAGAATACATATTGGATACACTGAACTAGAGAGTGTGTGTGTGTGTATGTGTGTACATGCTTGCACATGTATCACTCAAAGTGTCATTGAACAAATTATTGCTGGAAATACAAAGATCAGTAAGTATGGCCATGCCCTCAAAGAGCTTACAATCTCGTGGTAGCTTGTGGGATCGAGATAGTGTGACCAAGACAAACAGATCGCTCTGGTTCTATGGAACTGCGAGGAAGAGACTCTTTCTAGTTTGATGGTTCAGATTCTATTTCCTCAAAGAGCTGTTTCTCCAAAGAGATGACCTGGGACCCAGGCCTTGAAGCACAGCTAGGGACTAACCAAGCACATTAGGTGGCTGATTGAGGGGGTAATATGCACAGAGACACAGGCAGGAGGAACCGAGGACAGCCAGCCCTGAGCAAGTGGTGCTTGAGCATTCGGGACAAAGTGGAAAGGAAATGAAGATGAGAAAGGGTCCTGGTCGCAGGGATCCTGTATGTCATGTCAGAAAAGCTTGGACAGTATTGTGTTCTGAGCAAGATGAGAAGTCATAAAAAGAGATGGAAGCAAAGGACAGACACTTCAGACTTTGCACGACAGCTGCGTCACTGTCAGCGAGAGGGTGATTCAAAAGGAGCAAGACCCGTACCAGGAATTCTATTCACTCTTCCCTTTGTTTTACTAACTGAAAGACAACAAGCAAATTCAGGTGTTAAATATTTGGAAAGGATTGGATTAGCCAAAAAATTGATTGGGATTTTCCCATACGATGTAATGAAGAAACCCAAACATTTTGGCCAACCCAATATGTAGTGTTAAGCAATGGTTCTCAACCACGGGCATCACACCTGCCACAGAAGGTTTTGGAAATTTGGGGAGGCATCTTCAGTTTTCCAGATGACTCATCTGTAGTCAGTTGTCCTGCGATGTGCCGCTCAGCCCAGCATAAAGAACCCCTCTGCATTCCTTTTGACTTCTGACTGTCCCTCCACACCAGACATCAATCAGTAACACTCCCATGGGCTTCCTGGTGGCTCAGTGGTAAAGACTCTGCCTGCCAGCGGAGGAGACACGGGTTCAATCCCTGGTCTGGGAGGATCCCACGAGCGCGGAGCAGCTAAGCCTGTGTGCCAGAACTACTGCATCTGTGCCCTACTGAGCCCACTTGCTGTGCTTGAAGAGCAGCCCTCACTCCACAGCTAGAGAAAGGCCCTCGAGGCAGAAATAAATCAAATAAATAACAGCAACAGAAGAAACTGTCATATGTAATAATACTGAGAGGTTTTACCAAAAGTTCTGCATAAGTATAATAGTCTGTACTTGAAAAATTAAATGAAAGAAATATAGTCTCTCAAAAATCATTGAATAAGTAACACAGTTTGTACATCCTGTGATTTCTACCCACATACATGTTTGAAAATGTATTAGTGCAATAGAATTACCTCAGAAATCACAAAACAAATTAAAGATATATAACTGTGAAGTTGTAAAACATCTTAAAAAATCATTAAATTTGCAGAGAAATGTGAAACACAGGGTTCTCATTGAATTTCATTAACAAAGTTTGCTTTAGAACTATTTCACATTATGGCCTTTTAAAATGTTGAGAGCACAAGCATACAAAATGTATGCTTGATGACTATATAATGGTTTATTTCTGGGTGGCCTGTTGCATATTTAATCTTACTCTTCCACTACCCAGCTTCTATGACGGCAGTATCATGACTGTTTCTCTTTTCCAATTTAGCCTCAATTCCCTGCTGTCTGTGGTGGGATTTGCCCTCTAGGGCCTCTTGAAGTACTAAACACAGATGCTCACCTCAGCATGTGATGGAACTTTAGACAGGCTGGGTGTTCTCTGTGGTATTTCAGTCCTGTCTTGTAAAAGAGAGAGGATTATTTTGATATCACTCTTGTCAATAAGAAGCATTCATTTGTGAGAATCTCCGTGCTCATTTGTGAGAAGGTAATATGTCTTGGCATGTTATCTTTATTTTAATAAAAGTTATTTCCTTCTTTCCCATGAAATATAAAGGAAGCATATTCTGTTATGTCTTAACTGTAGATTTTAGTCTAGTATCCATTTAGACCTCTACTCTCATTTCCCTGTTCTTGGACGGAATAACTTCTGATCATGTATTTTTCTCATATCCAACCATCTTCATTAAAAACAGAGGCAAGCATCTGACTCTTTCGTAGAAAGACCTTCTAAGATAGTCACATCTGAGCATCACATATATAATGATACATATATCCCCTTATTATAAATTACTTCTATTTCTCCTTTATAATGCAGTTAAAGCAGTATATTATGTTGATTCTTTTCCTTTAAAATGATGTGTGTAGATAGCTCTATCTTTATGAACTTAACAGATGAAGCATTACAAAATATTTGGTTTTAAAGGGAAAATTGGGTCCAATAAGGTTGCAAACCACAGTACTAGAGGTAAAATGCTGAGCAAAGCAGTTATAAAGTCCAAAAGTCATCGGAAGGAAGAAATAATTGATTATACTGAGGCGTGGTGAGAAAGGTAATACACAAGTAATATTCATCTCGGGCTCTGACCAATATAAGGAAGGCAAAAAGAAGGCAGCTGGTAAAAGGAGGAGAAAGATAGTAGTGATTCAGTCCTAGAAGATGGGAAATAAAGACCCCAACAACCCTTCTTGGTGAGACCTGTTTATATCAGAAATCTTGTTATTGTGAGCTCTGAAAGATTGTTAAAATTTAAGATGACTATTCCTGTAAATATAGGTCTTCATAGAAATTAATCATTGGTTTGGTATTGCAAAAAACCCAGTCGCGTGGAATTCTGAACCAGGCTCCCCTCAACAAAGGCTCATTCTCTGTGTAAGCCATTCGTCAAGCAATGGCTTGTCCTCTTTTGCCACCAGCACCAGAACCAAAGCCAAATGGAAGGAATGGATAAAACTAGCCACAGGAGTGTCACAACTAGCCAGTGTTCTCTGATTCCAAAAAAAGACCCTGGAAACTACTTGAAATCTAAACACGGGGCAAGTAGGCAGAGAGAATACCTAAGGATCAAGCCAGTATTACAGAGTACCCTTTCAACATATAATTTCATCTCTCTTACTTCACTGTACCTGTACCTGATCTTATTTAGTGCTGTTGACCAAAAAAAATTTATTGTTAAAGTAGTTTGGGGACGCTATAATGTAATTGTGAATATTTTAAAACTCCTAGGGGAAAGAAATTAAGAAAATATAAAGTCATCCTTTGTCTCTAGAGAACGTGTTTCATTTTCTTTTCTTACCCATATGTGAATGATAAAAATGAAGTTGTAAGTACCTAAGCCCTTACTCAGTTAATGGTAAATTCTGCTTATATTGACTGCACTGAATAAAGGATTATTTATAAAAGAAATCAGCAGCTGTGTTGTGAATGCACTCTGTTTTAATTGTACTCCACAGTGCTATAAACCCTTTGTTTTGTCTCCCACTGGAATATCTTAAACAAAAACAGAATTTTCTAATTAGCTCACTGGAGACTTGTAAGTCTTTTGTTTGGTCATTTGAAAGTAATTAAACAAAAGTTATTTATTTAGGGAGAGATCAGAACTTAAGTGATTTTTTTAAATTGTATTTTTGGTGTTTTACTGATAGATATGGTAGAAAATTAAATTGCAGGGAGGTAGCTCAGGGTAGCTTTAAAAGTCATCATTAGTAAAGTTTGTTTAAGTTCCATTTTCTGAAGTCAAATATATAAAACTACCAAGAAAGTTTGCAACTATGTAGTGAAGAAAAGCTATTTAAATATCTCTTATCCTCTACTCCAATTTTCCAATATTTTAGAAAGACAACATTATAAAAGTTTCAGTATTTGGTTAGCAAAGCATAGGAGGACAATTCAATACATACTTTGACCAGTAACATTTTACCTACAAAACTTAGACATCATTTAATTCCATTATCTGTATCTTATCATTTAAATTTAGCACACAATTAATGAGGCATTTAGAAAACATTTTTGTCAAGTTAAAATTATGTCATATATTAAAACTGCTTGGAAAGGTATAAGATAACATAGAAATGTAAACTATTAATATTTAGGTAAATTATGCAAAGTACAGCATTTGAGCTACAATTTTCCCAGTTCTCTAACCAGTAATTAAAGTGTGAGTTCTCTCTAAATCTTGACCTTGTTCTTAAAGAACCAATATATTTTGAGACTTTTGATTTATGAAATGTTAATTGAATGCAAGATTAAAGTTATGAAATTACTTGTTTAAAACTACTAGATTACAAGTGACAGAATTATATTTCTTAGAAAACTGAATCTCAGTCCCAGTGAGAAAAGCATAAATTTTATGATCTCCAAATGGCTCAGATGGTGAAGAACCCACCTGCAATGCAGGAGACCTGGGTTCGATCCCTGGGTTGGGAAGATCCCCTGGAGGAGGGCATGACAACCCACTCCAGTATTCTTGCCTGGAGAATTCCCATGGACAGAGGAGCCTGGCAGGCTATAGTCCATGGGGTCTCAAAGAGTCTGGCATGACTGAGTGACTAAGCACAGCAAATATTTTTCACCTCTTATTCGATATGACCTTGCTGCTGCTGCTGCTAAGTCGCTTCAGTAATGTCCGACTCTGTGCGACCCCATATTCGGCAGCCCACCAGGCTCCGCCATCCCTGGGATTCTCCAGGCAAGAACACTGGAGTGGGTTGCCATTTCCTTCTCCAATGCATGAAAATGAAAAGTGAAAAGTGAAGTCGCTTAGTCGTGTCCGACTGTTAGCAACCCCATGGACTGCAGCCCACCAGGCTCCTCAGTCCATGGAATTTTCCACCTAAGGTTACTGGAGTGGGTTGCCATTCCCTTCTCCAGGGGGTCTTCCTGACCCAGAGAATAAACCCGGGTCTCCTGGACTGCAGGCAGATTCTTACCG
Source organism: Aepyceros melampus (assembly GCA_006408695.1). Lineage (NCBI taxonomy): Eukaryota > Metazoa > Chordata > Mammalia > Artiodactyla > Bovidae > Aepyceros > Aepyceros melampus. Next base: position 22,489 of record SJXQ01009011.1, read on the forward strand.
TGCAAGCTACCAGGGAAGCCCTAGCATATATGAAAGTATAATAAATGCCCTCATTTTAACCTTCAAACACCTTGTCAATCAGATGATATCATTCTATTCCCATTGCACAGATTAAAAAAAAAAAAAAACACCAAGAATCAAGAAAGTTAAATGGTTTGTTTGCCAAGACTCAGAACTAGTCCTCATCTCCAAGCTCAAGACAGCCTCAAGTTCAAGTGAACATATTCTTAGAAATACTTAGCAGAGTATAGCGTGGTTCTTTGTGTGCGGTGCCTTGCCTCGCAGCACCAACGTCATCTGGGAGTTTGTTGGAAATGAAAATTCCCTGGCCCCTACCCAAACCTATTGAACTAGGAACTTTGAGGGTGGGGGCCCAGCAAACTGTTCTAACAAGTCTTCAATGAATTCTGATGACCCCTAAATTTGAGAACCACAGGCATAGAAGTTTTTTTATTGGTCAATTTTCTCATTAATTAAAACGTTACATCCAGTTCAGCCTCACTGTATCATTAGTTTGGAGAAGAGGTTTAACAATTCACACACAAAGGGCCAACCTTTATTGAATACCAGGCAACAGGCATTGTTCTATGTACTTTCACTTATTAGATCATCACAATAAGCCCTGGGGGGTGAGTATTATTACTGATCACTGAGATGTGGAGAGATTGAATGATTTCCCTGAGGCCATGGGAAAGAGGTAGTCAGATCCAAGAGCCCAGGCTCTTAATCATACTGTATAAGGCATACAACCTGAGAATGTATACATTTATTCCTCAAGAGAATGCTGCAAGAGCCAGTGGAAAGTACATCAGGCTTTGGAGTCAGAGTGCCTGCAAAATTAGTGTTATAAACGTTTATGAATAAGGTAGCAGGGTATGACATCTAATGAAAATTTTTTCCATGCTGTTTCCCACTAGCAATGATATGTTTCACTTCCTTGTTGCCAGGTGTTTCCATTCTGTAATCCCCGTGTTCTGGAAAGAACTATTGCAATAGTTCAGAACTGCATTAGTTCACAAAGCAATAGTTCACAAAAGCATTTAATTTATATCAAAATATGACATGTAAGAAGGAGGAATATCTTTAATAGCCTCCTACTGTTACCCTTCCCTGGTAGCTCAGCTGGTAAAGAATCCACCTTCAGTGCAGGAGAACCAGTTTGATTTCTAGGTTGGGACGTTCCCCTGGAGAAAGGAGAGGCTACCCACTCCAGTATTCTTAGCCTTCCCTGGTGACTCAGATGGCAAAGAATCTGCCAGCAATGAGGGAGACCTAAGTTCAGTCCGGGGTTGGGAAGATCCCCTGGAGGAGGGCATGGCAACCCACTCCAGTACTCCTGCCTGGAGAATCCCCATGGACAGAGGAGCCTGGCAGGCCACAGACCAGGAGGTCACAAGCAGTCAGACACGACTGAGCAACAAAGCACGCTATTATCCTGACTTCTGTCCTGTCTAATCTATTTGTCACCATGGTGATCCATTGGAAACATGAAGATCACACCATGTCCACTCACGTAAACCCTTCAAGGAGAGTCTCTCACCGCCTTAAAATAAGCCCTGCGACTCCTTCCCGAGACAGCCTTAGCTTGGCTCCAGTCTCTCGTGCTCACTTATCCCTCCTGGTGACACTGGTCCTTGCTACTCCTTTAACACGTCAAGCAAGCTCCAGCCTCAGGGCCTTTGAACTTGCTCTTCTCGCTTCCTCAGTAACTTCCCAGATGTTCAAATGTTTTGCTCCCTGACACCATTCTGGCATCTCCTGAAAAATCACCTCCTCAGAGAGATCTTCTCTTTCCACCTTTCGTATTAAACCCTCAGCCCCTTGTTACCATCTATGCCAAATCCATGGTGCTCACTTTGGCAGCACGTATACTAAAATTGAACCAATACAGAGAAGATTAGCATGGCCTGTGCACAAGGATGATCCCCAAATCCATGTTTTGTTCTCTGTGTGTGGTACCTGTCACTTGCCTCAAGTTATATACTCGTTTGTTAATTTCTAATTACCTGTCTCTCTGCATAGTACTTTAAGCTCTCCACAGCCAGGGTTTTGTCTGACACTCTGCTGTTTCCCTGACCCCTAGAACAGTTCCTGACGTTGTCATGCCAGATTGTTGACTATTGCTAACTGTCAGTAATGGTTTTCTCCATTTGTTTTGATGTGCAGTATGCTACAGAACAATCACCTAAGACAGGTGCCCACAGAGGCGCTACAGAACCTGCGAAGCCTTCAGTCCCTGTAAGTATAGTTGAAACTCCAGCATGTTCTCTGGGTCAGTTTGAGAAGGAGCACTGAAATGTCCAATGGACCATTTTAGTAAATTCCTTGGCTAGGGGCTGCAACAACGAAATTGTTCTTTGCACCCTCATTAAACAATATATATGGAAAACACCCGTGTTGGACTTTGGAGGTTCAGGGCAGAGACTTAATCAGAAGACCTGAAATGAAAAGCCTCTTGTATATGTTGGTATCAGGGCTTCCCACGTGGCTCAGTGGTAAAGAATCCGCTTGCCAATGCAGGAGACACAAGAGACGCAGGTTTGATCCCTGGGTCAGGAAGATCTCCTGCAGGAAAAAATGCCAACCCACTCCAGTATTCTTGCCTGGAAAACCCCATGGACAGAGGAGCCTGGCGGGCTCAGTCTGTTGGATGGCAAAGAGTCAGGCACGAATGAGTGACTGAACACACACATATGTTGGTATCCCCCCCGTATACAATATTTTGGTTTCTGAATTCAAATCAGGAATGATACTTTCTCCTTTTATTTAGAAAAATGAGAGTCAAAATCTAGACCGCTTGGCATCATCAGTTTATTCTGTGTTTAGATTATCAGAGCTGCCCTGTAATGCAATTTTGCTGACTCAAATAAAGGCTTAATTTTTTTAAAGTTTATTTTTAATTGATTGATTGCTTTACAGCATTGGTTTGATTTCTGTCACACATCTAACCACAGGTGTACTTTTGTCCCCTCACTCTTGAATCTCCATCCTTAATTTTTTAAGTTCCATATGTGCATCAGGGGGCCTCAATTCAGGAAGCTAAGATCTAATGGTATGTCTTAGGTCATACCAGGCAGGTCTACAGACCAGAGCGTACTCACCACCCCACACAGGGAGACAGACTAACTCCGAGGGTCCCACAGAAAACCAAACACACCCCAGATTCACACACCACACACAGGCACACTAACCCACACCCCAGTGGTGCTGGTGGTCCTTACTGTGAATCCACAAGTTTTCCATCAAGAGTTTCCACCCTCCTCTGATTTAAAGCCTCTGAATGAACAAAAATTGCTTATTCCTCACAGATAGAACTTTCTTACCAGCTAGATGTTTTGGAGCTTGAGTTATAAGCAATTGTTTACAGTGACTGCTTGACAACACTGTACCATGAGTACTTGACCAGTCAATGTCCACCTCATCAGAATGTATGTGTTCACAACATATTGCATGTTTTCCAGTATCCACATGTGTAATGTGTGCTTTCATCTTACTTACACTGAAGGTCCTCATCTGTCAAACAGAATACTGATTTCTGGCCTAGAAGGATGAGGGAAATAAATGTATAAAAAAAAGACAAATCAATATTGCAGACTTGAGTTGAACATCATGGTAAAGAATCCATTGGTTAATAATTACACATAGTTTACCTAATGCCTTTTACCAAGGTGACTCAAGAGAAGGAGGAACATAAGATGTCACTCTTCCTTTGATCTCTTTTTTTTTTTTAATGAAAGTAAATCTGTGCTGGAGACCATTTTAAGCTTTTGATTCCAGCCAAACAAAGTGACTTCCTAGGTTTTCACCAGCCTAGAGATAAACAAGCCCACAAGAGCCCCTTTGTGGCGTTTTCAGGAGCTCTGTGGTAACATCCTGTGTCACCCCCGCTTCTGTTGCACAAGCCTCTTCCTGAAGGCAAGCAGCAGCCAGAGCAGCAGAGCGCTGGAGCTGGTTGTCTGTGTCAGGGCGCAGGGTCTGGGGTGAGCTGAAAAGCGAGATCAGAGCAGAGGCCAGCAGGAACTTGAAACAGCTGTGAGGCAGGCAGAAGATGGGAGGATAAGGGTTTGTAACCGAAAGCCACCACAGCTGAAAGAAGACCACAGACAGAATACACGCCGAGGTGCACTCTGAGAAAGTGAGAACCACGAGTCTTTCTTCACTGGAGCTGCGCGGTGCCTCTCTGATCACGGTGTTCAGATTCAGTTTCTTCCCATCCAGCCATTTACTGTTCACCAGGTGTCTCTTGCACTTGGTGTCCGGTTCACAAAAACAATGGCGCTTGAAACCTTGTAAGGATGTGTTCGCTGTGAAAAAGCCGAGGGTTAACTTCCTAGTGGGATGCTGGCACATCCAGACTGAGGCATGGAGGCGGGTGGCTGGTCCCCAGTGCACGCTGGATTGTATCGCCCGTTATATGCTGTTTGTCCCAGGTCCCTTTGCCCAGCACACAACAGACCATGGAGGTGTTGGATGCTGGCAGTGTGTGCCGCTATGACACTTGTCTCACAGTTTTTGTAATACTTTGACCCAAGCATGAAGATTGGACAGAAGCGCATTATAAACTTTAACCACCAGCCACACAGACACCATACTGAACCAACCAAAGGCGTCCCTTACCCAGTTGGGTGATTTGAGCTACTATGAGCTGTTTTAAAGTTTTACTATTATCCCAGATGCAAGATGTTCTTTTGTTGTTGTTGTTTTTAAATTTTATTTATTTGTTAATTGAAGGATAATTGCTTTACAGAATTTTGTTGGTGTTTTAATAATATTTCTCCTGCTTCTTTCAAGCAGGAGAAAATAAAACCGGTTTGCGTCACATGGTCATTACAAACATGCTTTTCTTGTCCACTAGCCTGTTCGTCTACCATGCACACTTCACCCCCATGCTACATTCACAGCAATACGAGTAAGGAAGGAGGCAACGCCTGGCTCATCCGTGACACCTGGCAGGCTTCCATTCAGCTACCTGTCTGGCTTTTCTTAGACTACTGTCAACCCCTAGACCTCCACTTACACGTTTTGAAAACTATTTATTTGGCCCCGTGAGATCTTCATTGTGGCGGTGGAACTCTTCGTCGCAGCATGTGGGATCTAGTTCCCTGACAGAGATTGAACCCAGCGCCTCTGCACTGGAGCATGGAGTCTTAGCCATGGGGCCACCAGGGAAGTCCTGCTCACCCTTTTTCTAGTAGTTCCTTTTTTCTCTCTCTTGAATTCACTCTATTTTTCTCCACTTTATTATTTTCCCTGTTATTCATTCACTCTCGAAGAAGCACTCTGCACTTCCCAGGGGCTGGGAATGCATCACGCCTGTGCATTCCTGGCTTTGAAACTTCTGAAGTGAATTGTTGATTTTAGTTGCAGTGAAGAATTATCTGGAGAGTCTGAGAGCCTAGGGCTCACCCCAGACCAATTAAAATCAGAACCTCTGTAGGAGACCCAAACATTAGTGATTTCTAACCAGTTTAATGACATAGTTAAGTGGTTCTTAAGTGAGTATTGGGGAAAATGAGTATCCTGAGATGATTTGCAAATATCCTCCTGAACTCTTTCCAAATCTGAAATAATAACAAAGCCCATATTTTGCATTCCAATAAAGAACCCACCTGCCAATTCAGGTAGACATAAGAGACATGGGTTCGGTCCCTGGATCAGGAAAATCCCCTGGAGGAGGGCATGGCCACCCACTCCAGTACTCTTGCCTGGAGAATCCCATGGACAGAGGAGTCTGGAGAGCTGCAGTCCACAGGTTTGCACAGAATCGGATGTGACTGAAGCGACTTAGCACTCGCACACACGCAGTCACACACATAGCACACAGGAACTAATATGGGGCTTTCTGGGTGGCGCTGGTGGTAAAGAACCCACTGGCCAGTGCAGAAGACATAGGAGACTTCAGTCTTCAGTCTTCAGGTCACGAAGATTCCCCTGGAGGAGGGCATGGCAACCCACTCCGGTACTCTTGCCTGGAGAATCCCATGCACAGAGGAGCCTGGAGGGCTACAGTCCATGGGGTCACAAGGAGTCAGACACTACTGAAGCGACTTAGTGTGCACGCCCACATGAACTAATGTGAAATGAAAGTCAAGAGCCTTTTATTCCCAAAGTTGGCTTGTTTGTGCTTATTGAGATAGCTCACATCTCCCTATTTAGTCCTACTGACAGTCTGGGGTAGATGAAGTGAGGAGGCCACATGCGTATTATCCTGCTATCAAATGTGCCCATCGAACAGCAGCATCAGCACCTCCCATGTAGACTTGGCTTCACTGAACGAACTTAAGAAACTTGATACACATGGAAACTGGTAACCTACTGCGAGGAAGAAACAAATTGTACTCATGTTTCAAAGGATGTGATTTTCACTGGTTCCATGTAAACAGCAAATAGTTTGCCTTGTTCACAGTGAGAACACATAGGTACATTTGTGTTCTTTGAGCTCTCCTGATGCTTACAAACTGTTCAGCTAAAGAGTAAGAGGGCAAGTCCGTGTACCCGAGCCCAGCAGCCCGGAGCCTGCCTCTGTATAATACGTACCTTGTACACTAGGTTTCTGACATGCCAGTGACTGCCCAGACACCAGTTGGACTTTTTTGTAATGTAATCAAATATAACTTAATTTCCTTTGTTTCAAAGGATGTGATTTTCACTGGTTCCATGTAAACAGCAAATAGTTTGCCTTGTTCACAGTGAGAACACATAGGTACATTTGTGTTCTCTGAGCTCTCCTGATGCTTACAAACTGTTCAGCTAAAGAGTAAGAGGGCAAGTCCGTGTACCCGAGCCCAGCAGCCCGGAGCCTGCCTCTGTATAATACGTACCTTGTACACTAGGTTTCTGACATGCCAGTGACTGCCCAGACACCAGTTGGACTTTTTTGTAATGTAATCAAATATAACTTAATTTCCTTTCTGTTTTTTGGAAAGGAATAGGAAATGTAATCAGAATTCACAGTGAACTGGATTTCACCAAGAAACGTTTGGCATTATAGTTACTGGAGGACTAGGATCAGATTACAATGATTTGATGGGATCTCAAAACTTAACCCTCCCACATCCTCACATACATTGTTAAGAAATAGATCACTGAACAAAAATAAAATCATTGCTTCATTGGCTGACAGTCATTAATGATATTCAAGCATCTCCCTGTCATTAGTGATCAAAGACAATGACATATTCATGTCTGTCCGGCTAATATTAAATAGTATTAAGTACTATACTATTTGATATATGTTGATTTTCATGCCAACTCTGCAATAGCGAAACTAATTGTGGAAAATGCACGATTGTAAAAATCATGAGCTGGTAAATAGAAAATGAAAGGAGAATTAAACATGTCTTTAGTATTGTCTCTACTCTCCAATTAGCTGATAATCATCTTTAGAGTACAGACATTATTTTAAGACCTGAGCAGAGTATCTAACTCTTGCTGGAATATGAGCTGCCTGAGCACATCACTGTGACAGTGCCTTAAGGGCTCTGGACGCCCCCCTCCTTGAACCCCGTGAAACATCACTAACTTCCCCTTGACTCTTCAGAGTAGGGTTTTGCTACTAATAATCCAAAAAGAAAGTCAGCAGCAAGAGGAGGAGATGAGGAAGAAGAGGCAAGGCTCCCAGTGCTGAGCAGAAAGGAAGGCAAGCCTGCAAGCAGCAGCAGAGCCCCCCTGTCAATGGCCAGGAGCCTCTTGGGTTTCAGCCTGAGGATAAAGGAAGTAACAGAAGACGCGGGGTGTAAACAGATGAAAAGGAAGCAAAGGGAGGTGACCAACGGGATAAGATTAAAAGATCAAAAGGGTTAAAAAAAAAAAAAAAAAGCAATGGTTTTAGTATTAGTGACATTATTCCTTCCACTCAAATAGTGTCCAGAAAGAAATTTTAAGCTTACATAATTAAAATCCACCATGGTCTTGGTTTCGTTTTTCACAACAAGGCCGATACATTAGGTCTATCTTGGAATGGAGGAGCACTGGGAAGTTCTAGAGACGAAGACTTTTGGCTGTTGAGCTATCTGGAGTTCATTTCACCCACCACATGCAAAGCAGCCCCCAGTGAATTGTTCTGAGGAGAAAGGGTTTTGCCTTGTCCCCCTCCTCCCATTTAAACATTGGGAGAGGGGACTGCCCTGGTGGTACAGTGATTAAGACCTCACACTTTCAAGGCAAGGGTGCAGGCTCAAGCCCTGGTTGGGGAACTAGGATCCCACATGCCACGAGGTCAAGAAAAACAAACATGAGGAGAAAATTATTTTCACAGGCAAAGCCCTTTTTCCACAGAAAGAGAAGAGCTCACATTGGAGCCTTAGAATCAGATGAAAAACAAAAGCAAAATGTGAGCACTTTAAGCAAGACCTGAGGTGTGAAATACTATGATAACTGCTATTACAGGTTATCTACCAGTTCTATAAGGCACAGATTTGACAATCATATCAGGTAGGTAAATAACTGAAAGAGGACATAGATGTTATGGAATGAGAAGTAAAATCAGCTCTTTCATCTCGTGGTGTCACATAAAGTTTAGCTTTGAAAAGTAGGTTGGACTAGCGAGAAGCTAAAAGGATGCCGACTCTGGGAAGGGACACTGTGAATGGGGCGGAGTGTCCCCTTTTCTGGAATAATGGGGGCTGGATGAATTGTGAAAAGGCACATAAAGAAGCAGTAAAGTTTAGGAACAAGACAAGGATAGAATCAGAAATGCTCAAAAGCCGTTCATATTTATTCGAATTCTTACGTGCATCATCTCACTTCCCCTAAAATCAACCTCATGAGACGGGATCTGAGGCCACCCCTTCCTTAGTGATGAGGGAGGAGGAAGCTCAGAGGTGTTACTGAGCCTCCTGAAGGTCATTTGTCTTTTAATGGAGTCAGGCTACAGGGGAGTATGGGGTAAGACCTCTGGCCTTTCTGCCTTGAAAGTCTTACTATTTTATCACTATTCTGTCCTGCCTTCCTAAGAGAATCCACTGCAGAGAATGAGCACACGACAAAATGTGCTAACAAGAGGGGAAGGAGCCTGATGGGACACATAGTCGCTTAGGCATGTGGTTGTGGAGGTTCAGGAAAGAAATCCATACATTGATGACGGGAAGAGAACAATATTGATTCATGTGTGGGCCAGTCAGAGCTTTTTCAGTATTTTCCTGAGCATTTGGTTGTCTGTTCCCTCATTACCTGGGAGGTGGAACTTGTCTCCACTTTCCTGATGACGGAAACCATAGGTGAGAAAGGGAAACTTGTCCTTACTGCAAAGGGAAAAATTGATTAGACAAAGACAAGAGGGAAGAACTTTCCAGCAAAGGAAACAACATGTGCAAAACTTTGTAGTGAGGGTGTGGGGAGAGGGGAACTGGTCCATTGAGAATCAGAGACAAGATTAGCATGGCTGAAGCTGAAAGAGCAGGCAGAAGTGAAACAAGAACCTGGTGAGGCAGGTGGGGTCCAGATCCCTCGAAAGCACATTGGGACATGTCGTGGATTTTAGACTTTATTATAAAAGCAATGAGAATCCACTGGAAGATTTTGAGCCAGAAAAAGCATGATTGGATCTGTGTTAATGAAATAGTCTAAGAGAGAAAGGAGAAGTTTGTCAGGATGGGGGCAATAAAAATGGAAAAAGGGAAATGGATTTGAGAAAATTTCAGATAACATTACCAGTATGTGCTAATAAATTGACTATGACGAATGAAGGAGAAAGAGATGTAGATGTTTCCTAACTTTCTGATTTCTGTAATCACGTGCTTAATGAAGCTTGTCACTGAGATAAGAAATGCTATAGAGGACTATACTGAGGAGATGAGTTTGGTCTTGAACGTTTTCAAGACCAAGTGTCTTATCTGAAGAGGAACAACTCAGTAGAGATGTCACATAGGCAGTTTGAAATCCAGACCTGGATCTCAAAATTGAAATTTAAGTTAGGTCCTTCTACCATGCATTTCCTGTTCCTGAACACTTTATTGTAGTGATGTGATTGACTACTCTTTAGAAAATACGCTCCATAAAGATTGCAACATGGCTGCCTGGTTTATTGCCAGACCTCCAGCACCACGTACTGCACCTGCAAAGGAAGTGCCCACGAAATATTTGTTGAACTGAGCCAACACCTCAAGCTCTAACTGATGTTCTAAACAGCTGCTCAGGCTCAGCTGAGTCCCCCACTTTGACTGTGGCCTGCACTCACTGGTCTCCCTGGCCCTCAACTCACATCTCTGTACTCTGGTTTTCCTACTGCCCTTCCTGAGCTGTACATCCCACTGTTTCCTTGAAGAGTTTAGAAGTTGATCTATAAGATTTAGCTTTTCCATTGTTTTAACCCCATTGCAAGAACTCCCCACTTCAAGAGAAGGGTTCAGAGAAGAGTGATAAAATTAAGTCTCAGGTTGGAGAGATTTGGATAGGCAGGAGTAGAAGTTGTTACTGAAGACAAGGCTCAGAAGCACTGTGGGGAGCTTCCTTGGTGCCTCAGTGGTGAAGAATCCACCTGCCAATGCAGGAGACGTGAGTTCAATCCCTGGTCCAGGAGCACCCCACATACTGCAGAGCAACTAACCCGCGCTCCACAGCTGCCGGGCCTGCACTCTTGAGCCCAGAACCGCAACCGCTGAGCTCACACGCTGAAACGACCGAAGCCCACATGCCCTGGAACCCATGCTCCACAGCGGGAGGAGGCACCGCTCTCCTCAACCAAAGAGAAGCCCGCACAGCAATGGAGAGCAGCACAGCCAGAAGTAAACAAGGACGGAGCTGAGGAGGGGACTTGAATGGGACACGGAAATAAGAAACAAGATTGGCTAGGTAGGTGGATTCACTCTGAATATCAGAACAAAAAACTGGGATTTGAAAGGAATGGCAATGTGGAAGAGCTGTGGGTTCCTAAAACGGGGAAGAGCCCCATTTTAGGGAGACTCATCTGGCAGCAGCCTTCAGGATTAATCAAAGAGATAAGAGATCAAAGGCAAAAGGACCAGCTAGAGGCGATTGCATAATGCAGGTGTGAAGAGATAAACTTTACTAGGCAGTGGAAGTGGACAATCTTGGAGATGAAGATAAATGGAGAAACCTTGGAGAATGATTATCTGGAAAGCAATGGGATATGTAAAGATGACCCCCAGATTTCAGACTCTGCTGATAGCTGGGAGACTAATGATGCCCCTGACAAAAAGGAGGTCTTTGTTTTCTGTGGAGAAAAATGAAACAAAAGAAGTTAATACTCATCGTACTTTTGTCCTGGGTCATCTTCCTGTTAAAAAATTCACAGCAGTGGTAACCTCTGAGAAACTGAGCTGCTGCTGCAAGGGTACTGGAGTGGGGTGCCATCACCTTCTCTGGAGAAACTGAGCAGCTTCATGTAAATTAACTTTAAAATATGTGTCTCATTGGAATCTTGTACTTCCCAATGATACGAGAGGGACAGAAGTTTGATTCTGTAAGACACTTCATCTGGTATGAGATCACTTGTCTCATTCACTTTAGAGACAAGTCAGCTGACTAGTCTCTAAATTATTATACCTCCATAAACCTGTACACCTTCTCTCTCCCCAAGTTGGAGAGATGGAAAAAACCTTTTTACCTTTTCAGAGCTAATTCTAAAGCAATAATTTTTTTTTTCCTGGTTTGCATTAAGTTAAATAAGACGGACACAATTGCACTCATCTCACATGCTAGTAAAGTAATGCTCAAAATTCTCCAAGCCAGACTTCAGCAATATGTGAACCGTGAACTCCCTGATGTTCAAGCTGGTTTTAGAAAAGGCAGAGGAACCAGAGATCAAATTGCCAACATCCGCTGGATCATGGAAAAAGCAAGAGAGTTCCAGAAAACATCTATTTCTGCTTTATTGATTATGCCAAAGCCTTTGACTGTGTGGATCACAGTAAACTGTGGAAAATTATGAAAGAGATGGGAATACCAGACCACTTGACCTGCCTCTTGAGAAATCTGTATGCAGGTCAGGAAGCAACAGTTAGAACTGGACATGGAACAACAGACTGGTTCCAAATAGGAAAAGGAGTACGTCAAGGCTGTATATTGTCACCCTGCTTATTTAACTTATATGCAGAGTACATCATGAGAAATGCTGGACTGGAAGAAACACAAGCTGGAATCAAGATTGCTGGGAGAAATATCAATAATCTCAGATATGCAGATGACACCACCCTTATGGCAGAAAGTGAGGAGGAGCTAAAAAGCCTCTTGTTGAAAGTGAAAGAGGAGAGTGGAAAAGTTGGCTTAAAGCTCAACATTCAGAAAACGAAGATCATGGCATCTGGCCCCATCACTTCATGGGAAATAGATGGGGAAACAGTAGAAACAGTGTCAGACTTTGTTTTTTTGGGCTCCAAAATCACTGCAGATGGTGACTGCAGCCATGAAATTAAAAGGCGCTTACTCCTTGGAAGAAAAGTTATGACCAACCTAGATAGTATATTCAAAAGCAGAGACATTACTTTGCCGACTAAGGTCCGTCTAGTCAAGGCTATGGTTTTTCCTGTGGTCATGTATGGATGTGAGAGTTGGACTGTGAAGAAGGCTGAGCGCCGAAGAATTGATGCTTTTGAACTGTGGTGTTGGAGAAGACTCTTGAGAGTCCCTTGGACTGCAAGGAGATCCAACCAGTCCATTCTGAAGGAGATCAACCCTGGGATTTCTTTGGAAGGAATGATGCTAAAACTGAAGCTCCAGTACTTTGGGCACCTCATGCGAAGAGTTGACTCATTGGAAAAGACCCTGATGCTGGGAGGGATTGGGGGCAGGAGGAGAGGGGGACGACCGAGGATGAGATGGCTGGATGGCATCACAGACTCAATGGACGTGAGTCTCAGTGAACTCCGGGAGTTGGTGAGGACAGGGAGGCCTGGCGTGCTGCAATTCATGGGGTCGCAAAGAGTCGGACACGACTGCGCGACTGAACTGCGACTGAACTGTAAATAAGACGGAGAATAGAAAGATAGAACCAGAAATTCCCGTGTAAGCAATCATAGTGTTCATATGAATTCATGTGCTTAGTATCTTCCTAGGTTCAGTTCAGTTCAGCAGCATACTTTTCAGTTCAGTTCAGTCGCACAGTCGTGTCCGACTCTTTGCGACCCCATGAATCACAGTACGCCAGGCCTCCCTGTCCATCACCAACTCGGGGAGTTCACTCAGACTCACGTCCATTGAGTCAGTGATGCCATCCAGCCATCTCATCCTCTGTCGTCCCCTTCTCCTCCTGCCCCCAGTCCCTCCCAGCACCAGAGTCTTTTCCAATGAGTCAACTGTTCGCATGAGGTGGCCAAAGTACTGGAGTTTCAGCTTTAGCGTCATTCCTTCCAAAGAAGATGGTAAATTTCACTAGAAAGTTGAATTCCACATTGTCATCACTTCATAAATATTAAAAAACAATAACAAAAAGTGACTCATTTGATTATGAAGAATTCATATAAATCAATACAATCTATAAGAGTTCATGTGGATAAAATTCTATCTTGATAGTATTATTATCAAAATGACCTGGCAAATTCAATTCCAATGACCGACTGGTTCCAATGCAATAAAATTTCTAAGCAGTAAAATTTCACCATAACAGAGACTTAAGGGATTTAGTCAGATTGTATCATATACAAGCTTAGGACTACATGCTTTTCATTTAGTAGCAAAAGTAGGATAATCATTGAAACTGCTCCCATTTCTTAAAATGTTATAAATGAACTAAATCACTGTGCTAGTTTGACTCCCAGGAATTGTTCAAAGTGGTCTCCTCACAAAATGTACAAGAGGGTTGATCATTTATTTAAAAGAAGAGAAATGCTCGTCCAGCTATAAAACAGCTACGTCAAATGCTGTGCTGTATAGGTCCGTTTATTGGAAGAGTCCCCATACGCTTATTAACCTGCAGCTGCAACATTCTTCACACCTTTGCCCTTTTTCCCCTCGAGTCATCCATGTTAATAATTGACAATATTACAGTCATCTCAGATGAGAATTAGCCAGGATCAATGGCTTACCTTTTGACTAACGCTTTCTTCCTGGTAGTTAATGGCTTATCAAAGATATTCTCAAACAAAGATAAAAGTTTGTGTTATATACCGGACAAAGTGGCATATACAAGATACATGTAAAGGTCTATTTTCTAGAGAAACAGTAGCTGGAGTGACCTCATCAATTCACTAATCTCTACCGTAATGCCATCTATAAAGCAAAAATTCCTTTCAAGAATGTGGAACAGATTAACATAATGTTCCTTTTAAAAGAGAAAAATTGCAAAAGTAAGCTTTTTTGCATGGAAACAATAGGGAAGAACTTCAGAGAGTAGGTAAGAAAATAAATTTTTTTTTTGCTTTTTCCTGACATTAAAAATTGATTTTTTTTTTTTTTTTTTTGCCCATTACCTCACATATGGACTTCCCTGGTGGCTCAGCTGGTAAAGCATCTGCCTATAATGCGGGAGACCCGGGTTCAATCCCTGGGTCGGGAAGATCTCCTGGAGAAGGAAATGGCAACCCACTCCAGTATTCTTGCCTGGAAAATTCCATGGACAGAGAAGCCTGGTAGGCTACAGTCCTTGGGGTCGCAAAGAGTCGGACACGACTGAGCAACTTCACTTTCACTTTCACTTTCACTATTACCTCACATAGGGTACATTGATATTACAGAACTGTATTCACAGTGAACATGCAGATCTCTTTTATCTTTCATTTATATAATACTGGCTGACACTCAGCCCTGACACTTCCCGCTGCCCAGCTGCCCGGAACGCTGAGCCACCAGAGCTTCCTTGTCTTCCCTTCTGGTCACATCTGCCAAGTCGCCCTGTTTGGTCAGGTTACTTATTTAATTAATGCCCTTCATCCCAGGCCTTCCTCCTCCTTTACACCCTTCTTTCTAGCACAAATCCTTTCTCACCCGATGACTGCAGCCTCCTTGGTCACTTCCTGTCCCCCAGCTCCTCCTGCACTCAGCTGCCAGCGTGACCTTCCCACAACTCACCCATTATTCGTGTGTCTAGTCTTCTGCAAGCAGCACTTCACACCCACCCCAGAGGAATATTTTACACAAATCTTAAAGAATGCTTGAGGAGGGTGGGGGTGGTGGCAAGACATTTCTCATAGGGAAGTAACCCAGAAACTTCCTGGGACTGAAGTTATCCCAACTCCAAATGCTTACCTTGGATATTCAAAGTTATTGAAGCCCATCAGGCTGAAGTGGATGGTCCTGAGCAGGTGCCAGTGATGAGAAGACAGGACCCAGGGCCCTGAGAAACAGCCCCCTCGGCCCAGCAGTTAGTCCAGTAAAACCCCTGTAGGCCTCTGTGGAGCCCCTGCCCTCCAGTCCTCCCCTGGAGAAGAAGTTGTTTCAACATACACCCAAAATCAGAACAGATCCATTTCTCATCGGCTGTGGTCCTCTAAGTGACATTGCAAAAGCTCATACTTAATAAAAATTGTGTTCTGGCATCAGATGATATCTTCTTTTTCCTCAGCCACTTTAGCCTTTGAGGCCTTTTTGGATCTTTGCTAGAGGAACACAAAAGATTTGTGCATCTCCTTTTCTCTGTGAGGGAAGCCTTCCTATAACACAAATCAAAACACGCACTTCAAGGACGTGCTGCTGCTGCTGCTGCTGCTAAGTCGCTTCAGTCGTGTCTGACTCTGTGTGACCCCACAGACGGCAGCCCACCAGGCTCCACCATCCCTGGGATTCCCCAGGCAAGACCACTGGAGTGGGGTGCCATTGCCTTCTCCGTTAAGGATGTACAGTGAGTGGAAAATCAGTCGTCCTGCCAGTTCACATGACCAAAAAAAAAGGCAATCTACCATAGAGATATTTGACATTACAAATGATTAAGGCTTTCAGAAAAAATAAATAAATAAAAGAAACTGGGAAAGCAGAGAATGATGCCATTTCCTAAATGCGAAACTTTTTCTCAATAAAAAGCCTATCATTTGTAAAGTGATTTACCACTTACAAAATCCTTCCACATACGTTTTTGTCATTTAATTCCCATAATAATTTTGTGACCTGTTGTGATACTACTTTACAGATATGGAAATTGACCCTCAGAGAAATTAATCAGGGTGCTCCCTGATCTCAAAATTAATAAGTGACAATCTTGAGTTAAATCTGTGTCTTATTTCTCCTAATTCAGTGCACTTTCCAGTTTCCCATACATTCCTTATGTAGGTGGTTCCATACGACTTTAAGTAGAGTGAAATGTTATTTTATCTATCATTTTCTGTAAGTTGTAAGGAACAAATGGTGCATACAATGTGTGTCATTTCCCATATAGTCATTACTTTTCTTTTTTGTTTGTTTTATTTATTTTTTAATTGAAGGATAATTGCTTTACAGAATTTTGCTCTTTTCTGTCAAACCTCAACATGAATCAGCCATAGGTATACATATTTCCCTCCCTTTTGAACCCTCCTCCCATCTCCCGCCCCAACCCACCCCTCAGCAAATTCCCAATGGCTATCTATTTTACATATGGTGATGTAAGTTTCCATGTTACTCTCTCCATACATCTCATACTGCATTTCAAGATCATAATTAAGAGGTTTGTTTGTCGGAAAGAAGATGGGGCCATGTTAAAGTGTTTTATTTTGCTACACCTGCTTGCAGGCTTTATGCTGTTTCTGCCACATTATCAATGGATATTTCAATGCGAAGATCATTGCTAGAAACTTTCTCTGACAATGTGCCAACTACCATATGTCATCACTTCTCCTTTGCCTTCAGAGTGAAGACGTACTATTCAGTAATGTAACAGGAACAAAACTATTTGCCCTTCGTGATACTGACACACACACACACGTTCTGATAATACTGGAGGCTGGAAAGCAAGGGTGACTTCTGTTAAGTCTGTTTGCAGACACCACTTCATTCCTTCTGTTACTAAGGATGAAAGAGTAGTCTGCATGTCTCAGAACTGTAATTTACTGACAGGTGGCATCAGGTAACCAATGTTTGACTAAGGGAAAATGTGAGTTGCTTCTTTTTTTCTGACTGGTTTCGATGTCAAAGCACAAAAACACCAACTGTTCACCCACTTCAAGCAATAATAATGTAAAGTCATTAAGGGGCTTTATAGTTTAAGAGTCTCGTTGTATTATACTCTTTCATCATAAAGCCATCCATTAGATAGAGCGGTTACCCCCAATCTACAGATGTGAAAGCTGAGGTCTGTTGCCTTGGTCATGGTCATATAGCTGTTATTTGATTTGGACTCAAAATTTCTCATCCCACATCTCTTCACTTTTTCACAGATTCTGAGATGACTAAACACACACACACACTCCTTGTGACTTACAGGAAATAGGAATGATGACAAAGAAAGCCTTAAAAGTGGAGTTACATACATAGTCATTTTTGCTGCTCCTGACGTTTCTACATGTGTTTTCATGTACCACGTGGTGGTGTTTTCCTTAAACTCTAGCACTTCAATATTGCATTTTTCAAGTATGTGAATGGACAATGTCCAGCTGCCTCCAAAGACCAGGTTGACATAATATGAGCTCTTTGTTTACTCACTGAATAGGCACAAGTTGTGCCCTGCCCTGCTTTGTCCACAGTCTTAACCTTGTTCTGTAAGAACCACCTGTACAAGTGGCTGAGTAATGAATTCCACACTCAGATTTGTCTTGAGATCTTCTGTTAAGACTAAATCGGATACTACCTCTGAGCATGAATAATATACCAGTCTCTGAATAGATTTGGACCACTGCAGCCAGATGGACATGGACTTCACAACACTACAGTGAGAAGGAGTAGATTTACGGGGAGCTTCTTAGATGAAGAGACTGCTGAGACAGAGAAACGTTTAGTGCCACACTCAGGATGCCAAGTAGCAGGTCTGGGCATTAGAATCTGGAATGTGAACAATTGCACGGTCCTGCTCATTTCGTTTCAGATAGTACATTGCTCTAAGATTATGGTGTGAAAACCAGATTACATCCTTTTTGCTGGGGGGAGAATGATTCATAAAAGACATTTATCCAGAGAAACGGGCTTTTTAACTTTGGGAACTGATGCCAGAACCACTTGAGATCCTGCAGAAACTTTAGTAGTAACTTAAATATCGAAAAAGACAAGCCCGTGTCTCAGTGCAGAGAGAGCCTTTTCTGTACATGCTCCCCCTTTGCACTGAACTTGAAGGTCAGTCCTTTTCAGGACTTAAAGCCACTTGTAGTTTCACCGCATAAGCCACTGGCAATCATCAGACAATATGTCAACAAAAACTCGGAAATTCATAGTATTTAAATAACGTCTTCATGCTTTAATCAGTGCAGTCATTAAGGAGAGTTTACATATGTGCTTTACTCCTAGTCAAACAAAAACAAGCACCTCCTCATGCCCTGATGAAAGTGAACCTTATTTAAACATGGGCCGAGCATGTTGTTGCTGGACTGAGGGAAAGGGACCATGTTGGGTTTGCCTGAACGTTTCCTGTTCTGTTCGTAGACAGAACCTCGAGATAGCTGGAAGTGCGAGTCTGCTGCCTACAGTGATAGCTACTCTCCTAGAAATTTGATTGTGAGTGGACTGTGGCATCAGACTTGTTCGTTCTAAGTGACCTTATCTCAGCATCAAAACTTGACCTAGAGGGGTGGAGGAGGGGGAAGGAAGGCTCCAGAAGGAGGTACTATAGGTATAATTACAGCTGATTTGCATTGTTGTATGGCAGAAACCAACACAACACTGGAAAGCAATTTTCCTCCAATTAAAAAATTAAATTAAATTTAAAAGCTTGGCTTGGGGCCTGGAGGGCATGCCTTCTCCCTTCAGTCGGGAGAAGCAGGGGCCAGAGCAGGAGTGGAATGACGTGTGTGACGAAAGTGGGGAAGCCACTTTTCGTGGAGAGGTACTCCCTACCACAGAGAATGCTGCTTCTAAGCTGTTTTAATTTGGTCTACAGGGGATTATTTCGTGATCCTCGAGTGCTTCCTGCATCTGTTTAGTCCTAAATGCTTCCTAAAACATTTTTCAAAATCCACTCTGATATTCTAATCCTTCCTAATACATGCACTGCTTAAAATGCAACTCTTCTTTTTTAAATCCTAGCTTTGAAAATGCAAATAAATGTGTGAGTCTTAAGAACAGATTGCAAAAAAAAAAAAAGTGAGGGCTGGTGGATGCATAACTGAATGTCGAGGGTCCTATGTTTCATGCTCTTTACAGAAAACTTCAATCTGTGTCTGTCTGGTCACTTCAATAAAAAGTTAAGGCATTGCTGTTACAGCCACTTCTAGGCTGGATTAGGGTGAAATAAATGTATTG
Source organism: Aepyceros melampus (assembly GCA_006408695.1). NCBI lineage: Eukaryota > Metazoa > Chordata > Mammalia > Artiodactyla > Bovidae > Aepyceros > Aepyceros melampus. The sequence continues at coordinate 41,740 of SJXQ01009011.1, forward strand.
CACTCCCTCTACTGGCTCTGAAGCTGCAGCAGCTTATTAACTAGACCTATTTTTAGACACATTTCCCCACTTAAAAAAAAAAAGTGATGTGTAGAAAAAGCAAGCAAAAACTGGGAACGCTATTAATTTTACTATTCATTTAAAATATCAAGGAAAGCAAACATCTGCTCAACGCCATTGGTTAGGATGAACAAGAAAGCCTGCTTGTTTTAGGCTTTGCAGCAGAGTACTAAGGGGCGAGGGGCGCCTCCCCCTCCCTGAAGCATATCTCTAACAGCCTTGTAAAAGTTACTCATGCATGCGTGCTAAGTCACCTGAGTCGTATGCGACTCTGCGACCCCATCGGCTGCTTCCCGCCAGATTCCTCTGTCCATGGGATTCTCCAGGCAAGAATACTGCAGTGGGTTGCCATGCCCTCCTCCAGGGAATCTCCCTGACCCAGCCTTGTAGAAATTACTCAGTCCTTTTCAAATGCTGAAATAATCTTTTCCCACAGCTCAATGAACCAAAATAAGTATGTTTTGTGTGTTCGAAACAGTCCAGGAAGGCAACAGCATTTGTCTGACTTGGTTGATGTGGGAAGGAGCAGAGGGGTTTTCTTTTCTCCTGGTGTCAGAAAGCAAGCCAAAGGATCATCAGCTGAAACACTACAGCCACCTCCTTGCCGGAAATCATGGTCCTCCCAAGCCTGGAAGAGACTCACAGCCACGTGGGATCTCACAGCAGCGGTCCTGCTCGGACGGGAGCGGAGGCTACCAGGAGGCAGACGCCCCAGATGTCGGGCTCGTGCGGCCCCAGCCCCGCCTCCCTCTTGTTGATCGGCGGGTCGAGGTTCTCCTGCAGAGCTTGTCTTCTGCCTGCGCTCTGCTCTCTGCTTTCCACTCTTTCTCGCTTTCTTCCCCAGGCGCCTGGATGCCAACCGCATCAGCTCCGTGCCCCCCAGCTGCTTCAGCGGCCTGCATTCCCTGAGGCACCTGTGGCTGGATGACAACGCGCTGACGGAGATCCCGGTCCAGGCTTTCAGAAGCTTATCAGCGCTGCAGGCCATGACCTTGGCCCTGAACAAAATACACCACATACCAGACTATGCCTTTGGAAACCTCTCCAGCTTGGTGGTTCTGTAAGTTTTATTGGTTTCCCCCCTCCCTCTCTAGCAGTTTCTAAACTCACTAAAATCTTGTAATTCTCTGTGGGACCTTGATCTTAGAATGATAGCCCTTCAGACTTTGAAGAGGGACATTTTAAGGGAGGAAAACCCCCTAAAATAACTCAGAAATGTTCAATCATGTAAAAGAATTAAACAACATTTATTGAGCACCTGGTAACTGCTAAGCACTGCTAGGCATTCAGAAATAACAAAATATGACCTCTGTCTCAGGGAAACAATTGTATATTACACGGGTAATCACCACACTGTATAGTTAGTCCCATGACCAAAGTTAATAAAAAATCCTTATTTCTGATACTGATTTGTAATGCAGGTCAAATTGAAATATGCCCTGCTTATTATTTAATAAGTACCTCTTGAACCCCTTCCAACGTAACAGAAGCAAGGGACAAACCCTTAACAACAAGTTATGCATTTGTAAGGCTTTTTCCCTTTGAGGTCTAGATTTCATTATTTTAAGTAAACTAAAACGGTCTCAAGTAATAGTAGGAAAAATAAACGGTTCAAGAGGGCAGCAATTTTTAATATGCTGCCCCACGTGTATAATACAGTAGTCAGTCAGTGCTGACAGAGGACAGCAGGAGCTGCTTGAAAGCTCGAGAATTAGCTTGCTTCGAGGAAAGCGCCTGCTGCACTGCTGCTGCCTTTGCTGCAGTCCTGCCCCCAGCCCACCGTGGGCTTCAGTCACTGGGCTTTGCTTGATGTTAGAGCTGTCTCTTGCCCTGCCGTGCCTACTCCTGTGAGGGCTGGCCAGCATCTCTTCCATCTTTTGAGGTTCCCGTCATGTGTTGCCTGTAAAAGATCCCCAATAAGTGCCACAGAGATCTCACATGATACCAGCATATATTTATTAGAATAGCAACCTTTGTCTGAAAGGATCGGACAGGTGGGGTGACATTAACAAATTTCTATCCTGAAGTAGTTCATATACAAAGATGATGCTTCTGTTCCACCAGAAGCTGGGTAGGTGCATTAATGTTTCCTTCCACTAGAGGGAATGAATTTACAGAAATTCAGCTCTTCTCTCCCCCCTTGACCTCCTTAAGCCCATTTCCCAAAAATCCCTCTGGGACTTGGTCCAGTTTTCAGTTATGCACACAGCTGTTCTCACTGGCCCTGACGTAACTGACTTATCATTGAACCAGAGATGATAATCAGACACATTTATACTACAACAAGATAACTAATCTCCTTGGGCAGTCAAAAAATCTGATCCCCGTTCTCTGTGGCTGAAATTGTTTCCTATTAACCTGTGGCCCCACCCTGGCAAAGCAGCCATGGTAAGCCCTCAGCTTTGGTAGAAACTGCGCACACCTCAGACCGCCTCCTCTCCACCCTCCATTTGTCGATGTTGGTCAGAATCTCTATTTAACATTCTGTATTCCAAAGCCACACTGAGCAACCTGAATTTACTTTTACCAGCCTTGTTGCTAATCCCACAATTATTATTCACTCCATGGTATCTCAAACCCAAAAGGTAAAACTGTGACTGTTAAATTCTGTGGTATAGAGTCATCTCTGGTAACAGTGAATGGGGCATAAAGCCTTTAAAGCAAGCCAACAGAAATGTTAAACAAAGCATTTCTTACATATAGTTAGTGCATTCTTTAGAGTAAGTGTTTTTGGATTTCAGCAATCAAAACGTTTCGCCTCACTTTCCTGTGCAATGTGCCTTCCTGACTGTCTGTAATGTTCTCCTGCAGACATCTCCATAACAATAGAATCCACTCCCTGGGAAAGAAATGCTTTGATGGGCTCCACAGCCTAGAGACTTTGTGAGTTGACCTTTTATTTGTTGCCTTTTCTCAGTGTTTTCATGACTATTTGGAGGGAATCAAAATAGCCTTAAAGTCAAAATTGCTATTTGGTTTGGTTAATTGCCTGAGCTTTAAACAGATATTTGCAGTGGCTTTATCTTACGCCCCTATACACACTCTATAGAGCCAAACAATAAAACTGAGATTTTATTTTAATCTAACAAGAGTGATAAATTAGTTAGAATCATTAGAAGCTAAATGAGATGTTCTCTACTGAGCAGGGACTGTTTGCTCAGGAATGTGTACTCTCTGTCAGGGATCAGTTCAGTATTGTCACTCAGGCTTGCCATTCAGGAGTTAGGCCCTCCCCGCTGAATGAGAGGATGCGGACGAGCAAGTGCCAGACTCTGTCCAATCAGAGAGAAACAGGCATCTCATCAGCAAACGGTGGAGGTTCCTGCAGGAGCAACTCAAAAGTCTAAAACGTAATAATAGCTACCCTTTATTCAGTGTATCTCTAACCAAATATTGTACTGAGCACTCAGCACACATGGTTTCAAGTCAGTCCTGCAACCATCCTACGAGAACAGGTACTATGACCCCTTTTGAGGCTCCAGGACTTCCCTAAGGGACAAGTGGTTAAGACTCCACACTTCCATTGTGGGGGGCTCAGGTTCAATCCCTGGTCAGGGAAGTTCCTCATTCTGAGAGGTACAGCCAAAAAAGAGACCAAGAAAGAGAGAGAGAAAAAAGATAAGTATTTTTAGGGTCCAGTAAAGTTATTTATCAACATGACATAGTCAGTTAGCAGCAAAACTGAGGCTTGCTTCCTTCTCTAATTTGACTCCAAAATCCATGTTTGGGGCTTCCCAGGTGGTTCAGTGATAAAGAAACTGCCAGCCAATGCAGGAGATGAGAGTTCGATTCCTGGGTCAGGAAGATCCCCTGGAGAAGGAAATGGCAACCCACTCCAGTATTCTTGCCTGGGAAATCCTATGGGCAGAGGAGATTGGTGGGCTACAGTCTGTAGGGTCACAAAGAGTCAGTCATGATTGAAGTGACTTAGCATGCACACAAAATAAGCTGCACAGAATCACTGAAACTACAACACCAGCTCTGACCTGGAAAGCAGAAGGCTGTGACCAAAGAATGTCTCTCCTGTGGCCTTGGAGCCCACTATTCATTTGCATATGGAACTTAGCGATATGTACCTGATCAGCACAGCATCTAACCAGACCTGGGTTCACTCATTTCCTGAAGGACCTAACGGCTGTCCTTCCAGGGTTACTGAGTCACTGCATTTCCTCTGAGAAGGGAGGAACCATCCTCATGTGGAGATGCCAAAGGTGAATGTGTCTAGGCAGGACTTTGAAGTCAGTTTAATGGCACAGGCAAGCTGTTCCCATCAGCTGCTTGGAAAAATTAGAAATTCTCCCTTAATTACACAAGGGCTGGACTGGGGATCTTAGCAATGGAAAGCACCTTCCAGTCCTTTTCAACTCAATAGGAACAGAAAACAAGATGGGCTTTGATAGGTTATTTACATAAATAGTCTTTTTTTTTCCCCATGTTTGACATGAGGACCCAGGATTGCAAATTCAGGCAATTCATGCATTCAGGGCAAATTCATATAAGTCTCAGTGTCCCCTCTTCCCTCACTTTGCCCAGGGCTCCAGAGGATAGGTAAAATAACCAATTTATTCCCAACATCTTCCTTTCCACTAGAAATCTGGGTAATTTATAAGGATCCAATCCTCATTTAATCAAAACAGAGCATCTGGAGAGACTTACAAACAGGAAGAAAATTTATGTCCACAAAGACACAAGTTTCCTGCCTGCTGTATAGCTTAAGGATGGTTTGTGCCAGACAAGTAGGAATCTTGATTCATGTTTAACTCGGTCAAATTATCTCTCTCTTAAAATTAAATAGCAATTCTTCCCCACAGAGGAAGATCTAACCACATCTGATTGCCTGACCAAAAGGTTTTTCTGCATCATCTGGGAAATCTGCCTTTCCCAGAGATCAGGAGGCAATTACTTTTTCATATGGATGTGTAGCTCAGAGGTGGAGCAAGTCTATAAAGCACTTGTGAGTAATGGAATTGAAAAGCCATTTGTGTCATAACAGAGAGACGAATGACTTGGGATTGATTGTCTGGTCATTCCCTGTCCATGCATGAAGGATGATAGAGCTTTGCCTCACAGACCAGGAAAACGAATCCTCATTTGTGACCATGTGGATACTCTAGACCTGATGTCCTTCTTCAGAGCACCCTGTAGCATATCAGCACCTGCAGAAGCAGGCCGTCACCCTGGACTTGGGAGAAAGGCCGGTACTACACCTGAGTCAGGAATAAAGCCTCCTTCCTAGGGGTCCTCTCAGAAGAGCCTCTGAAAAGTGACGGGCCGAAGTCAGAGGGTGAAGGCAGGGCCACGAAAGCAGAGGCAGTCGCAGAGGGCACACACTCGTTGGCATCTTGGTGAGGCAGGTTCACGTGAAGAATGGCATCGGCCAGCCACAAACACCTGGCCAATGTGTTCTAGACACCTGGACATTCACAATGCTGTACATGTCCTTTAAAAAAAAAGTGCTTATCACTTTTCACTTTCATGCATTGGAGAAGGAAATGGCATCCCACTCCAGTATTCTTGCCTGGAGAATCCCAGGGACGGAGGAGCCTGGTGGGCTGCCATCTATAGGGTCGCACAGAGTCTAACATGACTGAAGCGACTTAGCAGCAGCAGCAGCAGCATAGCCAGTTAACAAACAATGTTGTGATAGTTTTGGGTGAACAGAGGAGGGACTCAGCCACACATGTACATGTATCCATCCTCCCCCAACTCTCCCCTCCCATCCAGGCTGCCACACGATCTTCAGCAGAGTTCCACGTGCTATCCACTGTAGGTCCTTGTTGGTCATCCATTTTAAATATAGCAGTGTGTACATGCCCATCCTAAACTCCTTCCTGTTTTTTAATGCTCAGTGCCACTGAGCCTTGACTCTTTGAAATTTCTGACAATCCGTCTAATGATCATTTCAATGCAGATACTTGTGGAATGATGGTGCTCAGCAAGCCAACAAAATCTCCTTAAAGAGAAGGAATTGCTGTCAGTGATACTGGTCCATTGGAAGATCATGTTAACGTTCCTTGTAAATGTCATGTACATGACTTTTTAAATGAAAACCTGAACATGCTATTTACTTATTTTCAGAGATTTAAATTATAATAATCTTGATGAATTCCCCACTGCAGTCAGGACACTCTCCAACCTTAAAGAACTGTAAGTAGGACAAATTTAGTGGGAGAACTATTCTTTGTGAATGTGTTTTAATATGTATTTGACTACTGTATATAATATGACTAAGAAGAATTTGAAAGGTCATGTAAATAATGGTTAACCACATCTAAAATGAATTTTAATTTGATTCTATCACCAAAAATAGCAGATAATCTTATTTCTCTAAGCCATTCTCTTTTCCTAAGTCATATTTTTCCAACATTTCTATATTCTCTATAGGTATGTAGAAAACTATATTGGAATTCACTAATTTGCTGAGCATATCCAGCAACAAACTTCTCTAGGTTGTATGAGTCTAGAACTAGATGAATATAGTGTACAGGCTTAGTATAATGTTAGATGCCTTTCTATACATTAGTCCATATTCCTTTAATGCTTCATGAATATTATTTAATTTTTAAAGAACCCCACCATTTTACTATGATAAAGCTAACTTTCAGCTATTTGGTTGCCTATATCATCTTTTTATATTTATAATTTAATTACTTTTCTTAATACCTAAATACATAAATAACCTTTGTAATTTTCTAACACTTAGAGAGAAAAATAAACACAGAGCTGCTCTCTTCGCAGACAGAAATAAGACACACAGCTAAAGGAGGTAGACAGCAGGGCTTGTTTATAAGAAAAAGCCTCTGTGGAGTTCTGCTGCAGGACGCCCATGTGGCGCTTACCCAAGAAGTTATCACTGTCTGGCTGAGGCAGCCCCAAAACTGCCACTCACCTCCTTCAGCCACAGACCCACATAGACCAAGACCACTGACTCTGCCCCTCTCCCAGTCAGACGACATCACACCGATAGATGAGAATCCATGTGTTATTACAGACTCACTGAGCTGGGGCACCTTTCTTCAGCTCAGGAAATTTTGTCCTCATAAGGAGATTACCTAAATCTCCACTTAACTGCAGCTTAAGTCAATTTTCTCTTCTCCTGGCTGCAAATGGGGTCAGGAGGAGTGATCATAATCGTTTCTCCAAAGATGGTTTCCTCTGTCTCAAGTCGTTAGACCATGATGCTCTGTTGGATGATAATGGACAGATGGTTTCTTTTTATAACACTAGGTTATAAGTTTCCGTAAAGCACAATTATTTTCAGATTCCTTATTCCTCATTCAAGATGACAGCTTGTGATTTCCTTTTCTCCTAGATTGTGAGGGCGTGAAAGTTTCAAAATGCATGGAGGAATTTAACCTTACCCTCTGGTTACTAAAAATGCTGATTATTGCCACAGGTTTGGGGAAGGGACTATGAAATGATTTTACCCCACAGGTTATTTTCTATAAACTGTCTTTTCCTCTCTTTCTAGAGGATTTCATAGCAACAATATCAAGTCGATACCGGAGAAGGCCTTTGTAGGCAACCCTTCTCTTATTACAATGTAAGTGGTCGTAGTTCTTTTTGATATTTCTATCCTGCAATATAGCATGCATTGTACTTTTAAGCATAATACAATAAATGTTCTGTATTTGCCCAAGTTTTATCTCAGTCATTATGTGGAGATGTTTTGCTAAATTTTAGCTGAATGCTGAAGTTATATTAAAGATTCTTTTTCTAGGACCTAAAATATCCATTGCCTTATGTATGGATCTTCAAATGCTTCGTCTCAATCATCTTATGAAATGCTTTTTTGCTTATCTCTAAAAAAAAAAAACCTGATTTTTAAAATGTCAATGTCAAGATCACCTAGTTATTCAGAACTTGAACCCAAGTATACTAGAAAAATAGATTATTATATTAAATGTTCTCACCAAAAAAGATAAGTATATGATAAATAATGTGTATGCTTACTCAGTTGTGTCTGACTCTTTGGGACCCTTGGACTGTAGCCCACCAGGCTCCTCAACCCATGGAATTCTCCAGGCAAGAATACTGGAGTGGGTTGCAATTTCCTACTCCAGGGGATCTTCCTCATCCAGCGATTGAACCTCATCTCCTGCATTGGCAGAAAGATTCTTTACCACTGTGCCAACTGGGAAGCCCTCACAAGATATATATACAACCAGTTGCCACCATGTAAATTTTAAATATACAATATTATCTTTCAGTTAGGGCTTCTCAGGTGGCTCAGTGGGGAAAAAAAAAATCCACCTGCCAATGCAGGAGATACAGGAGACTTGGGTTCGATCTCTGGGTCAGGAAGATCCCCTGGAAAAGGAAATGGCAACCCACTCCAGCATTCTTGCCCGAAAAATCCCATGGACAGAGGAGCCTGGTGGGCTACAGTCCATGGGGTCGCAAAGAGTAAGACACAACTGAGCATGCACAATAATACATGCGTGTGTCAATTACACCTCAATAAGCTAAAACATAAATATATATATATATATATATATTATTACGTACAATGGAGGTCCCTTACTGCAAGAAGGAGGGGGAGATGAGGGAACTGTTTTATACTAAGTCTCTATACGCATCCATGTTTAAGTCCAAACACTGAGTTACTTTTATACAAACTAGGGTGTAATTCTAGAAAGGTGCCTGTGTTCTAGAAATGTGTATGTGAGAATTTATATGCCATAATGGCATAAGATAGAGTTACAGCTTCAAAATATGATTAATTTTGTGTTTCACATTTATACAATAATACATGCGTGTGTCAATTACACCTCAATAAGCTAAAACATAAATAGATATATATATATATTATTACATACAATGGAGGTCCCTTACTGCAAGAAGGAGGGGGAGATGAGGGAACTGTTTTATACCAAGTCTCTATACGCATCCATGTTTAAGTCCAAACACTGAGTTACTTTTATACAAACTAGGGTGTAATTCTAGAAAGGTGCCTGTGTTCTAGAAATGTGTATGTGAGAATTTATATGCCATAATGGCATAAGATAGAGTTACAGCTTCAAAATATGATTAATTTTGTGTTTCACATTTAGCACAAACAGAAAAGTAATCATGTGTAGGTATATATAGGAAGGTGAAAATATGTAAGTATTAGTCTAGCTCTTAATTAAAAGACAACTGGCAGGTTTGGGGCATAGTATTGGCCTGAGGTCATGGGGGAGAGGTCTGAAATATGGAGGAGGGGAGTAAGGATAACTTCTGAAGAGGACTTTAGGGGCACTTCTTGGCAGATAGCCGTCGTCCTGTGCCAACTTGACGGAGAGGCTTTCTGGAACCGGGTAGCATTTGTCACAAATGAGCTGGAATCCCAATTAGCCCTGACAACTGAGGAAAAAACATACCATTCATCATTTCTGAAATGTTCTGACAGTCTGTTGGCAAACTAAGGGGGTTAAAGTTTATTGCCAACAAACATTAGTTCTCATTAGAGAGTATTTACATACTGAAAGTTGGCAGATTGTATCGCCTTTCTTTGCCCCTTTTGTTTCTTGAAGCCACAGGACTGGTTTTCTTAATCACTCTTTTGATATGGTAATGACCCATGAGGAGGACGAACAGTCCCCAGTATAGATTAGCACTCCTATCCACTATGTGATGGCCGCGAATGTTTTCTCCAAGAAACACTTTTCTCCTTGCTTCTGCCTCTCTTTCTAGCCCTTGCCGCTGCCACTCCCGCCCACACTCCCCACCCTGACTCAATTTCTTTGTTTTTCTTGTTGCATTGGCTACCCAGGCTAATTTCTCCTCTGTAGACCCCATTCTATCCATAACTTCTTTTTTTTTTTAATATAAAATTTTAAATTTTAATTGGAGGTTAATTACTTTACAATATTGTATTGGTTTTGCCATACATCAACATGTATCCGCCACAGGTATACACGTGGGACGACCATAATTGCTTTCCATCCCCTCTGCCACTTCATCTCCCCCCTCTAAATCCTCTAGATTTTGACCAGTCTGACTCACCTCCCTGCCTCTACCACTAGCAGAGTGATCCCCCTGGAAGCACGGCATCCGTGTTGTCATTCTCTTGCTATGAAACACAGTCAGGGTTGTCTATTTAACTTAGACACCTACTCATTTCGCCGATATTCTCAGCTTTCTGCATGGCTCAAGCCAACCCTCCTGACCTCCCCAAGTTCTCTTCAATTCCCAACTACCAGGCAGTTCAAATATCATTACATTGAAAACATTCATAAAACAAAATATTTTTTTAGTTCTAATAATGTGTTAACTTTTAGAGCAATAATTAAATTTTAAAAATCTAATGTTACAAAACCCAGAGTAGCAAATTTCCTCTCAAATATATTTGAAGAATCCTTTGTGTATGCTGTAAGATTTGACCAGAGGATATTGACCCGCATGTAAATATAGAGAATTTCATCTTCCTTTAGCTAATGATATAACTGCCAGCACCTTGAATGACATTTTGCCACTCAATGGATATTCAAATATTGGAGGTAGAAGAAGATCTTATGTGTTACACAGTCAGTTCAGGCTTCCCAAGTGGCTCTTGGTAAGATTTCACCTGTAATGCAGGAGACCCGGGTTCATTCCCTGGGTCAGGAAGACCCCCTTGGAGGAAGGAATGGCAACCCATTCCATATTCTTGCCTAGAGAATCCCCTGACAGTGGTGACTGGTGGGCTATAGTCCATAGGGTGGCAAAAGAGTCAGACACGACTTAGTGACTAAAAACAGCCAGTTCACTTGCTTTTCTCCATAGTAGCTAACATTCATATCTGCCTTATCAGAAGTTTTCAATATATGGATTTCCTACCAAAAGCCTCATAATGAGTGAAATAGTTTTGAAGTTTACCCGAAATCAAATAATCAAAATTACATAAATAATGTAATTTTATTTGTTGAAATTTGGAAAGAATATTCATTTGTCATTTAAGTTTTATAACAAGACATCGGTGTTTGGATTTTTTCAGACATTTCTATGACAACCCCATCCAGCTTGTTGGGAGAGCTGCTTTTCAACATTTACCTGAACTAAGAACACTGTAAGTGTTTATTTCTCTTACCGATTATTTTCCCTTTGCAAGCTTGCTGTGAAGACCAAATGAATATTTCAAGTGTTTTGAAATGGCCATAAAAATGACCCCTTTCTAGAATTTTCTGCCAGTAATACTCAGGTAATCCCCCTTCTAGGACTTTGAATGGCGCCTCACAAATAACTGAATTTCCTGATTTGACTGGAACTGCGAGCCTGGAGAGTCTGTAAGTACTTGAGTAGGCTCTTGACTTTGCCCTGAATCTCCACTGCCCTTCAAGCCTGACCAGTCTTAACATCAATGAATCAAAATATGTCCCTGTATGATGTCTGAATACAAGAATGATGTCTGGTTTGTGTTTCAACAGGACTTTAACTGGAGCACAGATCTCATCTCTTCCTCAAACTGTCTGTGATCAGTTACCTAATCTCCAAGTGCTGTGCGTATCAGTAAGGCAATAATATTATGTAAACAGGACTGAAATGACAGGCATTATTTCAGTAATCCTTTAAAAGAGGAGAAAGTTCTTTCCTTGAAGGTCTTCAGGAGGTCAGGCCTGCTTTGCCTGCCTTGGTCCAGGGAAGTGGCTCTTGGATATGACCCTAGTAATAATGGCAGGGGAATGTTCCAGGTGGCGCAGTGGTTTAAAAAAAAAAAGCCAATGCAGGAGATGCAGCTTTGATCCCCGTGTCAGGAAGATCCCCTGGAGAAGGAAATGGCAGTCTCCCTCTCCAGTATTCTTGCCTGGGAAATCCCATGGACAGAGGAGTCTGGCGGGCTACAGTCCAGGGGTCGCAAAGTGTCAGATACAACTTAGCAACTAAACAACAACAATAATGGCAGTGGACCCCTGGTTTCCAAGTCCCAAATAGTCTCCCATTAGCATTTCAACTGGCACACGTTTCCTTTCAGAAAATGGATATGAACAAGGCAGTATAACTTCATTCCCACCTCCCTCTAAATCCTCTGCAAAGCAGGAAAAAAAAAAAATAATCATGGATCAGAAACCCAATATGGATGCCAAAATAAAATTATCAGACCCACACAAACCTTGATAAAGGCAACCAAACATTCTTCCAGTATAGTTGTGGGTGCCATGTTCTGATGTTTCATCTAACAGGTAAACAACTTGCGTGTGTTATTTCTGTTGCCTTGGGACTTTTGTTCTCTGCCCTTTCCACATTTTACAAAACATAGTTTATAGGAATTGGGAGAGCCTGGTTTTGACCTTCCATTTTTCAGCCTCCTCCTTCCATGCCCTGTTATCACCTCCTTCAGCATTACGGGAATGTCGTGAAAGCACCCTGGGTCCCTCCCAGGGCTCTGCTCTCAGAAAGGAGACTTCTGTGGCAGCTGTGATTCTAGCACAAGCTTTGTCCAGTAGCAAACGACAAGCAGCTCTACAATGTTAAGTGGAATAATGAGAACATTCTTCAGGGACTGAATAACTGGGAGAAAGCGTCTAGACACCAGTAGGTGGAAATCTAAGCAGCCACCTTGGAATTCTGCCCTCCATACCTAAGACAGTCTAGACACATGCTCAGTTTTGAGGAAGCTGGCTGAGTAACAGGACCCGGATGTCACCCATTGTAACTGATAAGTAGGGAGGCAGTATTTAAATTGCATCTGTCTCCACAAGGTCACACAGAATGGTAAAGCACCTGAGTCTCGAGCTGCCTACACTGAGGCTGACTGGCAAGCTGGTTAAGGACAAAGGCTCTGGGGTCTGTTTTTCTGGTTCAAATCTGGCCTCTCTGTCTGCGACCATAGTATCTTGAGCGAGGTTTTTATTCCTTCCAGGGCTCCATTTCCAATCTATAAAAGATCTATAAAATCTGTTTCCTTCAGGGGATCATCATGAGGATTCAGTAAGTTACTACAAGTCAAACACTTACACCAGCACCTGGAGCACAGTCAGCGTGCCCGTGTGTTAGCACTTACCGTCATCTTTCTCACTTCCTTTACAACATTATTCTTTCCTTAAGTGGAAACCTTGAAAGGCCTGAAAGAATGCAGTTGTATGAATGGCAGTATCTTGCTATTTTCCTTTTTGTTTTTTGGGTTATTTTGGGTTTTGTTTGTTTGTTTGCGCTTTTTTTTTTTTTGCCATGTGGCATGTGGGATTTCCTGGCCAAGGATAAACTCAAGCTCCCTTTATTGGAGTCTTAAGTGTGGAGTCTTAACCACTGAACAACCAAGGAAGTCCCTATCTTACTATTTTCAAAATATGTCAGTCTATAGTGTTAATTTGTTCTTTGTAACAACCCATATCTTTTCATTTAAGGAGAGAATTGACAAAGACTTTAATGCTGCATTCAGCACAGCAACCAAGCAGAATTAAAGTTGAGAGCACAACCACAGGTCTCTACCTTCACTCCAGTCTGCTTTATGTTCTGGAAGTATAGGTCTGAGTGCTCCCTTCCTGTGGCTGGATCAGCCACTGAGTACCTGCTGAATGAGGCAGTGTCACCGTACATGAGTGATTTTGCCTCCACGTTACTTCTCTCCCATGGGAAGACTTGGCTATGCATGGCTTTCCCCGTTGACTAGCTGGTGGTCTTAGTCAAGTCATTTTGCTCTGTATGGGAATCAACACAATATTTCCCTCATAAGGTGACCACTAGGATTAAACAGAATCATTCAGGTCAAGCTGTAAACATGGTGTCTATCTATAAGAAGTACTTGATCAGTGTTAGCCATGAAAATCATTAGGTAGAAGGTAGGTAGGAGGTGACACTGTGTCTTTATGTAGAAGAAGGTTTCATATACCTCTACTGAGAGTTACACAGGAAAGCTTGGTCCCCTTGTAGTCTGTGGAGGTGAGCAAACCAATTATTATCACCTTTTATGTGTGTCCACTTTATCACATTCACTACTTTTCAAAAATACACATGGCATTGTTAATCAAGTGTTATTTGTGTATAGATGCGGAGTATTTTTTTCACTGGTTTGGTTTGGCCTTTTAAAGCTCTAGTGTAAACTACAAATTTGTGTTTCCACACAGCTTTATCTGAATTATTCATGTGTAGTAAGTTGAACTGTACTTCTATTTAAATTCCATGTATTCAATAAATATAAGATAAAGTAATCAATTACAAGAATAAAATAATTTAAAATACTCTCAGAAAACAGTATGCATTTTTTAAGTTGCATAAGTGGTGATCTGGTTTTAAGACTTAGAATCAAGCATGAAAATAAGTTAGCTGATTAGCAGATAACTTTTAAGACATGAGACAAGATTTTTTTAATATCTATCTGTTACTTTATCTACTAGCTTTCTTTTTTTAAGCTTTCTGCAAATTACCATGGCTTGTTTTAGATTAGCTATATTATACTATAAATATGTCCAGATGTTTTTGTTATTCTGCAATTTGTTGAGTTTTGGCTGAAGACTGTCTTAGATTCCACCCCCCCCCACCTTGTAATGATTGATTTCAAAGTTAGTGCTGTGTTTTGAATTGTTGAAGGGACTTTTTTTTTCTGTTGATTAGAAAAGAACCAACAGTGATTCTCTTAGCTGTAGAGATATAGCAGCTCTTAGAGGCACAATTATTTAACTTAATTTATACTCGTTTCTGTAAGATAATAGCTAGAACATTGTAGATCATCACTAACAAAATATACATAAATTCATTAAGTAAATTATTTAAATCAATTAAAGAAGTATAACAGTTACATTTCAGTTGACATCTGAATGTACTGCTTAATCCAATAATGCCTGTGACTACCTGCTCCATGTCAGGGCTGGGGAAACGCTCAGAGTCTGCCTTTGGGAGCTGGATCATCGTGAAGGGAAAGGGAGAGAAAAGCATATTTCCTGACGACTAACACGTAACAGATTTTTCCCTTTTGTACTTCTGTTTTTCAGAGACCTTTCTTACAACCTGCTAGAAGATTTACCCAGTTTTTCAGTCTGCAAAAAGCTTCAGAAAATGTATGTCTGTAAGAGTCTCTAAGTCACCAAGTGAAAACCAAGAGCCAAAACTCACATTTCCAGGGGTCATTGGTTTGCTTACCCTGTGGTTCACTGGGGAGACATGTGAAGCTTGCCCTTCTTACACACATGACTGCATAAGATGGCTGTAAAGTTGGGAAACATAGATAATATTATTTTACCATACTTTACACTATCAGTAAAGCACTTATAGTTTTTTTCTCCCTAACCTGGTATAGTAATGAACTGGGTTTGTTTAAGCTCCGGATTTTTTCTAAACTTATACCTTCAATGAGTGGCATTAATATCTTTTTTTTCCTGAACACAAGTGAAACTCATATGTATGGCATTAATTTTGAAAACTGGGGAACTTGAGTTTATTGGTATATTTGCTTCACGATAATCACCTTCAGAGGAGATTCTATATTTGTCTTATTTCAGGAGCTACTGATGCTACTTCTGCATAAAATATTTTAGAATTCTTCTCTTAAAATTGCCTCCTGCATTAGACATCAGCCTTTCTGAGTCATGCTTTGGTTTTGATCAAAACAATATTAACCATCTATCCTTTACCGCTTAATTTTTCTCTGAATGCCTTTGGGCAATTAAAGGAGGGGGAAAAGCTATCTTTGGAAGATAAACATTTGACACTCCCTAAAACCCTCAAAGAATATAAGGCTCAGAAGGCAGAACCTGGAGAGGCATCCTCAAAGTGTTTGAACAATGCTCCATTGGGGATGTAGCTCTAGGCTCAGCAGTAAAGAATCCACCTGTAATACAGGGCACTCGGGTTTGATCCCTGGGTCTGCAAGATCCCCTGGAGGAGGAAATGGCAACCCACTCCAGTATTCTTGCCTGGAGAATTCCATGGACAGAGGAGCCTGGTGGGCTGCAGTCCATAGACTCTCACAGAGTCAGACACGACTGAAGCAACTGAGCATGTCACCCAAAGGAATAATAAATATTTGTTTGAAAGAGAGGCAATACTTATTTAAGTGTATAAATTGTCCTGTTCTTTTTAAAACAAAAAGAAATTTTTTTCAGTGGTCACTTGGCAGTCGTAGTTCGCGTGTTCCTTGATTGAGGGAAGGTAATCACTTGTAAAATTTCTCTGAAGACTTATCTTTGAAACCGATGACTCTGAAGTCAATCTCTGGAACCTGTCATTTCAGAGACCTGCGACATAATGAAATCTATGAAGTTCAAGCTGACACTTTCCAGCAATTGTTCAGCCTCCGATCTCTGTGAGTACCGCCTCCCAGTACTTTCCCCATCATAGAGCAGTTTTTATCTCTTTTGGGTCTTCCTCTAACAGTTCCTTTTCAATGTATGCATGTACTGTTAGGCCTTTGTATGTGTATCTGCTATAAGAAGGCAAATATTTTGCTCATGATCATTTCCAGGAACAAGTTCAAAAGTAGTAAATTTGCAGTCAGCTCTTTGCCGGTCAGCAGACATGAGACTTAGATAAAGAGGAAGGAGGCCAAGCTATTAAATAGCCTGCAAAATGTGATTCTGTTCTCATCCAGGAACTGGCAGAGATCGTTTGGCATGAAAAAACGGGGTGACCGCACAGTTCTTCCTGCCTGTTTTTCTTTCCTGGTCAGTTTTTCAGTGCAAGTCTCTCTGAGTGCATAAGAATCACCTGGAGGTGACTGTAAAAAAATTCAGAGTCCAGGCTCTCACCTGCCTCATGAGTTAGACCCTCTGGAGTGGGGCCTGGGAATCTATATTTTAACAAGTACGCAAGGGCTTGAGCACAACTGTCCTGGAAAATACTTCTGTTGCTCAGATGACTAAGATTTGTAAATATTAGATTCCACTCTATGATTGAAAAGACCACATATTAACTATAAGTTTAAAAAAAAAAAAAAGATTTTTTATGTGTGTGAGACAGTTAAAAAAAGATTAAACTTTTCCATCCTGAAACTGGATTTCAATGTCATTTTGATGAATGATGGCAGATGTAATGTTTAAACTGCAGGACATAAACCTTTTCTTTCCTAAAGTTTTTCTTAACATTTAAGAGACCATCTAGGTGATCACTTACCTAGAGCCAGACATCCTGGAATGCAAAGTCAAATGGGCCTTAGGAAGCATCACTACAAACAAAGCTAGTGGAGGTGATTGAATTTCAGTTCAGCTATTTTCAAATCCTAAAAGGTGATGCTGTGAAAGTGCTGCACTCAATATGCCAGCAAATTTGGAAAACTCAGCAGTGGCCACAGGACTGGAAAAGGTCAGTTTTCATTCCAATTCCAAAGAAAGGCAATGCCAAAAAATGTTCAAACTACGATGCAATTGCACTCATCTCACATATTAGCAAAGTAATGCTCAAAATTCTGCAAGCCAGGCTTCAACAGTACGTGAACTGTGAACTTCCAGTTCAAGCTGGATTTAGAAAAGGCAGAGGAACCAGAGATCAAATTACCAACATCTGTTGGATCATCGAAAAAGCAAGAGAGTTCCAGAAAAAACATCTACTTCTGCTTCATTGACTGTGAATCACAGCAAACTGTGGAAAATTCTGAAAGAGATGGGAATACCAGACCACCTGACATGCCTCCTGAGAAATCTGTATGCAGGTCAAAAAGCAACTTCTGTTGGATCATCGAAAAAGCAAGAGAGTTCCAGAAAAAATTCTGCTTTATTGACTAGGCTTTGACTGTGTGGATCACAACAAACTGTGGAAAATTCTTAAAGAGATGGGATTACCATACCCCCTTACCTGCCTCCTGAGAAATCTGTATGTAGGTCAAGAAGCAACAGTTAGAACTGGACATGGAACAACAGAATGGTTCCAAATAGGGGAAAGAGTATATCAAGGCTGTGTATTGTCACTATGCTTATTTATATGCAGAGTACATCATGAAAAATGCTGGGCTGGATGGAGCACAAGATGAAATCAAGATTGCCAGAAGAAATATCAATAACCTCAGATATGCAGAGTCATCTGCAACCACCCTATGGCAGAAAGCGAAGAAGAACTAAAGAGCCTCTTGATGAAAGTGAAAGAGGAGAGTAAAAAAGTTAGCTTAAAACTCAACATTCAAAAACTAAGATCATGGCATCCGGTCCCATCACTTCGTGGCAAATAGGTGGGGAAACAATGGAAAACAGTGAGATTTATTTTTGGGTGGCTCCAAAATCACTGCAGATGGTGACTGCAGCCATGAGATCAAAAGATGTTTGCTCCTTGGAAGAAAAGCTATGACCAACCTAGACAGCATGTTAAAAAGCAGAAACATTACTTTGCCAACAAAGGTCTGTCTAGACAAACCTATAGTTTTTCCAGTAGTCATGTAGAGCTGGACTATAAAGCTGGGCGCCAAAGAATTGATGCTTTTGAACTGTGGTGTTGGAGATGACTCTTGAGAGTCCTTTGGACTGCAAGGAGATCCAACCAGTCCATTCTAAAGGAGATCAGTCCTGGGTGTTCATTGGAAGGACTGATGCTAAAGATAAAACTCCAATACTTTGGCCACTTCATGCGAAGAGTTGACTCATTGAAAAAGACCCTGATGCTGTGAGGGAGTGGGGGCAGGAGGAGAAGGGAATGACAGAGGATGAGATGGCTGGATGGCATCACTGACTCGATGGACATAAGTTTGAGTGAACTCCGGGAGTTGGTGATGGACAAGGAGGCCTGGCGTGCTGCAATTATGGGCTCGCACAGCTGGACATGACTGAGCGACTGAACTGAACTGACAGAAAAACTCGAACAAACATTTTGGCCAACACAATAGTTTAAGTATTCCAAACAAGTTCTGTGCCAAATATTGGGGGCTCTGGAGCCAGTTTGCTTAGATTTGAATCTCAGCTGCTGAGTACTCTGTGAGTTGGAGCAAGTCACTTAATACTCTGTGTTTTATTTCTCACCAGTAAAATGGGGCTAATGATAATACTTACTTTATTGAGTTGTGTTGAGGGTTGTGAGATTTTATGTGTAAAGAAGCTGGTGACCATACCTGGCACATAGTAAATATGCGTCAGTGTCACTGTTGCTGTTATCATGATTAGAACCAGCACATACGCTTTTAGGGTTATATAAGTGAGAATTCTCACAGGAATCAGAGTCAGTTCTCACAGAATCAAACACCCTGATGGCCCAAACGGAGGGACACCTACACAGGTATTGGCAAGCAAGGGACAGGCGTGTAGAAACCAGCAGCATGAGGGAGACGGGAGCTGAAGAAACAGGGAGGAATGAAGGGTGTTTGCAAAACCCAGGAAGCCCTGAGGCACAGACAGGGGGTGCTATGGTTGAGAAAGTGCATGGCTGTGCCAAGATTCCAAAACCAAGGGGCAGACCGCAAGCCCCTGACTGCTCTCCTCCAGGGACTTCCACTGGGAATCCAAGAGAGACCCTCGGGGAGCCTTGAAGGCGCGACCTGAGAGATCAGGGCAGGAGAGGAGAACTGGCTCCCCTCGGCCTGTTGGGAGGATTCCCAACAGGAAAGCTCCTGTGCAACCTGTTGGGTGCACAGGTTCATGACTAGGAATGGAATTACTGTCCTCTGAGCACATAAGTGCTGCACTCAATATGCCAGCAAGTTTGGAAAACTCAGCAGTGGCCACAGGACTGGAAAAGGTCAGTTTTCATTCCAATCCCAAAGAAAGGCAATGCCAAAGAATGCTCAAACTACCGCACAAAACTCATATCACACACTAGCAAAGTAATACTCAAAATTCTCCAAGGCAGGCTTCAGTGTGTAAATCATGAACTTGCAGATGTTCAAGCTGGATTTAGAAAAGGCAGAGGAACCAGAGATCAAATTGCCAACATCTGTTGGATCATCGAAAAAGCAAGAGAGTTCCAGAAAAAACATCTACTTCTGCTTCATTGACTGTGAATCACAGCAAACTGTGGAAAATTCTGAAAGAGATGGGAATACCAGACCACCTGACATGCCTCCTGAGAAATCTGTATGCAGGTCAAAAAGCAACAGTTAGAACTGGACATGGAAGAACAAACTGGTTCCAAATAGGAAAAGGAGTACGTCAAGGCTATATATTGTCATCCTGCTTGTTTAACTTATATGCAGAGTACATCATGAGAAACACTGGGCTGGAGGAAGCACAAGCTGGAATCAAGATTGCCGGAAGAAATATCAGTAACCTCAGATATGCAGATGATACCACCCTTATGGCAGAAAGTGAAGAAGAACTAAAGAGCCTCTTGATGAAAGTGAAAGAGGAGAGTAAAAAAANTACATCATGAGAAACACTGGGCTGGAGGAAGCACAAGCTGGAATCAAGATTGCCGGAAGAAATATCAGTAACCTCAGATATGCAGATGATACCACCCTTATGGCAGAAAGTGAAGAAGAACTAAAGAGCCTCTTGATGAAAGTGAAAGAGGAGAGTAAAAAAAGTTGGCTTAAAACTCAACATTCAAAAATTAAGATCATGGCATCTGGTCCCATCACTTCAGGGCAAATAGACGGGGAAATAATGGAAACAGTGAGAGACTTTATTTTGGGGGGCTCTAAAATCACTGCAGATGGTGACTGCAGCCATGTGATTAAAAGATGTTTGCTCCTTGGAAGAAAAGCTATGACCAACCTAGACAGCATATTAAAAAGCAGAGACATTACTTTGCCAGCAAAGATCCATCTAGTCAAGGCTATGGTTTTTCCAGTAGTCCTGTATGGATGTGAGAGTTGGATTATAAAGAAAGCTGAGTGCGGAAGAATTGATGCTTTTGAACTGTGGTGTTGGAGAAAACTCTTGAGAGTCCCTTGGACTGCAAGGAGATCCAACCAGTCTATCCTAAAGGAAATCAGTCCTGAATATTCATTGGAAGGACTGATGCTGAAGCTGAAGCTCTGTTACTTTGGCCACCTGATGAGAAGAGCCGACTCATTGGAAAAGACCCTGATGCTGGGAAAGGTTGAACCGGGAGGAGAAAGGGACAATAGAGGATGAGATGGTTGGATGGCATCACCGACTCGATGGGCATCAGTTTGAGCAAGCTCAGAGAGTTGGTGATGGACAGGGAGGCCTGGCATGCTGCAGTCCATGGGGTTGCAAAGAGTCAGACACGACCGAGTGACTGGACTGAACTGAGTGAGGTGGATGAACCTAGAGCCTATTATACAGAATGAAGTAAGTCAGAAAGAAAAGCAAATATTGTATACTGATTCACATATATGGAATCTAAAAAGACAGGTCTGATGTACCTATCTGCAAGGCAGCAATGGAGATGCAGACATAGAGAATAGACTTACTTACGGACACAGTGGGGGAAGGAGATGGGGGACAATTTGAAAGAGTAACATTGAAACATATACATTACCATATGTAAAATAGGTAGCCAGTGGGAATTACTGTGATGTAGGGAGTGTAAAGCAGGGCTCTGTGACACCCTAGAGGTGTGGAGTAGGGTGGGAGGTGGGAGGTGGGTTCAAGAGGAAGGGAACATATGCTTACCTGTGGCTGATTCATGTTGATGTATGGCAGAAGCGAACGCAATATTGTAAACCAATTATCCTCCAATTAAAAAAAAAAAAAAAAAGCTTTCCAGTTTCCCCCAGCTCGGGAGTACTTTCAAAGAAGAATGTAATTGTTCTGTGAATACCATTTATCCTAGGTAACTTAGGGGCCCAACACCATGAATAAATTACTTTGCATTAGAGAAAAGTTGACAGTGGTCATTTTCAGTTTCCTCAAGTGTCTACACTTTAGCTCCCCTTTTGAGTCATGAATTTTAAAAATACAAATTTTAAGTCCCTTGCTCTTTTTTAAAAAATGTGGAAGTTCTTGTTCTTGTAAATTATCTACATGTTGTTACATATAGGTGTGGAGGAGAGGGGCCAGTGAATTTCTCAATAAATTATAGACTCTGTTATCAAAGAATTTTACTTCTAACATATACTAGCCCTTTTTTTCTTCATTTCCCAATTAAGAATTTAAGTGTCCATTCTCTTTACTGGGAATGTTTTTGAAAGTATCTCTGTTTCTCTTAAGGTCTGACATGCATGGACAATATACATAAATTCTTTTTGGGTTTCATTACATATCAGGGGACATTTTATAACTTAAAATTTACTTGCCCGTCAGAAGAGCTTCAGAAGTTCCTGTCTCTCCCAACTCCCCAACCCCCACTCATCTTAGAAATGCCTTAATAAAATTTTACAACCATGTTAAAGTCAATTTTTTATCAAGAAAAGAATAAAAACTAATAAAATATCCACCTGAGTGATTTTCCTGGATTGATTTAATAAACAAAGTTGCTTTAAAATTCTCTCTTTAATCACTTTATACTATCCATCCCTGCATCTGAAGGATGATTTAATAAAGTTAATTGACCGTGTCCTGAATGGAAGTGAAATTTTCTTAGAAGAATGATATATATGGTAAAACTTCACAAGGTCTTCTTTTATATAATCTTCTCACTTGCCCTTTTTTTTTTTTTAATAGGAATTTAGCTTGGAACAAAATTGCCATTATTCACCCTAATGCATTTTCCACCTTGCCATCTCTAAGAAAGCTGTGAGTATTTCATGACTTGTTTATGGCATGTCTTTTGATAATTGGGCACTATCTGATTAATTAAAAATGAATGTTGGTTTTGCTGGAAAAGCCTGGGCACAGGATGCTGAGTCCTCAGTGTCCTCCACACTAGAGTTGGATCAAACCAGAAAGGAGCAATCCTGCTCCCTTCCCCTCCAAGGCCATGTGGATCCTTATAATTGAAGATCTGGGTGACAGCTGGTTCTGGTTATTGAGGTGAAATTTTCCATTTTTGCAAGCTATCAGGTGGAATGGAATAAGACATCAGTTCATTTCTAAAGGGCTTTCATTTTACAGTTTGCCATATTGACTAACAGAAAATCTTCCTGTCCATTTTTATCCTCCCTTTCCACCCCTTCCTTCTTCCTCTCCTCCACTCCCCTGTCTCAGAGGGAAAGAAAGAATTGGGTCAGACAGAAGTTAAAGAGAGGAGGAAAAAAATAAAACCCAAACAACGTTTTCAAATTAGATGTAGCACCTTCCACTGGATTTTAGATGTCCCCTCCCCACCCCACCCCCACCCCCTAGGCAAAATTGAGGCATGGCAACCCACTCCAGTATCCTTGCCTGGAGAATCCCATTGTCAGGGGAGCCTGGCAGGCTACAGTCCATAGCATCGCAAAAGTGTCGGACATGACTTAGCATGCAGACGTCACATCTGGCAAAATCATGCTGAATGTAGAAATTACAATTTGGATATGATTAAAACTTTCTTTCTGCAATTCTGATTGCAGATAGAAAAGTTGTCAGGAGCTGAAACCAAAATGGTTCCTTTTACCATTAAGAGTAAGGACTCTGCTTAGAGGTTAAGCAGTTTGGAGCAGTTTAATGGAGCAGTTTAATAATCTTGAGGTTGCTTTTTAATGTAATCATTATATGCTAACACAGACTAAAAGCCAATTGTTGTTTGATGTTTTGCAGGGACCTCTCGTCCAACCGCCTGTCATCTATTCCTGTAACTGGGTTACATGGTTTAACTCACTTAAAATTAACAGGAAATCATGCTTTACAGAGCTTGATATCATCTGAAAACTTTCCAGAACTCAAGTGAGTTTGTCATTAAAGCTAATAAGATACATTTGTGGTCATGTGAAATAATAGACATGCTATAGTGGTTTTCAAAATTTATGGGACTCTTTTGAATTGCATTTCATGCCTTCATGTCCCCCACCCCTGGGGCATTGTTAGGACAAACCTTGGAGTAGGAGAATGTGTCTTCCTGACCACATTTCCTTTGTTTCTCAAAGATGCCTCCTGGAACATAGAGTTCATAGAAGGAGTTTGAAAACCATTGATCCATGAGATAGAAACTAGAACATGTAATTAAATAACATTATAACATAATTGTACTCCTGTTGACATTTTAAAATTCATCTTGCTTATGTATATGTTCTCATAAAATGTATTAAATTAATATTTGTTTGAAGAAGTAATGCTCTTTAAAACCTGTCACACTTATTATCAATAAAGACGTCCCTTGAAAAATTTTATATTATTTACCACTGAGCCACCGAGGGAATATATATAATATATATATAGAATATGCATGTATATTCTATATATATATTAAACCACAGTACTTTTCATATAATTTTAAAACCCCAAAACAGAGTTTAGAAATAAAAGAAAGGAAAAAAGTCTATAAATACCTCTAAAAACATTTTGCTATTTCCTTCCAGATTTGATTTCCAATGTATTTTTAATTGTTAGACCACAGTACGTATACAAACTTATATCACATTTTTGTCACTTAACACTATATGATACTATAAATACTACTTAACAGTGCTACAATTTCCCCAGCAATCCTTTTTTTTTGCTTGTTTTTATTATGGAAATTTTCAAGCACAAAAGTAGAAAAAATAATATATCCATTGAACTCAGTAACTATCAACATTTCATGACAATAATTTCTAACTCCATTGTTATTATGAATAGCACTGTAACCAACATCTTTATGCACATAGTTAATAATTTAGATTATTTATTAAGGCTAAAACCCACAGGCAGAAGTATTAAGTGAAAGAAGAGCACTATATTTAGCAATCTGTTTCTTTAAGTGTGTGTTTTTGTTTGGTTTTGTTCATTCAAAGGGTTATAGAAATGCCTTATGCATATCAGTGCTGTGCATTTGGAGTGTGTGAGAATGTCTATAAAATTTCTAATCAGTGGAATAGAGGTGACAACAGCAGTGCAGAAGACCTTCATAAAAAAGATGCTGGAATATTCCAAGTTCAAGGTAAGATCAGCTATGTCATTGATAAAACTGTGTCAGAAAGGGGCCTGAAAAGTCACCAAACAGATCATCTGAACTCCAGACAAACCTCCATATAATCACCCCAGCAAGCTGAGAATCAATCCTACTTTTTAAAGAGTCTCAGAGAAAGAGAAAACTCCTTTAGGACTCAGTCTGAAATGTCATCTTTTGTGTAAGTGAATTCTTCATGCTTATCATTAGATCCCCTTTAGCATACAGTATCCTCTGGGGTAAATATCAACACTGATTATCAGTACTTTCATAAACTTTTAAGAGGGTCTCATCCCTGTGGATATCTTTTTCAAACATGCTTCTGAGCTTTTTACTCCAGAAGATAAGTATTTTTATTCTTAAACCCGAGTAGAGTGGAGGATATAGACATTTTAGGTGCCTCCACATTTCAGCAGAAGAGCTTAGGAATCCAACTTCTTACCCAATTAATCCTAAAACATTTTCATCTCCTACCCCTCAACAAGGCTGTCAGGAAAGTGAAATGAGATAATGTCTGTAAAGCACTTGGCTTTCCTTGAAGTAAGACCTG
The DNA here is from genome assembly GCA_006408695.1 of Aepyceros melampus. Taxonomy (NCBI): domain Eukaryota; kingdom Metazoa; phylum Chordata; class Mammalia; order Artiodactyla; family Bovidae; genus Aepyceros; species Aepyceros melampus. The sequence continues at coordinate 67,067 of SJXQ01009011.1, forward strand.
ACTTAAATAGACAACAATGCACCTCAAACCACACCTGTGGTAACAAGCGGGTGCTTTCCTTTTCTTGCCAACTTTGCAAGTTTGCACAGAGTCTAAACAGACTGCTTTTCTTCCTCTGGGTGTTAATGATTTGTTGATTCCCAAGCAAGTATGCTTTGTTCTGTCTGCACATTTCGTTGACTTGGCTTCCTGCACACGTATCCGATTAAGGAGCAGGTATTCTAGCCCTCAGCTTTTTTTGTTTCAGGCTGTAGCGTGTGTCTTGCTCTTGTTCTTTTTTGCTTTCATTTTTGCTTTTCCTGCCTCGTTCACCCTAATTTCTAGTATATTTATTCACCAACCCCTCCTCCCCTCAAAAAAAAAAAAAGAAAAACAATTAGAATGTCTAAAATGTGCCAGGCACTGTTCTAGGTCCTAGAGGCACACGATGAACAAGAGACAGGAGGCTCTTCATGGAGTTTATTTTCAGAGACTGTGATTCCCAACCTGGGCTGTCTGTTGGAATCACACAAAAGTTTTTTAAAAACACTCATGGCCGAACCCCACACCAGACCAATTAAATCAGTGTCTTGGGGAAAGCGTGTTAGATTAAAAAAACTCCTGTTTCACGGGTAGCTAACCCAAGCACCGAGCAGTTTGTCCTCTGTTTAGCAGAATATCCCAAAAAGATGGAAACTTACTAATTCTCCCTCTTGTGTTCAGAGAACACAGTCCAGAACACCTGCACGGTAGCCATCTAAGCGTTAGAACATTGGATAAAGCAGTTCTTCCACTGATTGGAGAGACCCACGCTCTCTCTCTAATTTAGGTCAGAGCGATTTGGGGCCGTAGTGAGCTTCAGGGAACAAGAACAGAATGAGAGAGCTCCAACATTATGACGAGGAACCCGGGGTTGGTTACCATCCCTCATCGCCAGTTCTGCTGGGATAGTTGTCAAACAGTAGCTTGAGTGGAACATCCCAAAGCAACTACATCATAGACTTGAGAGAAAGCCCAGGGAGAAGTGGGATGTTTGCCCTTCAATTTCCTCTATGACATTTCATGTCTCCTGGGCAATCCAGGCCTCTCCTCCCTGGGAGCTGATCCCTCTAAAGAGAGAACTAATCATTCCAGAATTTCTCATTCTACAGATGAGCGTGATCTTGAAGACTTCCTGCTTGACTTTGAGGAAGACCTGAGAGCCCTTCATCCAGTGCGGTGCTCACCTTCCCCAGGTGAGAAAGGCGTCCCAACAGCCTCAGGAGCCACACTCACCCTTAACTCTGAAGCTGTCAGTGACATTCAGCTACACCTCAAGGCAAAATCTGTGCCATCTTAGCAGCTCATCAATATCCCATCTCATGCAGACATTTAAAATACAAATATTCATTCCCTGGAGTTGGTCTCCAGTCATAAATAGAATTTTTATAAGAGACTTTTGATTCAGATTAATGGAAGTTAAAGAACCAATCATGTAGTTAGAGGTATATGTAATTTTTAAAATAATCTTAGCTCTTTAGCCTGAACTGGTATGCAACAGTCTTGCTTCATGTAATCACTGATTTTTGACAGTGATTTCTTAGGTCCTCTCTAAAGAGAACCTATCTGGTTAAAGCAAATAATAGTTTTAGAGATAAGTAAAAATATCTATGTATGTTAATTACTTCATTGTTAGTCCCTTTCTCTGAAATAGGAAAATCCAGTGGGGGCGGCGGGGAGGAGGAAGACAGCAGAGGAGGGTTGATATTTTACTTTCAACAGTTTGATGGTTCCTTAATCCTAAACAGCAAATGTCAGGGTAAGCCTAAGATGACATTCTCATGAAATGCATATGACTCACACTTCCTCTTCTAAAATCACAGAGTGTGTCCCTAGGATTCTGCTTCCCTATTTACAGAACGTTTTTGAAACATTCTGGAAAGATATATTAATAATAAAAAGTCCAGGAATTCTGGTTTGTTACCTGGCCCCCACACTGCTATATTTGGGGAGCCAGAATCCAGTAATGTAAAAACTCTCGGGCTCCATTTCTCTGGGTATAGGTTGAAAACCTGGGCACTTGGTATACTCATCTTTACATTAAACAGTGATTTAATGAAGGGGATTCCCTGGTGGCTCAGAAGGTAAAGAAGCTGCCTGCAGTGCAGGAGACCCTGTTTCGATCTCTGGTCGGGAAGATTCCCTGGAAGGGAATGGCTACCCACTCCAGTATTCTTGCCTGAAGAATTCCCCAGACAGAGGAGCCTGGTCAGCTACAGTCCATGGGGTCAGACTCAACTCAGCCACTAACACTTTCACTTACGATTGAGCGACTTCACTTTCTAATAAAGTGGAGTGTATCACAAGAGAACAGTGTATTCCCAGGGCTGTTACTGGCCTGTATCTCTTGGTGTCCCGATAAGAGAAACCAAAAGGGGAGTGTGGCAAAAGTCGTGAACCCTCATTTGACACCCATCTGTCTCTTCTTTGGACTTTTAGGCCCTTTCAAACTTTGTGAATACCTGTTCGGTAGCTGGCTGGTCCGAATTGGAGTGTGGACCATAGCGGTTTTGGCACTGACGTGTAACGCCTTGGTGACCTCTACAGTGTTCAGAGCCGCAGTGTACATATCCTCCATAAAGCTGTTAATCGGGTTAATAGCAGCGGTCAACAT